>CM052436.1:191279928-191371465 GCA_028533085.1 Varecia variegata | reverse complement strand
CCCCCACCTCTGTCCAGTACACAATTGGTGTTATTCCCAAATGTGCACTTAGGTGATGATCAGGGAAACCAGTTTTCTGGTGAGTACATGTGGTGCTTATTTTTCCATTCTTGGGATGCTTCACTTAATAGAATGGGTTCCAATCCATTCTTCCCTCCATCTCTGTCCAGAGGAAACCACTGATTTACTTTCTGTCACTACAGTTTGTGTTTTCTAGAATGTTATATAAATGCAATCATATA
Organism: Varecia variegata; assembly: GCA_028533085.1. Taxonomy (NCBI): domain Eukaryota; kingdom Metazoa; phylum Chordata; class Mammalia; order Primates; family Lemuridae; genus Varecia; species Varecia variegata. The sequence goes on along the minus strand of CM052436.1, from coordinate 191,371,223 downwards.
GCAGGTGCTTTTTTGACAGTGTCTTTCACTCAAAGTAGTTAATACTTTCACTAGTGAAAAATGTGTCTCAGGCCGGGTGCTGTGGCTCAAACCTGTAATCCCAGCACTTTGGGAGGCCGAGGTGGGAGGATCACTTGAGCCCAGGAGTTTGAGACAAGCCTGAGCAACATAGTAAGACCTCGTCTCTACAAAAAATAGAAAAATTAGCTGGACATGGTGGCATGTGCCTGTAGTCCCAGCCACTTGGGTGGCTGAGGCAGGAGGATTACTTAAGCCCAGAAATTTGAGGTTGCAGTGAGCTGTGATTGCACCATTGCACTCCAGCCTGGGTGACAAAATGATACCTTGTCTTAAAAAAAAATGTGTATCATCAAAAAAGGGGGGAAATTTTAAGTCGCAACTATAAGCAACACATAGATCTTGCAATTTGACATTAAATATTTTAACTGTGATTTATTTACAGGCTCATTTGTGCACACAATTACACTGCTCTGTGAGGAGCAGGGGCCTCACCTGCACTGAGCAAGTGGCTGCAATAACCCCATCAACAGGAGTTTCAGAGAAGGGATCAAATGTTCGATCAGGCCGCCTCATGAAATCCGGTTTGAGAAGGTACCTGGCATGACAAAAGCATAAAAGGAGTTTATTTTACTGGTGACTTTTACAAAGACCAAGCACTCATTATTTGAAATACTGAATACTTCCTTTTCTCCACCTGTTACTTAGGAGCGAGACTTTTGGGCAGAGGGTCCTAAGAATTGAAGAGACTGTGCCTGCCCTTATGGATAACCCCAAAGAGCGGCAGGAGGAAAGAATGTTCCCTAAATTCCAGGCTCAGCGACATCCAGGACCCCTGATACTATAATCTTCTCTTTAACTTTTTTATGCCCTGGTTCCCTTTAGATACGTTTCCTTATATTCATAAAATAACATACAAAGAATAGCAATGGAAAACAAATTATATAAGCTATGGTTATCAAAACATGGAAGTATGTGATATTCTGCTTCTTTATTAATTGTACTTTTATCAATGTACTCCATTATGACATCTAATGGCAAGTCTGATGACAACCATACTTTCAAAGCACTGGTATGCATGAAAATATTTTGAGATCTATAATAATAGTAATGAGATATGAAAATATCTGCAATTTGGTGACAGAGTGACAGGTACTACTAATATGACTATGGATTGTTGTCTACATTCATGATAAAAGAAAATGTGACACTTCAGTTGGAGGTAAATGAAAATAAAGATTAACTATTTCCCCATCTCTAATAGAAGCAATTAGGCAAGAAAATGGAATAAAAGGCATCCAGATTAGAAGAAAAGAAGTAACACTACTTCTATTCACATATTATATGATCTTATATAAACAAAAATCCTACGGAATCCACTAAAAAAATTACTAGAACTAATAAAGAGTTCAGCACAATTGTAGGATATAAGATAAATATATGAAAATTCAATTATGTTTCTATATAACAATGAACATCTATCAATATTAATAACAATGAAATTAAGAAAATAATTCCATTTATGATAGCACCAAAAAGAATAAAATATTTAAAAATAAATTTAACAAAATGAATGCATACACCTTGAAAACTATAAAACATTGTTAAAAAATTAAAAAGGATCTAAATAAAGGGAAAGACATCTTGTATTCATGGGTTGGAAGACCATATTGTTAAGATGGTAGTACCTTCTAAATTCATATGTGGATTTAATGCAATTCCTATCAAAATCCCAGTTGGGTTTTTTGTAGAAAATGACAAGCTGATCCTAAAATTCATATGAAAACTCAAGGGACCAAGAGTAGCCAAAACAATCTTCAAAGAGAAGAGCAAAGTTGGAGGCCTCACATTTCTTGATTTCAAAACTTTTTACAATGCAATGGCAATCAAGACAGAATAGTAATAGCATAAATATGGACATATAAATTGATGAGATAGAATTGAAAAGTCCAGAAATAAATCCATGTATCTACAGTCAATTGATTTTTGACAAGAATGGCAATTCCAATCAATGGGTGAAAGAACAGTCTTTTAAACAAATGGTGGATAGCTGGATAGCCACATACAAAAAGATAAATAAATAATACTGTACCCTAATCTCACACCATATACAAAAATTAGCTCAAAATGGATCCAATAACTAAATGTAGGAGCCAAAACTATAAAACTTCTAAAAGAAAACATGAGGACAAATCTTCATGACCTTGGGTTTGGCAATAAATTCTAGATATAACACCAAAAACAGAAGCAACAAGAGAAAAAAATAGATTGGACTTTCTCATAAAAATTTTATGCTTCAAAGGACACTATCAAGAAAATAAAAAAACAAGACACAGAATGGAAAAAAAATTGCAAATCATATGTTTGATAAGAGGCTTGTATCTGGAATACACAAAGAGCAAAAAACCCAATTTAAAAAACAGGCAAATGATCTGAATTGTCATTTCTCCAAATAAAATTCACATATGGCCTTTAAGCATGTGAAAAGATGCTCAACACCATTACTCATCAGAGAAATGCAAATCAAAACCACAATGAGATTCCACTACATATACATGAGGATGACTATAATAAAAAAGTCAGATAATAATAAATGTTGGCATAGATGTGGAGAAATTGGAACCCTCATATGTTCCTAGTAGGGGTGAAAAATGATGCATCCACTTTGGAAAATAATCTGGCAGTTCCTCAAAGAGTTAAACATAGAGTTACCATATGAGCCAGCAATTCCATTCTTATGTATATACCCAAGATAAATGAAAAATATGTCCACACAAAAACTTATACATGAACATTCATAGCAGCATTATTCATAATAACCAAAAGATGGAAATAACTCAAATGTCCATCAATGGATGAATGGATATGCAAAATGTGGTATATCCGTACAACTGAAAATCATTCAGCAATAAACAGAAGTACAGATACATATATGAACCTTGAAAATATTATGCTAAGGTCAAGAAGCCAGGAACAACCAACCACAGGTTATACAAATCCATTCATATGACATGTACATAATAAGCAAATATAAAGAGACAGTAGATTCATGGTTCCTTAACTTTGGGGGTGGGGGGAAATAAGGGGTATTGGGAGGTGAGAGCTAAAGGATTTAGATGTACTTTTTGAGGTGATACACAATGTTCTGCAATTTATCCTCCACTATAATTATATAGACTGCTCCTTAGGTCCACTGGGTAGTGGTCATATAATCACATCTTGGCCATATTCTATAACTTCCCTGAAACTTATGTCAAAAACATCTAAAAAAAAATTTTTTAAAAAATTTTTTAGAAATGAGTATAACCATAGGTAGAAAAAAATCTACACTACCATGAGCAATATACAGAGGAAAATAAGAGCATTTTTTCTAAAGCTATAGATTTGTACTTAAATGTGAAAGGAACAACATTTGAGGGAATCAAATCTCTCATTTTCTTAGGAACATAACTTTTATTAATTTCAAGTCTAGATGATGTCAAATTTATTATTTTTTGAAACACAACCAAAAAGGGATCTTGAGGCATGGTATTTTTTCTTTAAGAAAAGTTTAATGTCCCTTTTTTTTTTTTTTAGTTTTGACAAAGTTACCATTTATTGCTATCTTTTAAGACTGAACAAAGTATTAAAAAAAAAAAACCATTTGATGACCCAAAAAAAGAACTCTCAAGGAAGAACATTGATTTTTTAAATCAAGAATAATAGTTTGTGCAATTGTTCAAATATTAAAGATAATTTTGAGTATTTACCTATCTCTAAGAGAATATAACTCAAAATAGTAATATAAAAGCTAATGATATAGAAGAGATTGTTTTCTGTATTCACAGAGTTTTAGATTTGGATCTTTTTTTGTGGCTAGTGTTGCCAACTAGAAAATATAATGATACGACAAAAGCTGAAGAGCTAGGATGGAAAGTAGATGAGTAACTACAATATTACTATGTTTCTCCATGGGGAACCCACCAGCTTTGTGTGGTAGGATAAGCAACACAGACTGTTGAATATTGGGCTGGAGTCATTTCTCCCGTACAGAATCTCCTTGGGCAGTGGCCGTCCAGAGAGTCTGTATTCCTTCCCCACAGTGGTTTCTTGAGGTTCCGCAGCCCCTTCCCACCTCCCCAAAACAAGGGAACATGATATTGATGATGTCTCAACGTCAACAAAACATTCTTCCGCATTCCCCCTTCTCAAATCCGCTTAGAAGAAAACTGATCTGTGAAAGAGTGAATTGATCCCAAATGAGAAATGCCAGCGGGAAAGGGCAAGAAACCTAAGTTCAATTCTCGAAAGCAGGAAGGCTTCAGTGAAATGTGTTCATTCGTATACTTAGAAAGAAGCACGTAGCAGTTTGACCAGGCCATCAGATCAGCCCCGGCCTGGGCGGGGGGCACACTTAGCAAGCTTGTCTTAGAGGAGTATCTGTCCTGGGCCAGGGACAGCCTGAGGAAGTGGCAGAGGCTGCCACTCACATCCCTGGTGTCTGTGCAGGCGCAGGGACCCTGGACATTGGTGGGGAAGGTGAAGCTGGCGTTTGGTACCAGAGCCGACTTTATGGTTATGTGCCCTGTGCAGTCAGTCACACAGGGCCCTGAACTTAGAAGGACCCCATGCTTGGTTTAATGCTCTGCAGCTACTGTCTTAAAATTCTCAATAATTTGTGAACAAGAGCCCTTCATTTTCATTTCACATTGGGCCCTGCAGATTCCACAGCTGGTCTGTCTGGTGCTTTTCAGTACAGGAAATGAATTCATTGCAGACATCCCGGTCTGCATGGCAGATGTGGGCATAGGCCAAAGTCAATGGCAAGGGAGGGGTTCAAGGCAAGGGAGGGAGAGAAGGGTCTTCAGCCAGGTGGGTTCACAGGAGCCCCAAGAATGAGAAAATGAGAGACATAAGGACGTATATCCTATTTCAACACACCCAAGCTGCCATCCATCGTCCAACAAGCCAGCATTTTATTTACCAGAAAGAATAGCTGCAGATTATGACTGCAAATTGCCATGGATTATTAGACACATTGCAATTTAAGGACGTCATACAGTAGTCCCCCTTTATAGGTGATTTCACTTTCCATGGTTTCAGTTACCTGCGGTCGACTGTGTTCCAAAAATATTAAGGCATTTGAGAGTGAGAGAGAGACCACATTCACATAACTTTTATGACAGTATATTGCTATGATTGTTCTATCTTATTAGTTATTTTTGTTTATCTCTTGCTATGCCTAATTTATAGATTAAACTTTATCATAGGTATGTATGTATAGGAATAAACATAGTACACATAGGGTTTGGTACTATCAATGGTTTCAGGCACCCACTGGGGGTGTGGGAATGTATCCCCCATAGATAAGGAGAGAGAGTTGTATAAAAATTGTGCATCTTTGAATTGTAAAATGTCACACAATTTTGATATCAATCACCCAATTTCCTATGAAAGCCTGAAAAGATTTAAGATATTAATTTACTCTATTTTGTTTCATTAGGAATTAGAGAAATGCCTTCCATTTTTCCACCTTTAAAAACAAGCCCGTTGGTCCTTTTGTTACAACAGGGGTGTCCTGTCTTGCTCTGGGTCTGTGAACCTATATTTTGCTCTTGCTCTGTAAACCTATCTTGCCCCTCCCTCAATAAACTTTGTTTCACGCTTGCAAAAAAAAAAAAACCATAAATAAAAATACCATAAAAATAAAAACAAACCTGTTATAAACTACTACTCATTTTCCTGGTAAATCTCACACTTCCTGGGCCCAATGGTGTGGCCTCTTAAACATCAGCCCACAAAGCAGCGAGAGCATTCCCAGGAGGGTTTCTGATGTTTTGTCACAGTTGCTAGATCCTGGGGGTGTTTATGTACCTTGCCCACTGATGTTCTATTAACATATACAACAGCTATTGTTTGCCACCGTAGGTCTGAAAGGCATAGAATTGCCTTTTTACAGAAACACAACCCTCAGACACAGCCCACAAGGATTTTTTTAAAGTCCTTGCAGGGGGGTGGGAGAGCCACAAGGACAACGCGGTGAGAGCCATGCAGTGCCCCAGCTGGCCGTGCCCTGGGGACACGTGCTCCTGTGTGGGGCGGGTCCTACATCCACCATCACCAAGGGGCACAGAGGCCGACGGGCGAAGACAAATGCTTCTCTTTTCCCCGTGGGTGACAGCCTTGGCCTGCAGCTGGGCGTGGGGAAAAGGACAGCAGGGGACACAGACTGGGCAGTATCGCCAATGCCCGGTCTCGCTGGAGGCACCGCAAGGTCTGGTTTTCAGCCTCTCTGGCAAGGCCTACGCTTTTGGTCACGTTGCCTTAAACACATCAGCACAGAATTCCAGCTCCAGTAGCAGCAGTGTCCTTGTTGGTGAAGGTTTTTTAAAATGAATGAATGTATTTTCCAACGAACGATGGTGCAGAGAGGGAGACACTGAACATGCTAAGGACGGCAAGGCAGAGACTCCCGAAAAGAAACACACTAAATACACAGCTCTGTGAGGGCCCTTGTTATCCAGAGACGATTCTCGCTGCGTCAGGCCAGGCTGCCGGGACCAGCCTGCGATTGCTCAGGTGGGCGTGCAAAGTGCTGGAAGCGTCACCCGGCCACCGCACGGTTACAGACGTGAGCACGGCCACCCCAACAGTTCCCGTATGAACCGGAGGCGCTGTGGCTGCCTCTCTCTGGGCTTCCTGAAGGCTCGGTTTGAACAGAGCACGCATTGAATTTTGCAGGGTTTGTATGTGTGACCCATCGTAAGGTCTTAAGCTTTTCTTAAACCTCACTTTTGCACAGAGATTTGCAGTTCCTGAAGTGCTTTCGTAGACACTCACTTGTTCAACCATATTGAGCTATCATGATTGTTAAAGAAAACATTTACGCAAACACTTGTTAAAGACGGTAAGGGGGACTTTATTCAAGGGAGGCCATGAGGCTAGGTGGACACAGCTCTGACTCCAACAAGGACAGGTGGGGATTTATAACCAAGGAGCCGGGTGCGGGTCAGTGGATGGGAAATTACTAAGAGGAAACCTCAAGGATAAGGGGTTTCCAGCTGAACTGACTCGATAGGGTTATTGCTGAAGGCAGGCCCCAGTGATCAGATACCCAGGGGGCTCAGATACCAAGGGCGGGGGACTGTCCCTAAACTGACGTAGCAGGATTCTGGCTCATACTGCATTTTACAGTGACAGAGAGGGAAGCCCAAGGCTGGGCCTAGTCAGAAAGGACTCAGTTTTAGCCAAAGGAGAAACTTCTCCCTCTTGTTCAAGAAAAAAGACACCTTCTTTCTTTGCTTTGAACACAATAAACCGTGTGTGGCAGGTGTTACTGTCTTCATTTTCTCTAGTAGAGAATCAATGTTCAGAGTCTAACATACTCGCCCAAGGCAACACAGCTAGTATCAGGAGAAGCTGGGAGCTGGGCTCGAACCCTGGTCTTCAGACTCCCAGCCTAGGGGGTCTCGCTGCCTCAGCCCACCACTCTGGGGGGAGAGAATGGGTGGTTGTCTATGCAGCAACTTATGTGCAAAATCTCCTGGTTACGAACACTTGGCATTCAATTACAAAATAGCTTTAACAAAATTTTGAAATGGGAATGCAGACCTTTTTCTCCCTAACTACATAATTTTTATTTCTTTCAAAGCATACAGCAGAGGAAATGCCGTGTACACTCCAGGTATGTATGTGGTGGGTGATTCGGGTAATAGTTTGATCACCTGTGTATATAGCCACACTGGCAAGAGACCCATCCCGCAGGCAGGCGGAGGTAGGGAGTGTGCACTTTTAAAAAGCCATTCCTAATCCACGGCTGCTGGAAAATTTTATCTTGACTGGCTGTTTTCAGTGATGAAAATTAAGATTTCCAACCAGGTGAGCTACCATGAAGAATTACTTAACAGTAGCATAATGAGATGGGACTCCACTGGATTAGTCTACAGCAGGAGTCCCCAACCTATTGTGAGTTGTATAACTATTTCATTATATATTAGAAATAAAGTGCACAATAAATGTAATGTACTTGAATCATACCAAAACCATCTCCCAACCCTCCACTGATCCATGGAAAAATTGTCTTCCACGAAAACGGTCCCTGGTCTCTAAACAGTTGGGGACTCCTGGTCTATAGGCGTCTGGGCAGTGGTCTGAGACTACTGACTTACAGTGCGACTTGGGGACAGAAGCATGGGGGAAAATGGCCATGCAGTTTTTTTTCATCTCTATAGAATTCTAACTTCACATTTTCATTTAACCTTTCAGCATTTCAGTGGAATTAACATTTCCTATTTCACTTCTTGGTTCACAGATTTTAAAGAGTGTTATTTAAGTAAACTATAACAATATTCACAGCATTATTCTTTGATAACTGCTATTTTACAAGACATGCAAAAGAATCAATAAGAGGACAAAGGTTTATTCCCAGCTGAACTTGATACCTACAACTTCATTATATATGAAATTAACTTCATTGCTATATTTGTCCTAGGTAAAATACACATATTTAATGCATATGTCTCTAGTTAATGTCCAAATGAGCAGGGATCATTAAGTGTACCAGATATAAAAACCTCCTACTGATTTTAAAGTGAGAGAATTAAACCCTAGAGCATATATGATGAACTGCTTAAATGGTGGCTTAAAAAAAAAAAACTGCTTAAGTAAAATGGGGTAGATGAAGAATGTATATTTGCAAATATAATCATCTAGGGACTTCATTTGTTTCTATCTCATCCCTCAAACCCAGCTTAAATTCTGCAGTCCCTAATTAAAAATGACACGGCTTCATTATAACCGTAGCACGGACTTCTTAGACTAGGTGACAACAGTTTAAATCACATTACTTACCCGCATGATCCATTATACTCAAATTTTCCCTGATTCAATTGCATCGCTAAATCTGTCAAGAGACAAAAATAATTTAGCATCTTGTCTCCCTGGAAGAAGAAGATCCTGACAGGTGACTTTAAACAATGGAAACCAGATTTTTCCTATTCTCCAAAGTCCCTCTTTAATACCGCACGGTCCTGCTGGATCTGTTTAAAGGCACACAACTCTCTCTTCCATGTTGAAATGACCTCATGTTTAATTTAAACATAGAATGTGTTTTCATAAAGATCATGCTAGAATTGCTTTAAAAATCACACCCAATATATGAGTCATTGTTCAATTAGTGTTGAGAGTGGAGATAACAACCTGCTATAGTTGGAGGGTATATGCCTCAGGATCCCAGAGGGAGGGGACGCTGGAGATACCTATTAGGGTCAGTGTGAATACAAAACTCGATTTAAAAGTTTCAAAAATGAACTAGATATCACATAAAAATTGGTCGCTGGTTCCCAGGGTTAGATTTAGGATGACTTCTTCTGGCGGGGTCTACACTGGCAGGGCATGGCTTATGATTTTTCTCTTGCAGGTGGGTAAAATCTTCTTTCTTCTCATCAGCAAAAGAAATGTGTAAACGGATGGATTTTTTTCTTCTTCTTCTTCAAAATGTTGTGGTTAAACCTAACATGATAGAATAAAACCTAAGCTGGCCTAGTGAATAAACTGTTTTAGGATCATTTAACCCATATTATGGACTCACTGACAGCTGAAAACATAACTTGACCTTTTTTTTTATTTTTAACCTCAGGACCAAAGGTCAAGAATAACTTGACCCTTTTTAAGTAATTGAAGTCATCATGGCACTGTGGGGACACCATGCAGAATGGTGACTCCAGCAGGAGGAGCTTCTGGTCACTGAGGAGGCTCCATCAAGAGGTGGGAAGTCAAGTTGATCACGTTCATGCCAAAGGGACGAAAGTCAAAGCATCTTTGAATCAGTCCAGGTGATAGGAAGCAGGGTGACAGGGATGCTCAAAATATGGAGTAGAAAAGGAAAAGGTCCTCAAATTGGGAAGCAGGGGACATACCCTTATATAGCAAAGGACAGAAAGAAAAAAAAGAGATTTTTGGTTTGGAAGTTTTATTTTATTTTATCAGTTTTAAGAACCATGCTGCAGTATTAACGATATAAAGTGAATAGGTCTTGTGGCATATTTCTATCTATTCTATTTCTATTTTGCTATCTCTAATCTTAACACTGTGGTCCCAGGCTCTTAAACAAATCTTGAGAACTTTTTAAAATTTGGTTATGCATTTATAAAAATTTACTCCTCTTTATCCAGGAAGAAGAAAAAAAAAAAGAATCATTATATATTGGAAACCTATCTTTGAGTACACTTTGGAGGACCAAGTTATCCATTAGTACCTCGAAGAATATGAAACTCCTTTCATACCCTTTTTAGTGGAGTTTACTCCATAATATTCTGTACTTTTATGGTAAGGTGCCACTGTGTCATTGATATTTATTGAATGGTCACAGTGGTCAGGGTATTTTCCAAAGGAGAAATGAGTCACAGTTGCTATACAAAGATATTCAAATTCTTCTCACTTAATTCTGCCTCTGGAGACAAAGATAACAAGTTTGATCCAAAAGGAAGGACAATTAGAAATATTTTGGAATAGGGGATAATGTTTAGCAGAATAGTCATGGCATCCATGAAAGGGATTAAATTTAAATCACAACATATTATCTTCTATCACTGTTTGATTGCTCTATTTTGGGTTTTTAATTTCTCACCATTATATAAATCCAACAAACACATTGTTTTGCCATATGTCTGCTTCCTTTTAAAAATGCCCACAGCCAAATGATGCCAATTGCTGGCACCATCCTGTCAAAGTGTTCTCATGGAATTTGGGGTCACTGGACATCAGCTCCTACCTGGGGTTTGATAGTTCAGTGAAACCATCTGGCAGCCAGCGTTCCAGAAAATCTGAGGCATGTAATTACTGGAATCGACTCGGCCTCCCTTGGGGTAAATGCGACTCATTTGCCGTTTGTTATAACTGTGGAACTTATTAAGGAAAACAGAAAAGAAGAGTACTATGGCAGAGATAAATAAACCACAAAGAGCTAAAACAACAAAGGTCTAGGCCAGCAATGACAAACATGTAGATAGCATGGAGCAAATTTCACATGTATAAATGATGCTTATGAGAAAAATCAAAGTTCACTGTGTGGCATTTATAAAAGCAATTCTGACTTGGGCAGATTGTCACCGCTGCCATGGTCTTTCACATATATTATGCTATTATTTATGTCAGGGACTCTTGCCAAACCAAAAGCACACCCACCAGTCATTCCACTTGAAACACGTAAGGATACTTTACAAATTCAATCGCGTGTGTCTTCAGGTAGCCAAGACCGACCGATTCATTAAAAGAAGACATGTTATAATGAATATTGCGTTCTGTTAAAAAAAAAAAGATGGACTCAGGAACCTTGCCATCAAACCCTCACAGAAAGACAAGCAATAAATATAATTACATTGAAACACAAGGACTTTGAGGCTAATGTTACAGTATCGCATCCGTAACTCCTACTTTCATTAATTAACATACTGGGATGGAGACAGCTGACTTTTGAAAAAGCGTGCTCACTTAAATTTGGAGTCATTAAACAAATTACGTGTACCCAATCGTCATAGCCACCCCTGAAATACGTATGTTTGATGACAGTGATGGCTTTGCTGGCCCAGAAATGATTATGAAAAGTTTTTTTAAATACTTCCTTTGTTTTTGGAGACCAGCTTTTGATGGAAAAGAAGTCTTACAAAAGCACATGGATCGCAAGAGGCTGCAGGGCCCAGTGCTGACAAATCCAGTCTCTCAGAGCCACCTTGTGGGCAAAGTGGAGAATGACAACACAATGCCACTATACACCAAGGGCACGTGGCTATATGGTTTGTAAAACAAAAATAAGGTGAGGTGGAACAGACCCAGGGCCAGAAAGAAAAGCAGCAACAAGTCAGATCAGAGCTCACTGGCACCATGAAAGAAAAGCAGACAAAAAAGGCTATTGCATTTAACCTTTGGTGTTACCTTCAGCCACATGGAAACCTTGAAACTTTACCGGCTGTGCGTAGTTGATCATTGCGGATAAATATGGATGGATATTAGTGGTAGCACCTACGTATTTATAAGATGCCATCCACGCCTGCTCATCTTCTACCGTGACCAGGCCCTACAAGCGCAAGGAAGAGAACATACAAGTCGATGACTTCGGTGGGAACTCACAGATACACGCTGCAGACTTCCTTACAAAAGATAATTTGCATAGGCCCTTTGAAAAGTAAACTTCCTTTTCGTCCCCAGTTATACTGACGGATAATTCAAAAAGTTAGGGTCTACTGTACCTCCAAATGATGTAAAAGGAGGTAATCACTAAATATGAAGCTTCTCTTACATTTTTAGGACAATTTTAGATTTTCAAAAGACTTTAAAATACTCAAGAAACTATACTGAGCCTCACAGTACTGCTGTGAAACATATACAGCAGGTATTATCATTCGTATTTTCACAAGTGGAGGCACAAAGTCAAAAACAGGGACTCCCGAATGTTAGTGTGCATCAGAAACACCTGGAAGGCTTGTTAAATAAAACTCAGATTCCTGGGCTCTACCCTCAGAGTTTCTGTTGAAGGGAGCCTGGAGTGAGGTCCAGGGATTTTCATTGCTGTAACAAGTTCCCAGGTGCCCAGGATGCTGCTGGTCTGGGTGGCACTGCTCTAGAATTTAAGCCACATATACAAGTGGCTTATAGTATTTAAAAGAAAGTGCTTATTCTTAAAATTATCTGATAACTTGCTACACAGGACATACTGAACTTGTATTATTTTGCATAGGGGAAAAAAGAAAACAAATTAGTTTATTTCTTGATCAATCAGAAAAAACAAACCTGATGACAAAAATAACGTCTTTGAAAGTGATCAACATTTTTGTAGAGAAGTTTGAAAAGCCAAATTTCCTGCACAGATTGAATCTAGTTGGATAAACTGCTTAGTCACGTGATACAATCTGCGAGTTTAAAAAATGGTTCGACCATTTGTCATAACTGATGATTTAACAATCTGAGCATTCTAAATCATCGAACTAAGTTCACCAATCAAAGCCTGAAATAAATAATGAAATAAAGTAACTTGGTTTTTTTTTTTTTTTTTCCATCATTTTCTTCATATGTCTGGACCCCTTCCCCACCAAACAAGGGCAGGGACCACTGTCTGTTCCTTCCTTGTGTGTTTAATGATAATGAATAACACAAGTACTACGTGCCTGGCACCAGGATGAATTCTTGCATGCACAATCTCACTGCTGTTGGTGATACACAGTGAGGACTACAGTCCTACCCACTGACCACATGAGAAGCCTGAGGCCTTGAGGATTAAAATAACTTAGCTAGTAAATGGCAGTGACCAAATGTCAGTCAAGCTGTGCACTGTTACTCTAATACCTTATGAAATTCTAGTATATAAGAGTGTACTCACAAACATGTTGGGAGAAAACCACGATCAGATTTATTCATAAATTTTTTTGAATTTAATATTTAGACAGTGAGAAGATAGGGTCTAAAGTCCAAGTGAGACCCCACAGACAGCAAGGCAGTATTTTCTGAAGCTCTGAAGTGTGAGAATCAAGTTATAAGGCAGATTTCAGCCTGTGGCTGTTATCAGTCTATTGTATAATAACTCATATGCACCTATTAAATAAGACCATTTTGATCAGCCTGAAACTCTGAAGAGGATAAAAGAAACTGAAAACTTATCTTTATCTTCCTTACAATAAGGCCAATAGCTAATAACATCGAATAAAAATTATAGAAGATATGCAGTGTGAAATTAACTAATGATCTTTCAGAATGTTAGTACAGTCAGAATCAAGACCAACCTTTCTATTATGATATAATACGGACTTGATGACCCATTAGGTCATTTTTATTTCCAAATTCAATATGCTGGTGATTATGTAGCCCTATTCTAGGAATGAAATCTCTAACTCCAACTAAGAAAATGCCTTACTGCACTGAACATCTATTTTTAGGAAAATCATCTTACTCACCTGCCCTAGTTTTGTGATTTTTATCAGGATTAAATCATTTTATCACCATGATTAATTATTTCCTTTGAAGACTTACAATTAGATGCATCAAGCATGCAAGTATTATACCTATAAACAGTTAAGCCTGACATTTCGTGGGCTAGAGGGAGACAGAGCAACACCACCACTTAGTGTAAAACGTTCAACATTAGAGGGCCACATAGGGGTGTCTCAAAATGAAAACAAAATGCACAAGGGAATTATTTTGTTACCTTTTTGATATTTTCATGTTCAAGGTCATCTGAGGCCTAAATTAGAGAAAGAAAAATAATTTGTTTACTTCTCTAAAGAGCAAAATTCCAAATTTATTGGCAATCCGTATGTAAATATTTAAATCAATATAAGTAAACTTGTTATTCTATTTATTTGTTATGATGACATAAAGCCATGGACAAAAGCAAGTACTAAAACAATAGGATGACCTCACTGTTTTGTATATCAGAAAAGCTAATCTTAATGCTATTTCCCTCCTTTATTGACAGTTGTCGCCTACTTAGATGCTTCGTTATAATCATTTAATTAATGCTCTAGTCAAGGGGCTTGGGAAATAGATAAACAATGTGGCCACCTCCCCTGATATGCAGAAGACAGCGAGCATGAATAGCCACTCTCCAGTAATTCAACATTCACGTCTGGGTATGTGCTATGGACCGTATGTTCCTGTCTCCCACCCCCTTCAAATTCATATGTTGAAAAACAAAGCCTCAAAGTGATGGCACTTGAAGGTGGGGCCTTTGGGAGGTAATTAGGCCATGAGGGTGGAGCCCTCACGATGGGATTAGTGTCCTTATCCAAAGAGGCAAGAGAGAGCTGCTTCCTCATTCTCTACCACCTGCAAACAAAACCAGAAGGAGGGCCCTCCCCAGAACTGATTGGCCCGCACCTTGATCTTAGACTTCACAGCCATCATAATTCCCTACATCAGAAAAGGTGGGGTGTAATGGCAATATTGCTCATCAGATAAATACTCTCCCAGCTTCCTATCTCCCAATGTACCTACCTACCTGCATCTTCATTTACTGTCTTCACAGATCAAGCATCCCTGCTCCCATCAAGGACCACACCTTCGCATCACCACAGTCCCATCCCTTCTCAAGGAACTCCCAGGCAGCTACCCCTTCTCTGTCCGGCAAGACTGATCGTTCCACTCCACTGTACCATTTCCCACAGTTTGCAAACACACTCCAGATCCATCCTCCACCACCTAGTTCCCACCTCCCTGCCCCATCTCATCTTGTCCCACTCTACCTCTCATTCAATCCACTCTACCTGTACTGTCTTTGCAGTGGTGGCCCCTCTGCATGGAAACATATTCGTCTGTCTCTGTGCAGGGTTGAAGCCTCTCTCCCCTTTGGGCCCTGGTTTCCTTATTCCTGCCACCTCATTATTCTCCACTTCAGTGCTCATTTTTATTTTCAATATAGCACTTATCACAAGTTGTTATTATATAATTATTTGTTTATTTGTTTGCTGTCTGTTCACTAACCCCTTCCCAAAACTATAGGGGGCTACAAGCTGCCTAGGGGAAGAACACAAGTGTGTTTTGATCCTTGTAGGTCCTTATGGCCTAGGCTGTGCCTGACAAATAGTAAGTACATTGTAACTATTTTTCTTGGCTGAATGACTGGAAATATTTTTATGCTTATTCTACAGTAGGAGGAAAATTATCTAACTAGTAGGGCTGGTTCTCTAATGTGGCTTGACTTGGGACGTTCAGAGGTCATTTTGCTGATGATTTCAACAGGCTAACCTTTGCCACCGGGATGCTGCTGTTGTCTCCCTACCTACCTATAATAATGTGATAAATGATAATATTTAAAGGACACTGGCCAAATGGGGAGTGGTGAACCCTGGGCCTAATGAGTGATTTAACTGTCCTTTTAAATTTCATCTCATACGTGTGTCAAGTTCTGGTCACCCAGCAGAGACTTTTATCCTAGGCAACTTAGAAAAAGAATTATAAGCTACTTTATGCTCTTGTAGTTGTCACGTTTCCAAAATTTCATAAATAATAGCTGCTACCTCTTGAGAAGAATGAAAGAAAAGGGAAGTGCAGACTCTGACCTTCTTGACGCTATTTGCAACAGCTTCCTTGTGACCCAAGTCATCGGCAGAAAGTTCATTTCCAAATTTGAATTCAGGGTGAGCTTCCTCCTCTTGGTCAGCTGTGTGAAGGACAAAAGGAAAACCCACGAAGCCAAATTACTGCTAAGCAGTCAGATCTTGCTCATAATCTTGGGCAGAACATAAGCACTTTTAGAGAAAAGAGATGCTAACAGAAAATGGAAACATTTAAATACGTAATTTTTTGGAAGTAAAACTCTCACTAAACCCTTACCCTATTCAAGATCAAGGAGCCTATCTTGTTATTTATTATTTCTCTTGCAGCTAAATGGTGTTTAAAATGCTTGATGCTTAATCATTTTTTCTTAAGTGAATGGCTACTTCCATCCCAGTATACTAACTCTAACAATAAAAGCCTCAAACACCTCAGGAATATCTGTGATTCATAAAAGAGCATTTTGATCCTTCATGACATCTAGAGAAAACAAGAAGATACAAGGAAAAAAATGCACTGGATAATTTTGAAAGAGACTAAAATGTCCACTTGAACTTTATGGGCATAATGACTTGTGGCCTGGAGTGGTGTGATATAAAAACGGAAGGCCTCAGAAGGATCATACTACTCCTGTCTTCCCAGCTTAGGTTTAAAAGACTCAGGACTCATTCATCAGGCTCAGCTAGGAGGGAAGCTGCAAGTGGGTGCTACATAAAGCTGGTGGCCCAGGAGCGTGGCCCAGGCTGTGATAGAGGCACACACTGTCCATTGGTTCCAGAAAGTGACATCTGGTATCCACCCAAAGTGTCCATGAAAAAAGGATCACCCGTGGAAACTGTGCCACATGCAGAGGTGAGATTTGGATTCACACAATCACCATCTGCAATAACTCAAATGGATCCCAAGAAATCCACAGACTTCAGGACCAGGCCAACACAAATCCACGCTGTCATGGTACAGGGTATGAGAGACCTTTATTGGTTAAAAAAAAAATAGTGAAATAATTTCTGAGAATGAACTCACAAGGGAGGTTAGCAGACCCATGAGAATTAGAGGTATTTTTTTAAAAGCATCTTTAAAATGCGCAAAGGAGAATGGAAAGAACAGGAGTAAATGAACAACTATTTCACTGATTCTAAGATGCAATTTATTCACATTTTAATATTTCCGATGTTGTAATGCATTCGTCAATGGTAATTTACAATCAACTGGACCTATTTTTCTTTCTTAGTCATAATAAAACAGTGGTGTGTTTCAATGGGTAGTATCTTGGATTTGGAATTTGAGAGACTTTTTTTGCAAGGTGCTATTCCAGGCAGAAGAGGGTGAGGGTAAGGAACAGATTCCTTCCTCTTCTGGAGCTAATATTCTGATGAGGGGATATTCCAGAGACAGATGATTGAAAAACAAACAAAACCCCACAAGACAAAAAAACAAACAAAAAGTAGGTCATAGCTTTGCAGGAAGAAAGGATTTGAGGAGCTAAAATAGGTCTTAAAATAATCTAATCCAGCATCTGTCTTCACTTATAGATGAAGAAATAGATACAGAGATATGATTTGACTTGTGTGAGGTCACAGGACAAGATTTGGACTGACATGTCTCCTGATTCTTGGCACAACGCTCATTCCATGACCTGCTGTCTGTAACCAGGATTTTGCAACTTCCCCTGGCACTACTAAATTTCCATTTCATATATGTCCAGTGTAACCTGCCTAGTCAGATGTAAACCACTGGAAGGTAATGGGGCATGTCCCATACAAGTAGTACAGACTTCATTAATAACTACTTTAAAAGGGGTGTATGAATACATGTTATCATCTCCTGAGTGTGCATGTGTACAGACACACCACCTACAGCCACGTGCAACTCTGGTGTTTCCCACTACTTGTCCCATAGTCCTGGGAGTCACAAGTCCTTCTGAATCTAAATCCAGCCTAAAGACTGGGCACAGGCTTTGACTGAGAACCTTTCTTTCCTATTTTCTACAGCCTCCAGGCAGACCTGCCCTCTTGAACTATGCTTGGTTTCCTCCCACCTGCTGTGCTGACGTATTTAAATTAGAGACTGTAGTTACACATGTATAATCAGATCATACTGTGACACCAAGGTAATTACAGCCAACTGGTTGACTAGAACTAAAGCTAAGTATTACTGAGGAAACCTAAGAATCCTATACATAGTATAACAGTAGCTTCTGTGCCCTTAAAAGAGAAATTCAGGTGGATAATTCCATCCTCAGCTACTTTCCTACTTATATACTATCTCATGTGGTTATTTTTGTTAAAATTTAATCAAAATCTCAAGTATATTTTGAAATAATATAGGAGTCACTGGAGGCAAATATTTTTTTCTGCCTGGAGGAGTAATTAACATATGTGGGTAGAAGGTGGTGAAATACCCTTAAGAATGATCTGTGAAGTACTAACCATCATTTTAGATCACTGTGTGTGTTCAGGAAATACTGCATCTTTAACTTTCATCAGTTATATTCTTTCTCCTTTTTTTAAAAAAAAAAATACTTTAACACCCATTTAGGATATTTGTGTTTTCATTATATTCCTATATATTGGATGAGCAGTATTGTAAAGTATAAAAAGTCTTGACCCTGGACTCAGGCAATTCTGGGATTTAATCTTTGTGCCACTGCCTGCCAGCTGTGAGATCATGTGCAAAACAGATAAGCTTCACTTTCCTTATCTCAAAAACGGGCGTAATAATGCCCATTTCACTGGGCTGCATGGAGATTAGATAAGGCAGTGGTGTAAGCTTCCTGGTCCACAGTTGGTACAACAATGGTAGTAGTTATTTTTATTGTTACTTTTTTCTTGTTAATCTATTCCATTATTTCTGCAGTTTGCTTTACTGGATTATAGTATCAGTAATGCCTTACATAGCTTTAATTATATCATCTATGAAACTAACCTAAATTAAGAAACCGATTTTACTTAATATTCATCTTTGTGCATGTTAGGAGTATTTTTTTGATCTTTTAAAATATATTTATTTCAATACTTTATTCTTAAATCACCTTTACATTTATCACTTGCAAATATGTGAAATAATATAATAGGCATTGTAGCCAACTGTATTTCCTATGCGCTCTTCTGTTAATACAAGGTGACCTTGTCACTCACCTACCCCCTTGAACTTGGGTGGGCCCTGAGACTGCTTTGATGAATAAAACACACAGGAAGTGACTATGCCAATTCCAGGTATAGCTCTTAAATAATTTACCAGCTTCTGTTTTCTTCCTCTTGGGACACTGGCTCTTAGATGCTCCATGCTGTGAGAAGCTCAGGGCACAAAGAGAGGCCACAGGGAGTGCTCCGGTCAGTAGGCCCAGCTGAACTCCCGGCACTCAGCCAGCATCAACTGCCAGCCATGCAAGTGAGCCATCTTGGATAACCTGCCCAACTAAACCTTCAGATGACCCCAGCCCCAGATGTCATCTGCTGGCAACCATATGAGAAACCCAAGGGAGAACCACCAACCTGAGCCCAGGTGACCCACAAAACTCTGAGAGATAATAATAAAGTGCTGTTATAAGCCTCTATGTTTTGGGATGGTTTACTACACAGCAATAGATAACCACAATAGGCACTGATTGAATAATATCAGATATCCTTAGCCTCCCAGACCTTCCCTGCCACATAAAGCACATGAAAGTAAGTCATTACGACTTTTCTCTGGGCATAGGGCCAAACCCATGGTTTACCCTCAGTTTACAACTGAGTCATTTACAAAGTCTGTTCCACAGTCAGGAGTCTTTATTTAGAAGTTGCAAGAAGATTAGTTAATTCTCACAGCTTTCAGGTTTTTAGCTATGTATCTAACTTTCCCAAATAGAGCGAGTCCTCTGATGGATCTGGGCAAAGCCAATTGAAAACCTTCTGGAAAGGATTCACCATTCTAGATGCCATTAAGAACACTGGTGATTCATGGGAGGAGGTCAAAATAACAACACAAACAGCATCACATGCTACAGAGAAAACTTCCGTGAAAGGAAGAGTCAATCGATGCAGCAAACTTTACTGTTGTTTTTTAAAAGACATTGTCACAGCCACCCCAAACTTTAGCAACCACCGCCCTGATCTAAAAGGAAAACAGAAAATACTGGTAAATATTTAAATATTTTAAGCAAGGCTGCCTTTGCCCAAATTATCTACCTATACAAATAATGCTGGTGAGCTTGTTATTTGAAGGAATTTGAACTTGAAATTTTAATACTGGCTTTGAGTTTCCAGTTCACTTTGTGTAGACAACACCATTCCCCCCTCAACCTCGATTCATTTACCTGAGGTTCTCTCTTACATTTATGTTCCTTGTCTTAGTACTACCATCATGAACAAGACTGAAGTTCATGTTTATAGGAAGGGATTGCAAAATGTTCTTTTTATTCCAAGCCCTGCCTATTACAGCAATTGCTTCAAGGATTCTCTGGCTTTGAATTTCGGCTGAACAGCTGAATGCACAACAGGAACGGAGCTGACTAAGCCACTAAAATCTAGTGCCCAAATAAATTGGATGTAATAATATTGGGAGGAATACCAAAAATACCAAAGGATTAAGGTTGATCCAAAATCTGGACTTGACTCTTAAGAAATAAAACATCATCACTATATAAAAGGGTCCTCTGAGAGAAATTCCCATTTTTCTTATTTTAAAAAAGCATTTTTATAACATATAACTTCAAAAAAAAAAAACTCACCACATTCTATCTCCTCTTCATTATCATCCTCTAAGATGTTAGCTGGGGCAGCGGACTCTCCAGCTTCCATCATGCTTCTTAAAGCTTCAAGCTGTTCTGTGAGCAAACACACAAGAAGGAGATGGTGATGGATGCTACATCACTTACAAAACCTGAGCTTTGAGACAACACTGAGAAGAAGGAAAAGAAATATTAAATATATTGTTTAGGAACCTACTGGCCACATTCTTAAGGTTCAACAGTGGTCACTGCTTCACCCATTCCTGGTGATCTTGGCCTTGTAGGTCACACGCAACAACTATATTATATACACATGATTAACAACTGTTGGAGCATTGGTGAACTGCCCAAAATTCGGGTAACTAGGTTTGAGAGTGGAGCCAAGTCCTCGTGGAGGATTTAAGGCTAGATAACATAATACCATAATATCGAGAAACTGGCAAACACCAATGTTTATGGACAATAATGGTGAAGACAGAAAAGAGACAGGCATGTTCAAGATCAACCAAACTTCAGGAAAAAATATTTGCAATTGATATAACCAGGCTTATTACCACAATATATAAAGCTCTTCTAAGTCATTAAGATAAAGACAAATGACATAATAAAAATGGGAAAACATGTAAGGACAAATCATAAAAACAAACTAGTTATGAAAAATATGCAAATAAAAAACTTAAGATATTGATTTTCTCTTATGAGCTGGGCACACATATAAAAGATGGCCAATAGCCAGTGTTAAGAATATTGCTGGGAAACAAGCACTCTCGTATTTCACTGGCGAGAGTGTAAACTGGTACAACTTTTCTGAAAAAAAGCGCAAGATCTATCATAATATAAAATATATATACGCTTAGGCCTAATAACTCTAATTGTACCAATTAATTCCAAGGTTGTACAGATATACAAAATGAACATTCAAGTATGTTTACCATTGTTGTTTTTATATCAGTAAAAATCCATCAGTTTGGGACTGGTTAAACTGTACTATAATAAAGACATATAATTCTGTGTAATACATGGTAAATTCTCTGTAGTGTTTCATATATTAAAGTTGTTAGTATGTAGATTTATATCCTACTAGATATAAGTATACTTAATTGGATGATTTAAAAAATTAAAAATCAGTTAATTAAAAAATTACAAATTTAATTTTTAAATTTAAAATTAAAAGTCAATTAAAAACATGATCTGTTTTGCTAAAAATGTGTATATGTCTAAACATGCACATGTGTATACTTTTATCTATAGTACATAAATACATATGTATAATATATAATTTAGTGCTATTTTATTACTTTCTTATATTTTTCCTTGTTTTAATTTTTCTATGGCATTATTGCTTTTGAAATAAAAATCAACTGTCATTAGCATAATTTTAAAATCTTCATTTAGAATACCTAGGGAAAAATACAGTGCAATCTTACCAATATTTGATACTATTAATTCAAAGACTCTGAAAGAAAATATTTTCAAAGAAAACATCCTGGGAAAAGAAAGGGAAAATGTCTATATAAAATCATTTGTCTCTCAATTTCTGTATCACACACATATACATTCACATTTACCTACTGTCTCTAGATATGTATGAATCACACAGGCAAATTGCAAAGGGAAACTTTTAAAGAAGGTTTTTAGAGTATATACAATTATAAAATGCAAGTTCCTTATGTTTTGATAAATTCTAAAATGCTTCTTCTACTTTCTTCCCAACTTCCCTGGGGACCCCTCCAAATTCTGGCATATGAATATACGAATATGCTTTTCCCACTGATGTAGAAACTAAACTTAAACGGAAGTGTGGCAACATTGTTCTGAAAAGTACATGTCACATCACCACTACATCCATACCCCCCCAAAAAAGTCAGTGGTGCTAAAATAAATTTCATTCTAGAATAGCTGAATTGTCCCAACACATTATGTATGTTTCTGTTATATGTGTATGTGTATTTGACTTACTTTTTTCAACTTCAGGTTTCAGCCGTTTATTTTTGATGAGTATTTTTCTTTTGAGGTCATTGGGGGATGGCAAAGACCTGCCTGGTTCGAGCTAGAGATAAACAGAAAGAACTGAATTCATGAAGGGTTGTGCTTTGCTATTCTCATTCCCGGCCCAGATCCAGCATGGGAGGCCCGGTAGTTATACCACCTAACAGCCACCAGATGGCAGTCTGCACAGTTTTACGTTTTCATTCTCCAGCACCCATGAGCCCACCCAGCCAACTTTGCCTTAGACTAATGCAGCAAAAGCTTGACATCCGCAGGGTCTCCAGAAGTGTGCACAGCCGCTCCAACTGCCCCAGTGGAGCTGGGGGCTGGCCTGAGGTGGTGTCTGGGGAGGGGTCCTGCTCCACTGCAGGCCTTGTACCTTTTAATTATCTGGTAAAGTACGAGGGATCATTGTGACAGCTGGGGTCTAAATTAGCTTTCCCAAGAGAAGGGCTCCCCAGTGGCCCCCAAGTGCCGGGTAGGACAGTAAGCCTTTCTCTCAATAGGCTCATCCAACCTCAATGCTTGGGATTGTGGTTTTGTGGGTTCGGTAAGGGAATCAAAAAGGGAGTGGTCCTAATTACTGGAATCTGTGCTAGACTATGGCTTCATTTGCTTGGATTTGTATCTGCAAAGGAGGTGTCTCTGCATGTTACTAACCCTGTTCTCCACAGAACTGTCTTATATCTAGTCTTCCAGTCCCCATACCCCACCCATCCATCTACACACCCACCCCTATACCCTTCCATGCATCCATTTAGTTTCAAAAATCATTTTTTATACTACTTATTACATGCAAGGTGCTGTGCATTCCTGTGTCTGCCTTGCTTCAAATGAAACCCTTTCCTGAAACGCTGCTTCCTTCAGGGAAGCAGCTGGTGTAATGGGCCCATTCCCCAGTGATCTCTCTTGCACCAGGGCACCTCCAACAAATATTCAACACATCATAGGCCATCTTCTTTTTTAGTTACGTGTTTACATTTGTGTCCTGGTCCCAGTCCCAAAGACTGAAAGCTCTTTAGCTGAAAGAGCACATCTGATTCCCATTTATATTACCTAGGCTTCCCATAACCCCTTTCATGGATGTGCACATCACTTCACTAAGAATATAGTGGTTTTTCCACAAAAGCAAGCATCTTAACAAAACCAGGAAGATAAACAGAGGCCTAGATAAAAATAAATAAATAAGTAAATAAAATAAACCAAGGACGTTTCTTAGTTTGGGTTCCCTTAGAATCAGCCTCCGAGACATGGGGATTCATGCACCAGTAATTTATTTGGAAGGAAACTCCAACAGAGGAGGGAGACAGTGAGAAAAAGAAGACAGGCAGCCCATCAAGGGTGTGTTATCAAGCAAGTTATCACTGTGGGCAACTAGAGCTTGATCCTGCTGGAGCGCCCTGGGAGGCAGAGAGCAGGGGCTCACAGTTATCCTACGTCAGGAGGGACGAAGCATGGGGTGGGGGCGATAATTCTGACACTTCTGGCCTGTCTTTCACGGGTGGGCAGCGCAGGCTCCAGTCACCAGCGCTCACTCTCAGGCAAAGAGCTTGCGGGTGCTGGCAGTCAAAAGTCAGGCCAGTGTGCAGGGAAAAAGGCAGCACTGCAAGGATATAGGCAGAGTGCCTGTGCCAAGTGCTTCATCATGCCGAAGAGAACCTCAGGTGCCAGGAGCAGAGGATGCAAATATCCTTGTCTCCCATATTGTTTTTTCCTGTTCCCATAGACACTCCTGAAAAAGTCTCCCCATGTAGCACAAAGCACCTTCCTCATGTCTGTCGTCGTGATGTTCTAGTACCCCATGCTGCCGTGTTTGGGCCCACCAGGAGCTGCTTGTCAATAGTAGGGTAAAAATATTTAACTACCACAGAGTGTTTTCTACTTTGATTTCATTAGCTGTCCTGCTACTCGTAACATCTTGTGACAGCGGATCTTAACCTCTTGGAGTTCATGGATCCTTATAAAAAAGTGATAAACTCTCTGGAATGATTATATACTAAAAAATTGTATGCAATTAGAATGAATTCATACATTCCATAAAGCCTATCTAGGGACCACAGCTTCATTTCTTTGCTTTATGGAGAAATTAGCACATGTAAAATGAGTGCAAAAATGTATATATAACATTGCCCAAGTATTTATTTTGGAGTCCAGACCTTGAACTTCAGGATCCTGTGACTTCAATCTAGGGTATTTTCCATATCAACAGCCTCCCGTGGGTTCTGTACCCTGGATACACATTCATTTACCTCGAGGGCTTTTAAAAAACACCATGCTCAAGCCTGACCCTGGATCAATTAAATCAATCTCTGAGTAGGGGCCCAGTATAGATGTTTTTAACCGTTCCCAGATAATTCTAACATGTAACTAAAGTTGAGAACGACTGCTGAATCTATCTTGGCTTGAGTGCTTTATGAAATTTTAGGACTAATAACTGCAAAACTCTAAGACCCCACGATCTTCCAAATTAAACTGAACCTGATGTTTATTCCAGATTTTACAGAGGTTTATTTTTACGCGTCTTTCTCTACATCCCTCTGAAGTATGATGGAAGCTTTCTGTACCAAATAATTCAAATAAATATGAAGATCTTTAGCATTGATCCTCCAGTGCTACTTGACCCTTCAGAAATGAATTTCAAAACAAATCCATTCATGCTAGAAATATGGTTTGCTAAAAATACATACTGGATGTGATTCAAGTGCTTGTTTCAACAGGAGATCCCCAAATAGATCTTCGCAATATTTGGACATCTTGTACTGTTGATATTTGCTGAAGAGAAAGAAGTGGCATTTGTAAATTCAAACCTCCATTAACCGTCCAAGAATAAGAAACACCCAACTCCTAAGCAATTAAAGACTCCCACTCTGCAAAATGCATGATTGTTCTCTTAAGGATAATGTGAGATGTACTTTTAAATACCACCATTTTAATTGGTATAATTTAAAAAGAAGTGGATTCTGCCCCAAACCTAAGAGCTGGTAAGAAGAGTAAAAAATGTCTTTCAAGGTATAAAGTCTGATTTCAAATATATTGCCAAATCTTTCATGGAAATTTAAGCAAGGTATCCCAATCTGTGATCTTTTGTTTAGAGTGAGCATTTCTGAAACACATTAAAATGGCTTGTTTTTCTTTAGGGAGGGGGGTGGTTTCAGGTTTTGTTGTTTTGCATAAGACTATGTGTCCTTACTGGAGGACTATTTGGAACTTAGCACTTCAC
This sequence comes from Varecia variegata, assembly GCA_028533085.1. Taxonomy (NCBI): domain Eukaryota; kingdom Metazoa; phylum Chordata; class Mammalia; order Primates; family Lemuridae; genus Varecia; species Varecia variegata. Next base: position 191,345,265 of record CM052436.1, on the reverse strand, counting down.
AAAACAAACTGTTCAGCTATTAGAAGAGATACAGAGCAAGAGCGGGGAGTGAAGGTTAGAAAACAACTCCACTTAGAGACTCGGAGCAGAATGAATCCTTATACCTGCAGTGATTTTCAAAGGAGAGAATTACAGGATATTCTGACGTGACAAATGCAGTTTCCTTGATGGCTTGAATTACATCCTTTAAAAAGAAAGAGTGTTAATGAGAGAAAAGAGCAAAAACTTTAAAGCACCTGAAACTATTCAGCGACTATTAATTAAGCCATTCAGAAAGTCAATTCTGGCAGTTCAGACCCGGGAGAACTCATTCACCTGATGCCTCTACAGATTGAGTCCCCTGTGGTTAGAGCCAGGGTGCAGTTAATGCTTAATGACTATTTTTTCTTTCAGTGCTATCTTTTAGTTCTCCAGAATTACAGTGCTGTTAACTTACAAGAGATTTCATCTACATGGCATGCCAGTTCCTTGGTTGATAATCCCCCATGCCAGGGGTGCAGAGGTCACGTTTCTTCTATAGGAGCAGGTAAGTTTTTGGCACAGGGATTTTCACTACGGGCCACTGACTCCTCCCACCTCACGGAGAAATGTGTTGATAGCAACCTAAGGACTGCTGGAAGCTTTTGTTGACTTTCCTGTGTTTGGGAATCTGCTTTGGGTTACTGGTGTGACATTTGCAGCAACGCTGGTTTCATATCAGCCTGGTGAGAAGGGCGTCACCAGGGAGGGGGTCCCCTTAGCTGGGTGACATGTGAGGTCAAACAGGAAAATGTCCCGGATCCCTCTCGTTGTCACGTGGAGCTCAACTACTTGAAACAACTTTTGAATGAGCTGCACCTGTTCGCCCTTCTCCACTATCTCCATGGACTGGGTGAGGCCTTTACAGATGGTTGGCCCTAGTCTCTGTTCAGCTTTAGAAACGAATGCTTCCAACCAACACTCCTACAACCAGAGCCACCCTAGTTGGTAAAAGTCCCCAAATTCCTACTGGTTTGTAAGCTAATCACGCGGTAAATCCCATCATTCGGTTAATCAGGAAAATATTTTATAATCGTTATGCAGGGAAATCTATTTGAAATGATAACGCCCAACGTTCGATAATCTTGAAGTATTTTCCTAAGACATATTTATGGCTGAGGTGATCATTTAGTAATTCTTGCTTAAAGTTTCTTCCCAGGTTAAAATGACTGTGATCTTGATTGTCCACTTGAGTTGACCAAAAATTTTCTTTGAGGGAAAATGTGGCTCTGCCCTCCCGCTTCTCTGCTAGCCTCCGGCTGAGAGGGCATGGCCTTCTTTTCAGCTATGTCCCCTTATTAGGTTCCTGACTTCTCTAAAGAGGACATACCCCTTCCTGTCAGGTGAGCTGGCTCTGCAAACCCATGGCTTCCCACTTGAATATACTCTTGGTACTCCTCAGGAAGTATAACTTTGAATTCATTGCTGGCCAAAACTCACCAACATCTTGGCTGAGAGAAATTATATGTATAGGACCTAGGCATCCATGCTTTTGAACACACCCCTGGTGACTTTTCACATGCAGGTAGAGTTGAGAACCATTGCTCCAGGTGTTGTGATATTTATCCTGAGATATTATCAAACCGATAGGCTTTGGTACCTGACATTAGCTGACCACAGAATTACATATTTATGACTTATCTTTTGGCAGGATATCATTCATGGGCACATTGGGGAACACTCTAAGAAACCAGCCTTCAAATTATACACTGAGATCACCAAAAGGCCATTAGTGAGATGTCTATTTGTAAACTACTGATTCCTCTTTCTGAGGAGCCTCAAGAGAAAATTTCTCACTGGGAATAAATTTGCTTCCTGGATCAATTACTTTGTATTTTATGGATCCTGCAAATCATGTTCCCCTCTTTGCACTGAATTCTAGAAAGTTCAGAGCCCAATTTATGGTATGGATTGCAGGATCCTAGGATTTCTTGACAAGCATTCATAAAATCTAATCTCATCATCTTATTCCCTTATTCTTATAGGCTCTATTTCTAATCATTTTATTTTCTGTAGTCTATCTATCTTTTCATGCCACCTTGAAGTCTTTCAGGAAAATGCAAAGTAAGTAAGCAAATAGGTAGAAAAGAAAGACTGTTTTTAAGGTAAGTAGAACTAGGTAAACTCTGCCAGAGAAGCCCTTTGAATGCAGAAAAAGTATCATGAAGGGGACATGAAATGGAGAAGACATTTGTCTTGACTTTCTCCTCAAAACTGGAGAAAAGGTGTATGAAGGAACAAGGCTTGAGAAAATGAATAATTTGTTTTCTTTTCTCCATTCCCTTATCTCTTGAATTTTCGCTTAGTTTGGAAAAGGCTGTGGCTATGTAATTTTCAAAGTTACCTTAAAAAGGATATCTGTACACATTGCTTTCCCGTGAGTTATTATCGGTTCTTGGTCTTCACCTTTTCCATCCCAACAGTCAAGTTCAACGCATCTAGGGACACAGTGAAATTACAATACTGAACCTTTACTATAAAATAGTGTGTGTGCAAATTAAAAGACATCAACATAAATTGTTTTCTTACAGAACAGAAAATTCCATGCGTTAAGTAATATGATTATTTCATGGCATATACAGGTTAAAAACACATTATATTCTTCATCAGGTTGGTATCATCAAAAAGAGATTGTCTGAATGAGATTAAAAGAGACTTAAGAGATATAACAAGCAGCATGGTCTGGGTGGTGAAATACTACTTGTGACAAAGCTTCAATAAAGCATAATTTGTGTATAAGTGGGGAAATCTGATTATGGGCTGGGTTTTAGATGACATTAAAAATTATTTTTTAGGCCGGGCGCGGTGGCTCACGCCTGTAATCCTAGCACTCTGGGAGGCCGAGGCAGGCGGATTGTTTGAGCTCAGGAGTTTGAGACCAGCCTGAGCAAGAGCGAGACCCCGTCTCTACTAAAAATAGAAAGAAATTATATGGACAGCTAAAAATATATATAGAAAAATTAGCCGGGCATGGTGGCACATGCCTGTAGTCCCAGCTACTTGGGAGGCTGAGGCAGAAGGATTGCTTGAGCCCAGGAGTTTGAGGTTGCTGTAAGCTAGGCTGATGCCAGGGCACTCTAGCCCAGGCAACAGAGTGAGACTCTGTCTCAAAAAAAAAAAAAATTATTTTTTAGTTTTGATAGGTGGGGTAGTGTTACTTTGGCCATATTAAAAATGTTCTTATTGTTTAAGTGAATCATACTCAAGTATTTAGAGGAAATATGTGAATGGAAACAAGGATGTAGTTAATTTCTTTTAAAGTATTTCCATACACAAAAAAAGTGAGTCAAAAAAATAAAGGACTGCTTAATTGATAACCAAGAAAAAAATTACAATGTAACTGCATTTCTAATTTTTCACTTTTATCGTTTTTGCCATATTTTAAACCTCAAATATCTGCCAGTTTCTGTAAAAAGAAAATCATTTTCAATAATCTCTATTTTTTAAAGAACTACATTTTTGCACTTTTACATTAAATAAAGCTAAATTTACAGGTGTCTATAATGAATAAAAAAACTTAACATGCCTTCTTAAAATATGCATGTTTTCTTTTTTGCAATTTTGGGGGGCATATTTTAAGTTTACAGTAAAAAAGTCTTTTGATCCACAGGACGACTCTAGACCTTTCTGGGAGAGAGATTGTCCTTCCTTTCTCAAGGTTAAATGACCATTATAATACATTAAAGAGAAGAACAAATGTCCTTTTCACCCTGATTACTATTTCCTATTTTTCAGAGAGAAGTAAAAGGGCACCACAGACAAATAACAAATTGCCATTTTGAGTTTCTGACCTGCAACCAGCCAGAAGAATCTGTCTGTACATTTCCACTGAAGACTTCCCGCCAAACTGCCGGCCAGTGAGATAGGTGTTATGGGAAGAACTGATGAAGTAGTGAGCCAGAGGGTGGTCCATTTCTTGGTAAAGTTCTAAGCGATCTAGGAAGACTGGGGCATTTTCGTCTGACATCAGATATCTGCAAAACCCATCACTTGACATGAGGCCTAGGGGAAAAAGAATATCTTAGTAGCACTTGTAACTCTGAAGATGCACATCTCATGTTTTATTTGTGGAAGCTGCGGCAGCTTAAACGGTAGGAGTAAAAACAACTTCACGGTCTCTCTCCCAAGAACCTTTGTCTTTCAGAACTTGAATAAAATAAGAGTTGTGCACTGTAAGTAACACAATGCATTCCACAAATAGGTGGCATTCTGCTTTCATATCTGCGATGGCAGAAGTATTAATACATAGTACCCCAAGTTCAGAAACGCAGCACCAGGAGCTATGGTAACCAGGGGCCATACAGGTCCTGTATCTAATTCTGCTTCTGCCACTCACTCCTTTTGCCCCTGGGTCTCAGCTTCCTCTTCTGTCAAGTGGGGAAAAACACTGGCCCTACCTGATTTCTGGGATCATCATGAATGGCAAATGAGAATACATATGAGAGGTACCCTTTGAAAAATCAAAAACGTGGTAATTGTAAGGCATGGCTCTCACTGGATTGAAGAAGGGATTTTTCTTGAATACATATGAGAGGTACCCTTTGAAAAATCAAAAACATAGTAATTGTAAGGCATGGCTCTCACTGGATTGGAGAAGGGATTTTTCTTGGCGATGATAGCCCCTCCCAATGTAAACAATTCAATTTTCAATTTTATCAGTAAGTCAGGGTATGGGACTGTTGAGAAGAGTGTATAGTGGTCACTCAAGCATGGCCCCAAAAGCTGCTGTTCATTTCAATCACACCTTCCTGACATGGGGCAAGGCCCACACGGTAACTGCAGGAGAGGCAGTCAGTAAGTACGCATCTTCTACCCTACTGGCCACCGACAGCCAGAGCTTTTTGCTTTTTTATTTAAGCATCTGCATTTCAAACTTACAGAAAAGTACAGATGGTAGTATAATAAATAGCCATGGACCTATACCACAGCTTTGTCAGATCTTAACATTTTGCTTTGTTTTACCTTTTTTAAAGGAATGCATAATTACCAACACCACGGCAGCACCCTGCATACTCTACCTCAATTTCACTCTGTTCCATCATCTTTCTACTGCCATACAGATAACCGCTACCCTAGTTTTGGTGTTTAACACCAAAATGGTTTTGCAACTTTACACCATATGCATTTATCCGAATGATAGGTAGATTGGAATATTTTTGAATTTATATCAAAGCTAGCCCACTGTGTGCATTTGCAATTTGCTATTTTTTACTGTATATTTTCCTGGGACTTATCCAGTTGATATATGTAGCTCTTGTTCATTTGTTTTTCACTGAAGGTGTAGAAGTCCGTATAGGAATGTACCATAATTTATTATCCCTTATTCCATTGATGGATATGTAGGTCATTTCTAATTATATAACCAAAAGTACTGAAAGTAGAAATTTGTCTACCTCTCTCCTTGGGCAGATTGATTCACTCTAAGAGGAAGTACTTTCTGAGGCACCAGGACAGATGCAGCGACAGAAGAAACAAACCCTCCCTTCATGAAAACTCATGTATTATAGGTGAGAGAAACAAATAAATGAACAAACAAATATAATATCATGAAAGTGCTTCAAGGACAAAGAAAGCAAGAAGGAAGGTGACAGAGAATGACAGGATATTGTGTTAGGTATGTGGACAGGAGGTTACACACATGTATGAGGAGCAAATCACACACAAGCCACGCACACACTTGGGGAAACCCCACTCCAGGTGCAGGGATTAGCAGGTGCAAAGACCCTGATGAGAAAGTGTGTGGGCCAAGTTCATCCAATGACAGCAAGATGGAGCAAGTGACCAAGGAAACAAGCAGCTGGAAAAGAGTTTGGAGATGGAGCTCAAGGCTCCATCAGTTGGGCTGTAGTCCTCAATAAGTACTTGGGATTTTATTCTAAGTGTGTTGGGAAACCTTTAGAGGGTTTTGAAAAGAGGAATCCCATGATTAGATTTGTTTTTAAAAAGGTTTACTCTGGCTGCTGTGTGGAGCATAAACTGTAGGGCATTGAGTACAGAGGATAAGACCAGTTAGAAGTCAACTGGCATCGCCTGGGGAGGGATGATGTAGGCACGGATAATCTGGTAGGGGTTGCATTGGTGAGAACTGATTTATTCAGGATTTATTTGAGACTGGATCTTACAGATTCTGCTAGTGAATCTGATGTGATGTGACAGAATGAAACAAGTCCAATATGATTCCAAGGGTTTTGACTTGAAAAGCTGGGTGAATAATGATACCATTTTATAGGCTGGGGAAGGAACAGTCTGGGGGTGGGGAGACCCCAAACAGGTTGTACATATGCATTGGAAACGTCCATCCAACATCCAAATGGAGAGTTCTACTATGGCTCTGTTGTTTTAGTCGGAGGTTCGGACTGGAGAGTTTAACTTACACATATAGAAAGAACGTAAAGCCACTGGCCTGCATGAGCTACCCAATGAGAGAGCACAGATGGGGCAGAGGTCTGAGGACCAAGTTCTGTGCCACTCTGACATTCAGAGTTAGGGAAATGTACAAGGTATTCTCTAGGGTACATACCTCGAAGTGGAAGTGCTGGGCTGTAAGAGAGGCTTATTTTCCACTTCGCGAGCTATTGCCAAAACATTCACCAAGGCGGTAGGAACAATTTATGGCCCCACCAGAAGTTTTTAGGAATGTCTTTTGCATCACATTCTCACCTCCACTTGATAATGACAGACTTTAAAATTTCTGTCACTTGTGAAATGGTAAAGCTATGCCTTTTAGATGTGTCAGTAGTAACTTCATAGACTTTTAAGACTTGGAAGGAATTTAGGAATAACTAAGGACACATTTCTACTGTAACATTTATCACACTGCCAAGGAATAGCTGAGTCACTTGCCTTTCTGCTTGACAGACCACAACTGCCTTCAAGGCAGGGGGCATTGCTAACTCAGTTTTGAATTCCTAGCATCTAGCACAGTGCTTAGCATCTAGTCAGCTTTCTACAAACCGTAAGAAGTAACGGTAAGAAAGGGAACTATTAGGTGAGGGACTGCATGAGCCCGACCTTCTTACAATAAGCAGGGAAACTGAGGCCCAGGAGGCTAGTTCCTAGCTCAAAGTCACACAGTGACAGGGTAGCAACAAGAATCATATCACCTCCTGCTACTGGAAAGTGCTAACTTTTCTACCAAGATGCTCCTCCCTCTGCTTTCATCACATGTAATATGGAATAAATTATGATAATGAAGCAGTCTCACTGAAAATAGATATCTTCAGCCACAGAAGAAAGTGTAGCTGTACATCTATGACCAAAGGGAAAACTCTGTTGGGCTTGGAAAAATATCAGGGGTGAAGTCAGGGGTATGGTGGGCCAGGCATACCTACAATAGGTTCTACGTCGGTCCAGAGAAGGTATAAACCCTTTAGCCACGTTCATAGACATTAGATACAAAGAAAAGAGAATCTATTCTAAAAAGGAAGAAACTGAGGCCATGAGATTCATTGACACACGAGACTGACAGAACTTGAACTTGGATCTTCTTTCCTTCTCCACTGAGACATAAGGCCAGAGGCTCTAGCTCAGGTACCCCCCGCACTCCCCATACAGTTATGTTAGCATTTTCTCCCCATCCTCTGCAGGTGTCTGCCACTGCTATGGAACCGACCTTAGAATTCCTCCCCCTGCCTTTCCTTTGACAGATATTGGAAGTAATAGCATTGTTTCCCAACGTTTCTTTAAAAGGGACAAAGGTCCAGAAACATCAGCAATTTGCTAAAGTGATTCCCGACTATATAATTTCATATCAATTGTATTTATTGTTCATACCAGAGGTCAAATGAGGGGTGAGAGGGCACATCAAATGATGCAAGAAATTTATCTGTCTTGGCAAAACAAAAGGGAGAAAAAAAAGGTGTAAATTATTTTTATAACAGAAATTCTTTTCAAGGATTGCAAATAGAGACTGTATTTGGCGTTTTTATATTTTATGCAATATGTAATACTAAAATCTAATACGTGAAAGTACATGGGCAAAATGTCACCATAATATGTTTAATAGCAAAATAAATTTAACAGTATACTTCAGGCAGCATGGACTAATTTTGATGTGAGATGAAATTTATACTAACTCAAGAATGGGGGAAAAAAAAAATAAGTCATACATCCTTGGCTCTAGGGAACTCCAAAGCATTCAAAGATACCTTTACCTAAAAATCTAAGGGCTTTAAAAGTTGCATATTTTCTTGTTTTAAGGGAAAAAATTTGTTTTTCTGTTTTGATTACCTTTTTTCTTCAAATCTTCATCAGGCTCATACATTTCAATGATCTGCATTGACCTTTTAGCATCATAGAATGGGAATAAAATTTCATTCAGTCGAGGATCTCGTTGATGCTATGACAAGAAAATAACTGCATTTAGGTTGACATTTCTTGCCCTTGAGGCATTATATATTACTAATTTTATAATGTTTCCAACAAAATATGTCTAGACTACGTTTATAATTACAAAGATAGAACTTCACTGCCTTTCTGTCTTTCTCCCTAAAATGTAATTAAAAAGTCCAAATTTGAGCGTGCTTTGTTGGTTCCTCTCACTGACCTAGAGAAAGAAAACACATTTTCTTTTGCCCTTCAAAAGTTAAAAGATACATAATAGTGTGCATGTCAACTGTGTTGTCTTCTAGTTCCCACACCACAGGTAAGACATTTGGCATAATGTCTATAAAAAGTGAGGTCAAAATATTTTCAAGAAAAACAAAAACCAACCCCCCCCAAAATAGTTCAAAGAAATAAATAGATAATATACTAGTTTAAGTACCCCCCAAAACCTCAAAAACAATTAACATCAAAAAACCCTAATGTTAGATAGGCAACCATCATTAAATTTTCATTGTATCTTTCTACATCAATAAAAGATTTCTTGGGCACTCAAGAAACTTCATTTTCTTGAGTAAATATTTTTAAAATTAACCAATTTTAATGCTTAAAATTAATCAGCACAAGGATATCTATAAGCTGTAAACAATATAAAATTCTCTGGGCAGAGAGTATATGAATGATTGAGGTACTTAGGAGGTTGGTGACATCATCCTTTTCAAATTGACACATAAGGTGCTCCTGGTATGACATGAGGCACCAGGAACAATGCTGTTCCTACAGTGATGTCATCATGATTTTACAGCAATGATGAAAAGTCCGATTTGCTAACTGACTTAGCTACAATCACGTGTGTGTGTGTGTGTGTGTGTGTGTACATGCACGTGTCTCTGTGTATCTGGAGGCAGTGGGGTCCATTAAACTTCCCTATTGTTTGCTATGGATTAAAGGACTACACTGGGTCCCTGGTCATCCCTCAAATAAATAAATAAATAAACAAACAAATAAATAAAGCAAACTTCAATGGAATAACGACAGATAAGCAGATGTGAGCAAAATCTGGTCAATAAATTGGACCTTGGCAATAACTCTTTACCCAAATATATGCACAGACTTCGAAAAACATTATTGGGAAGGTATTTAAGAAACAACTGTTAAAAGTTCATATGGATTTTCTTTCCCCATTTGTTTTGGAATGATCGTTTTGAAAAGTGAGCTACATCACGAATGAATGCCTTTGGCCAACGGAACACTTGATGTCATTTCCTAAAGCAGAGGTGGCCCAGCCTTTTCTGGTTCGCCTTTCTCCCCCCACTGAGTTAAAAGCATTAACTCATAAGGAATCAATATTTTTTTTGCCAATTTATCCCAATGAAGCATGCTTCGGTTGTAATCTAAGAAATTATGGCTCACAACAGCTCACATCCATGCATATGCTAGAACAGAAACTGTTATATTAATAACAGGCCTTGAGACCATCAAGAACAAAAGTTATGGGATATGCAGAGAAAGAGAAACTGTGAGGTGGACCATGGAATGCCAGGCACGTGAAGGCATGCTGCACCTTGTTTAGGGAATCGATGCCATCATGCAACAGAGCCCGCTGCTCAAAGAAATGACGAGCTCCATCCCTCTGGTGAGAATGCATTGTTTAAAAAACAAACAAATTAAAAAAAAAAAAAAAAAAACCTCTTTCTTGGCACATCCCTTCTCACATCTCCATAAACAATATCATTTAGAAAAAGATGAATATGGTATAAAAAAGGTCCTTTTTAGACCCCGGCAGTGTTATATTCAAAGTTGGCCACTGTATGTCTCTTCCTTATTAAAATTAAGTCTTTTGATTTAATGATACGTTCATTGATGAGTATTCTGAACTCATGGATAATGAGGCAAATCCATATGAATTAAAAAGAGAAAGAAGGGATTTGGCTACGGGGGGAGAGGAGAGAGAAACTTAGGGAAAGGAGAGGGAATTCAGACGTTTTTGTGTGTATTGTTATATACATCTGTGTGTGTGTTCTAACATGGTGCTACTTGCAGTGTGTGGTCTGTGGATGGCAGCATTGGCATCACCAACAGGGAGCTTGTTAGAAGTGTAGATTCTCAGGCCCCAGATCTACTGAATCTGATCTCTGGGGTGAAACCCATGAATTTATGTTTTCATAAGCTTTCCAGGTACTTTCAACGTGCTCAAGTTTAAGAAATCACTGCTCTAGGCTGGGCACGGTGGCTCACGCCTATAGTCCTAGCACTTTGGGAGGCCAAGGCAGGAGGATTTCTTGAAGCCTGTAGTTCAAGGCCAGCGTGAGCAACACAGCAAGACCCTGTCTCTACAAAAATAAAAATAAAGCAATCAGCCAGGTGTGGGGGTGCATGCCTGTAGTCCTAGCTACTCAGGAGGCTGAGGCAGGAGGATCACTGCTTGAGCCTAGGAGGTTGAGGTTGCAGTGAGATATGATGACACCATCACTGCACTAGCCCAGGCAACAGAGCAAGACGATGTCTTGAAAAAATAAACAAAGGAATCACTGCTCTAACATGTAAAGGTAGGCATTTTAACATATTTGCATATAGATTTTAAAAAATGTACCTAACTCCTATAAGGATAGAAGAATGCTAAATGTTTAAGATGTCCTCTAATTAGAAGCAATAGCCAGGAAAACTGTGTTCTAAGATGGATATATCATGAACCCCTATTCTGAAAATTACATTTCAGAATGCAGCAAATAAGCATTAAGCACAATGTGAAACTACATTTGTCTTTGTATCTGCTCTACCAGATAACATAATCTTCTGCTTTCCCTAAAATTCTCATGTTTCAAAAAGGTAGCACAGCACAATCTGTATAATCCAAAAACAAGGGAAAAAATGGTAAGGTTTGCATTAGAGTCACAAAACTATACATGAAAAAACAATGCGGAGAAAGATCATTTCCAGGCAATCTCAGAGTGAGAAGGTTGCAGAGATGTCCCACACAGACACAAGCACAGTGAGGCACAGGCTTCACAGCTCTGAGGGACCATCAGTTTTCAGTCTGGATTTGGGGAAACAACGTACCCAGGATATTCACCCCATAGTATCCAGTGCTTTGTAAAATGAGATTCTAGGTAGCTTCCAAAAATAGCACACAGAACTGTGTCCAAGTAAATAAGGACGTGATGGACAGGACTCCATTATTACACCCTTGTTCGTACTGAGAAGAGGCATCAACTGGCTTTAATCCAAGTAGCGGGAGAAATGGGATGTTATTAAAAATAATATAAACAATATTCAAAAAAAGATATAAAAAAGGAGAAAGAAATAATTGGCAAGGGTAAGATTACTGATAAGACTAAGTAAGTACCTCCTTTTCTCCCTTTGCCTGTGCACTAAAGAATAAAGATCTTAGAACGAGATTGCGGGCCCCTTTTTATACTCTTTCAACTGTAAAAATAAAATATAAAAAAGTCAGGTTTACCCCTACTGTGATCATATGATATGTGTGAGGCAGGGGGAAGATTTCTAGCAGCAAGAAAATAAAGCTAATTATTAATTACTGTGGCCACCTAAGACTCTTCTCCTCTCTTCCTTATTTTGCTCTCTCTCCTGCCCTCCATGCATCTCCGATTCTAAAGGTCCTCAGTTGTTAGCACCTTTGTAAGAAGTCAAAGAGGGAAAGAAGGTAAAACTACAATCAATCAACTTGGCTTCTTCTTAGGAATAGGGAAAGGGAAGCGAAATTGACTGAAGCCCAGAGATTTTAATTAGCAACTGAGTTGGAAGTAGTTTCTAACCCTGTGGTGGCTCACTTTGAGTGCCTGTGTTATCCCTCCTAGATTCTAGTTTGCAATTTTCATGCTATAGGCAAAGAAAGTTTCCCTCAGTCCATTGGATGGGACCAAGAGACGCTATAGCTGTGGCAAAATTTTAGATCTGAGTGGTGGATTTCCATGACTAAATTCTTTATGGAGAATAACAGAATGCATACGCTGCTCCCATATCCTTCACCACTCACCCTAAACATTTCAAGGAGGAATCCAGTAATCCTCTAGGACAGGGCTTTGCAAACTTGAATGCGCAAACGATCACCTGGAGATCTTGTGAAATGCAGATTCTGATTCAGCAGACCTGGTGGGACCCAGGATTCTGCATTTCTAACAAGCTCCCAAGGGATGCCCAGGCTGCTGGTCATGGGTCACACTTCTGGGGCAGGGAACAAGAAAATACTGAGAAGCAGATGAGGCAGGTCTAAAAAGCTACTAATGAAAAGCTAGTCCGTGTGGATGGCATAGGTAGGGAGAAGGTAGTATAAACCCCTACGTGGTGGCCACGGTGGTAAATGGACAATAGTCTCTGCTTCCCTTTCAGCCCCTTGAAGATACACATTAGTAAACGGAACAAAAAACTTCACAGACGGAGTAAAGGTATTTACAAGCTGAGCCAGCGTGACTTTTGGTAATATAAATGGGATTTATTTTTTCCTGTTAACCATTCTAACTGGTAAATGCTGGTATATATGTGTCTATTGGTTTTTGCTTTGCTGATTGTTTCTCTGGTTACCTCGCTAACCTCTCTTATTAATTCAAAGAGTTTTTCAGTTGATCATTTTTAATATCAGGGTAGACAATCAACATCTGCAAATGAGAGTCGGGCTTTGTCCTTTCCGGAGTTCGCGGGGCTTGTTTATTGTTCCTTGTCTTATTGCATGATCCAGGGCTCCCCGTGCAATGCTGACTACTGGCTTGTTGAGACTATGTGGCTAAGACGTTCTGAAAATGTTTAGGTCTAATCTTTTGGAGTCATAGACCCTTACATTCCAATGTCTGTTCCTTTCTTGAGTGAGCTCTCTCTGTCTCCTTTTGTTATGAGTGTTGAAGTTGCTCTGCCTAAGGGATGTTTTTGTTTTTGGAGAGATAAAAGGGGCAAGAGTATGACTCAAAAAAAGGGGAGGCAAGGAGCTGGCAGGATGTTCTCTAGGTTTGGCAAAGCTTCTTCAAGGAGACATTCACATTTTTTCTAGTCCTTTCAGCTGAGTTCACTAGGATAGAAAAGGAAGAAATTCAGGGCAGACACTTTGATTAAAAATAAAGGCTGTACACTTTCCTACACTGTCTGATAGTCTCTGTGACCTAAAGAAATCCAGAACCACACTGATTCCATCACTACTTCCTTACTGTTAATGAGAAGCTAAATGGAAGGAAACATAAAAAACAAATGAATATTATGGTCCACAGTAATAGTGATGGATAAAAGCTTGCCAAATAATACGTATTTTAAGAAAGAATTTGGATGGCAGAACGAGAAGGTATGGGTGATCATTTTTTTTCCTAAATTAATTGTTATGTCTTATAAGAATTACAACAGTGATTACTGGATAGGCCAATAAAAACAATCCATACAAGGAAACGCGTTAGGTAAGAGCCTGCGAATGCTGCGCCTATCCTCAAGACGCTGTAAATGTTGCTTCATTGGAACAGTGAAATGCAGCATGAGGGTCTCTGCAGTGTTTAAGAGAGGCTGGTGCTGGCTTCATCCCACAGTGCACAAGAGGCCTTATTTTAGGAAGTGGCAAGTTGATGACATGGTAGATTTTCTCCTTTCCACTAACCCGTCTTTCCTCTTTAGCAGAAAGCAGGATTCCTGCCCATCTCACCAAACTTAAGATGATCAATGACCCAAAGTGCATGAAGAAGCTGAGGGAAATAAAACAAAACAAACAAACAAACAAAAAAACCACAAAAGGCAGAAGAGGGGGAGGGGTTATAGAAACATAGCAAGGCAATTTAACTTCTGAGCAACTGTGGTATAAGAATGTGGATAATATCTGGGTAAAGATTATGAACATAGTATTCGCATGACTAAAAACTAGTGGAGTGGAAAAACTTGAAATGTTTTCAAGTAAAATAAATATTGCATTGTACTGAAGGGATTATTTAAAAGTAGAGGCCTCTGTCGGATCCATGGAGTATCTTGTCTTTCTCATCAGTGCAGCTGGACTTCAGTTAACAGTGTTTCTAAAGGGCAACCTTTATAAATTGGAAGTCACTGAATCCTCACAAGGACAGAAAAGAGAAGACCTTTGGCAAAGATGTGATTTGTTTCTACAAGTGGCAAATTACAGTCTGCCTTTTTGTCTCTTCTTAAGGCAATGGCACTTGCCTGGCAGGATGCTGTCTTTTCTAATGTTTTCTATTTATATGGTAGAGTGATTAACTTAAATTATTTTGAAACAAAAATATATTATTCATGCCTCACTTAAATCTTATTATCGTGTTAGAAAAAAAGTGAATTTTCCTTTTTGGATTCATAAGAGTCTCGATAGGTTTCACACTAAAGAGAGAAACACTTTTTTTGGTACGTGTAAAGGAAAAAGAAGTTCATTTTAGTTGTAATAAAAGTTGCGACCTTTACTTGTTCTAAAATATTTTTCTCTTGTGCTTAAGCAAATTCTCTCAACCAATTTTGGTTGTTAAGTGAATCATATTCTAAAATGAGCTCCAAGTCTGTTATGAAAATAAAAACTAAAAATGTAACCTGCAATCCAATGTAGCCTAATACTCACTATATTTTCACCCAGGAACTCAAGTGTTTTGCTCATTGTCAAAATATTCTATTTGAACCTACATATTTTTCTTACATGCAATCCATTAAAAGACAAAAATAAAGATTTCCAGTCCATGCAAAGGTATGAGATAAAGTTAGCAATGGAGAATCCAACTACAGTGTGGTCAACTCAATCCATTCTCTTTCTATTTAAAGAGATCAATAGGAAAAAAAAAAAAAAGTACCTTAAATATCATCTTGCAAAAACATAGACACATTTAATTAAATGAATATATTATAACACTCACACATACACAGAACCAGAGCTACGTATCACAGCCAGAAACCAACAAAAAGCGGTGTGCAAAGCCAACGTATAGGAAGCACATGGACGCACAGGGCAGCAGCTGATTTTTGCACCTGGTAAAGCCATAATGGAAAGATCAGCAGCTCAGAAGCAAAGCAAAGAAGGGCGTATGATGCGGGCATGCAATGAGGACGCTGGAGGAGGCAAGCCACTGCACACAGACTTTATGGAGTTAATGTATGAAAAAGCTTACTTCATTTAGAAAGCTCACTAATTGGTCTACCGTTAAATAATCAGTTTTGTCTCCATTGCTGAAAAGAAATTTATTAGAAAAAGTAAGTTTTTGTATATGACGCTACAGTAGGTACGATTTACATGTTGACATTTGTTGATGATAATTCTAAACTTATTTTCTAACCCTGAAGTAGTGGTGAATTCTTAAAATGGCCAGAGACTGTTCATGGGGGGGGGGGCGGGAAAAAAACAACAACAACAACAACAATAAAGGAAAGAAAACACTCCTACTAGGTCACAGAAAATGTCTGTCATTCTTCAGCATTTATCAAAAGACATTATTTCAAAAACAACATGTAAGTCATCCATTTGAAATAATTGGAATGAATGGACTTTTCCAACAACATACTAACATTCCAAATGGGATCTAGTTAGTTCACATAATGGGTTAATACCTAAAGGAGCAGGTTAAAATTGTAGGTAGTTAGTAAAGCCAATGCAAGGGGGGGAAAAGTTCCAGGTGCTGCAATTAATTTATGTAAAAGTTTCTCACAAACTCAGAGTGAACTTTTACACTGATGAACTAAGGGGTGAAAATGTAACCCTGACTAGATATTCCTAGACACTACCAACATGCTATCTTAAAATAAAATAACAATGTTTTAAAAGTCTAAAAGGACAATGATAGTATTTATAGGATGCTTTCTCATAAAAGGAACTTACATTTTTTTAAACAGATCTTCTATATCTGTCCGAGGACAAATCTTCTGTGTCAGTTCATAGAACTTTTCATAAGTAAATGCTGCAGGCTCAATTTCATCATTCTGCGAACAACAAAATGTGTGTCATGAATTGCAGACCCTTTTTTTTCTCTTTGGAGGGTGAGAAGCTCAGGGATGACCACCTGGAATCCCAGGGCCTCCATCTCAGATTCTTGCTCACAGAAGCCAGAACTTGTGTGTGCAAACATCTGGCCACAGCTGGGCTTGCTCCGAGAAACACCCCAAAGAACACATCTGGAGAAACATTCCCTTCATTTCTCCTTGAGTGAGAAAAGTTCCCTGCCTACAGGATGCTGAATAAATCAAGCCCCATGTTTTAATTATACTTATTTTGTGCATTTTTGCAAGACCACATAAAGGGGCTTAGGATAACCAGAGCAGATTTTCCTCTCATACTGAAATTTATATTTCAAATGGGACTTGCTCAAGCAGTAACAGGCTTAAATCTTTCTTGCGGTCAATAAATTAATTTCAATTATTTGAAATCTGAAGGGCCATGAATACAAATGGCTTGTGTGGGGAGAGACGCTCCATAAACTGTCGCACAGCCATCATGGAGAACTGAATTTATTTGTTAATTATTCATGCTGGCTCGGTGCCTGGTTGAGGCAGCGCGGATGAGCTTCTCTCAAATAAGAGCTGCGTAGAAGAGCAGTCTGCCTTTCATTTCCTTTTCTTAATAAAACTGACAAAACCATTTTGAAGGAAACTATTTGAATTTTAAAACATTTAGGTTAAAATGCCCAGAAAACAAAAGGACGAAAGGAAGGAAGGTAAGGAGGGAAGGAAGGAGGGAGGACGAAGAGAAAAAGAACTATACTGCATGTCATAAAATCTAATTCTGAATCTGAGATCAGTTTCATATGAATCATCCAGCTTATTACATATGAGAACATAAATAAACAAGATGGTTTTAGAACCACATTATCAAGTTAATGAATACCTTTCCACTGGGAAGACCCAACTCCTTTAACGCTTGAAAGATCACCTTTTCTGTTTTCCCTGATGCAAAAGTTCTAGTAATACTAGGGTGGAAAAGAAAGAGAGAAATTCAAGTTATTGTTCATTCTGTTTTCTCTGATGCAAAATCCAAGTTGTACTAGGGATGGCGGGACTGGGGGAAAAGGAAAAGGAGAATAAAATTACTTCTCAGTTGCATGAGTTTTTGTTCCACCCAAACCAGCTCTTCCAGGTCTCTCTGGCTCCGGGAGCTGGTTAGGCCAGTGAAGCCACTTGACCCTAAGGCCAACAGTCCCCCTAGGTGCTTGTGAGGACAAGGTGAACTGCGAAGGATACACATTGTTGGACAAAGACAGTGACAGATTTTGATCCTACCAAATTACCTGCTTAGGAAAAAGGAATGTGGTGGATGAAGCAGCAGCCCTGGGACAAAACCTCACGTTGACGATGTCTGGGTTCGGGGAAAAGTAGGAGCCCCTCAGCCCATGCCTGTGAACGCCTCTATCCTGCTTCCCACACTTAATGACAGTACACACATGTCACCAGACATATTTTGTTTTTGTTTTCAAGCTAAGCACCCTGGAGCCACTCTGAAACGTCAGCTGCCTCAAGGATCAGGGACTTTATTACGAAAGCTAGCTATAGGTTGGCATAGAGGAGCTGGGGAACAACAATCCAATGTTTCAGGGGCACCTTGGCACTACCCCAATACATGGTGTTTTGAATAGCCTTTTAACTAGCACAGTGAGCGCCAGGCTAATCAAATAGATAGCACCTTAATGAGCATATTTCCTGGTGGTGATAAAAGTAGGAAAGAGAGACTCCCTGTTACAAATGCATTGGTGACACTCAGAATGAAAACTATCGAGGAGAGGACTTGATACCTTGGAACCCCACACTTAGCTGTGAGCTGTGCCTTAGCCACCAAAGGGAGCCTTCATTCACTCCATGATTGGAAGCCCAGGAAATTCATTACCAAATAAATGGGACCTGATTAAAGTTAAAAGCTTCTGCACAGCTAAGGAAATAACTGACAGAGCAACTAGACAATCTACAGAATGGGAGAAAATATTCGCAAGCTTTACATCTGATACAGGGCTAATAACAAGAATCTACAAAGGACTCAAACAAATCAGCAAGAAAAAAAACAACCAACCTCATTAAAAAGTGGTCAAAAGATATGAAACTTTTCGAAAGAAGATAGACAAATGGCTGATAAACATGAAAAATGCTCGTCACTAATTATCAGGGAAATGCAAATTAAAACAACGAGATATCACCTTACCCCAGTTAGAATGGCTTTTATGAAAAAGTCCAAAAACAATAGATGCTGGCGTGGATGCAGAGAGAAAGGAACACTTACACACCAACAGTGTGTGTTGGTGGGACTGCAAATTAGTATAACCACCAACTGTTGGTGGGACTGCAAATTAGTATAACCTCTATGGAAAACAGTATGGAGATTCCTCAAAGCACTAAAAGTAGACCTACCACCCAAAGGAAAAGAAGTCATTTTATCAAAAAAACACCTGCACCTAAATGTTTATTGCAGCATGATTCACAATTGAAAATATGTGGAATCAACCCAAGTGCCCATCAATTCATAAGTGGATTAACAAAATGTGGTATATGTATACTATGGAATACTACTAAGCCATCAAAAGGATGAATTAATGCCTTTTGCAACAATGTGGAAGGAACTGGAGACCATTCTCCTAAGTGAAACTTCTAAAGAATGGAAGAACAAACACCACATTTACTCTTATTAAATCGGAACTAACTGATGAGCATACATGTGCACAAAGGGAAGTAAAACTCAGTGGAAATCAAGCAGCTGGGAAGGGGGGAGAAGAGGTGGGCAAAAACCTACCTAACAGGTACAATGAACACTATCTGGGTGATGGGAACACTTAGAGTTGTAACTTGAGCATTACAAAAGTGATCCATGTAACTAAAAACATTTGTACCCCTGTAATATTTTGAAATAAAAAACAAAAACAAAAAAATAAATGCACTCGAAATTCAGAAGTCCAGCCTTGACTTGAAAGAGAGAGCTTACTTGTGTCTGAAGCTCAGATTTGGAATGCCTTCCTTGTGAGCACGAGAGGATTTTTAACAGCATCTCATGCCCAACCTTTCCATACTTTCTGCCATTCCTGAGAAGTGGAAGGCAGGCCCTAAATGGCAGCACTGACAGCCAGTTAATCTTGAGTGGGAGAAGCACCACTTCAGCTGCACAGTATGACATCCCCAAATAGACTGAGAAGTAGTAGCTTTAGGTAAATGACTTATTATGTGTTCATTCAAAGCTTTACTGTTTCATAATAGATCCAAGAATACTTCAAGAAGTACATTCTTAAGAGTTCTTGAGACAGTTATATTCAAATATAAGGAGGCCTCTGCATTCTCTTTAACAAATCTACAGGCATGGCAGAGAGTATGTGTGTGACATCAATAAACTGGTTAAAAGATTCCTTGTGGAGAGGCTGCAATGTCAATATTTTCTCATTTCTTGAGAGTTTGTGCAATTTTTATACATTGAATTGGGGTGAGATGCAATTTATCTGACCCTTTTTAATAGGGGAAAGTAGCTATTAAGGATGTCTTTTTTCCAAAAAAGTACATGTTAATGTAAGAACTATAGACCCCAGCAGGATCTGGCACTTGCAATTAGGAGGAAAATCTTGGCATAGCAATCTCAGGGTATTCCAGCTAACTGGAGACTCTGTCAGGTTTCGATAGGCCTGGTCCGATGAAATGAAAACTGATTGCCACGGTCATGACCACAGCAGGTAGGCAGACTGAGCCTTTCTGGTGACACAGAACTTGGGTGCTGGTGGGAAGGGAGGGTATATAGGAATTGAATTTTTGGGCTAGGGTTTGGCCTGGTGCCAAGAAATAGGAAATAGAACAAGGATGTCTTAATGAGGAAGGAGAGGGGAGGAGGGTGAGGGCAGATAATATGGCTGCATTTCATAGGTACATGGAGTATTTATAAAGGGACTACGATTTATTCAACTCTTTATATATAGGCCCACACCCAAAGAGTTCAGCTTAGTACTTGATAACTAACAGGTGCTCAATGTGTTTTTGTTGAGTCAAAATAAACCACCACCCCTTCCACAAAAGAAGTGCTACAAAAGCCAATACCGTTGAGTTGTGTCCAGTCCTATTAGAGTCCTGGTTAAACTCTGTAGTCCAGGGGACTTTTCAGGTGATTTGGATAGCAATGATCCTAGCAACTGAGGGAGTCCCACTCTTTGCTTGCCCACATGGGGTCCGCAGACAATGGTCTTAACGTCATTGTCTGAAATGGTCAGAGAGGACCCTTGAAGTGAAGGAAAGGGCTACTGACCCAGCAGAATCGGACCCTCCTTATAGGCTGCCGGGCCTTCAGGACATGGGTGGTTTATGCTGGAGTCGGGCTGCCATGACCACACATGAGGCTCACAGCCTTCTTCCACACAACTGTCTCCTTTGGGATCTCCTCCAGCCAATCCCCACAACTGTTGTCTGGCTACCAATTTCCCAACTCTCTAGCCATTGGTGTCCACCCCAGGTTACAAGGGATGAGAGATGGCTAAACAAAAGAGTTATTTTCAAAGTTTTGGTCTGAGTGGGAGGATAAACTGAGTGTGGATTTGTGAGTTGGAACGAAAGGAAGACTACATGAGATTATATTCGTACCACAGAAAAGAGAAGAGGGAGACAAGGAGTGAGACTTTCTTCCTGTGTCATTCCTGCAACTTCCTGGATATTAAATTTTGGTGTAATGCTAAAGAGCAGGGTCCACTCCCAATCTACGCGAGTGATTATGAAGCCATATCCCTTTTAACATTATGCACACTACACGAATAGTTTCCATTTTAAAACATCCAGAATGTTAGTGATGAAATGACATTTTAAAAGTGTTTACTCTTCATATCCATTAAAACATTCAGAACAATTTCCACCTAACCACTGGCAGCTCGTCCACCAGGAGAGTTATCCACTTTTTATGGCTTGGTATCAATTCTCCATCAACTCTAATAAACTGTCCCCAAATCACAGATGTCTTGTGTCAAACATCTGTTAATACTGGCAAGCCCCAAGGAGTCCACGTCACAGAGAGCTAAGAAGATGCCAAAATATCTAGGCTATTTCTACAAAAAAGGTGGTAATAATTTTGTACGTGAACATGCTAGATAAAGATCATTGGAATCAGAAAAGGCGTGTATGACAAGCGCTTGATTACTAGGATAGACACAATGGAAACCAGAACTGCTAGTTAGAAGTGCTCTGATCATAATCTATGTGTTTCTACTTTGTCCATTTCCTGAACCTTATCTTGGAAGAGTAATCAGGATAGTAAAGCATGTAAAAACAGATCCAACTTACATTTCTGTTCTTCACACTGCTATCTGTGCTCTCAAAAGTCTGGACTTACTCCTTCAATACTGATTTTAAACAAAAATATAGTAGTTGCAGGATGCTGGGATACATTAATTGTCCTGCTATTGCTCAACTAAGCAAATGTTTTAAATAAAATAAGGATAAGTGTAAAGTAACTTTGCCAAAACCACAGTCAAGAGTGCTAACAGGGATTTTTTTTTTTTAAACTCCTCAAGGAGACATAAAATTGACTGCTAGTATAATAAGTTATTAAATAGAAGCAGAGAATCCTATGTACAGATGTGTAAAGACCACAACAAAGGCATGAGGTCTGTGACTCAGTAAGCCCTCAATGAAAGGGTAAAGAAAAAGAAAAAATACTGCCCAAGGTCTTCATGATTTTCACGCTTCATATTCTTTCATAGATATTTTAGTCACGTCACATGGATACATTTGTTCATGACTGTCATAATACATGGAATTAAGAAAGATGGTAACTTCTGTGACAATTCTGTTAAATGTGCAAAGAGTGAACATCAAGGGAGTATGGACATACTCTCACATGGATGCAGAATGAAAGGTTCAGAGCAGAATGAAGTGTCTGGGCAGGGAGGGAGGCAAAGAAGAGTTAGAAATGGCCAGGAGTGACCAGCGTACCACTGCTCAATGCATCTACTCAGATGCTATGCACTTGGTGACCTGTTCATCTCCTCTCTGAGAGATTGGCGCTAAGACAGGATTCCGCCCAGTTGTTCTGGCTTTTCTTGTTGCTACTTGTCAGTTTGCTTCTTTGCTAAAGTGGCATCCAGAGAAGTCGTCAACACGAACCTGCATCTGGAGAGTCCTAGAAGAATGGGTTGGTACCTGGGGAACCCATGTTTGATTCAGGTTGTGGGCTCAGGTTCATGAATCTAAATTTGCTCCTGGCTCCATGTGAACAGCAGGTGCTCTGAGGCCGAGCCCAGCTTCTGGAATTTCCACGAATGCTTAACACAAACACCAACCAAAAAGATACTGGAGAGTTTGGTAAAGAATTCCCATTACTACCGTGTCAAGAGTTTCCAACGATGCCCAGAGACCATTAACAAACCCTAACACCTGGAAGGCAGTGAGAAGCCAAAAAGAGGGATGCGTGGGGAACCCTCTGTGTAAGTATGAAAGAACACGCATGGAGGACATATCTGGCTCATGTTCTCTTCGTGCTTCACTCCACCGAAGCCTTACTTCCCTTTTGTTCTTTGTCACTGTTACCTGGGGCAGGGCAAGGGAGGAAGCGACAGCTCTGAAGAGTGTGTGGTGTCAGGTACAGCACACCTAGAGAGTGAGCAGCAAGAAGCCAAAGAAGGAGCCTCACCCACCCTGAGCACCAGAGGAGCAGCAAAGCCCAGAATGAAAAGGCACCAACCAGGGCGGACACAATTCCCGCCACGGCTCATACACTGCCACGTGAATTGCACGATAGAAACCTCATTAAGTTTAGCTAATAGTTGCTCAGGCTAAGTAAGTAAGTAAAAGAAACTTAAATCCTAAAAACCCACTTATTAGAAGATTATCTACATTTTCAGATAATCTTTAAATTATTAAAGTACCTAGTTTGCTGCCTATTTTGGGGGAAAAAATGCAGCTTTACTGCCATACATTATTTTTACACACTGAATATAGCATTTCACAAAGCAATTCAAACTAGAATTCCAGAAATATCTTTAAGGCAATTAACACCCAAACACTTGTAAAGGGCTCTCTCTTTGGTTTGGTATCATGAATGGATACCATTCCAAGGCACAGATAACAGACAGGAATGATTTACTTACCTCCTAACTGGAATTTTACCATTTGTGTTGGTCATGAACGCCAATTTCATCCAGCTAGAAAACAGCAACAACATTGCTTTAATGTTTCTTAGGGGGCACAGCTTCGATTCAGTTAAGAATTTTAAAAGAAAGTTCATTCAAACAAAGAATATTTATTCTGACAATCAGAGACAATTATGTACTATGAGATGAATTTAGGGTTGTCAGACTTAGCAAATAAAAAAATAGGACTCTCGGTTAAATTTGAATTTCAGTTTAACAACAAATAATTTTTTAGTATAAGTATGTTCCAAATATTGCACAGGATATATATATATATACACACATACTAAAATATTATTACTTCTCTAAAATTCAGATTTAACTGGGAACCCTCTAGTTTACCTGGCGAACCTAGATGAATTAGAACACTGGATGCTTGTACTGAGCAAAACACACTATCAGTGCTTATTTGTGATTGGTCTTGCTTTTGATGATTGCTCTTTTTTTTTTTTTTGAGACAGAGTCTCACTCTGTTGCCCAGGCTAGAGTGAGTGCCATGGCGTCAGCCTAGCTCATAGCAACCTCAAACTCCTGGGCTCGAGCAATCCTCCTGCCTCAGCCTCCCGAGCAGCTGGGACTACAGGCATGCACCACCATGCCCGGCTAATTTTTTTTTCTATATATATTTTAGTTGACCAGATAATTTCTTTCTATTTTTAGTAGAGACGGGGTCTCGCTCTTGCTCAGGCTGGTCTCGAACTCCTGAGCTCAAACGATCCACCAGCCTCGGCCTCCCAGAGCGCCAGGATTACAGGCGTGAGCCACTGCGCCTGGCCGATGATTGCTCTTTAATAACGTATTAAGGTGGTAGGAAGTGCAAGTGCATAGTGACACCAGCCAGCCTTGTGTTGAGTACCATGGGGACCCATCACTTCCAGCTCCCAGAACTGCAAGGGACCACTCGCATGGGCACCTTCCTTAATTTCCAATGGTAAGAGTAGTTCATCAATCCAAACTGATGGTGAACAACTCTTTGCTTCTCCCAGGCTTTCAGTGTCCCAGAACATGGAGACCTAGAACATTTATCTGTACTTCAGAGCTAAACTGCTCTTAGCTAATGACTCGCATTCTCACTGTTTTTAGTCAATAATACTCTAACAGTCTGCGAAACATGACGATTTGGTACACTTTCTATCTTAAATTTCCTAGAAGCACAAGTGACTACTTATGAAGGGGATATGTTCGGGATGAAGGGAGTGAGGGAAGCAGATTGGGCAGGGAAAACAGTTAAGCAAAGTTGTGGTCTCAGCTGCAGGTTAGCTTGAGCTCATGATTTGCACCAGAACTGGTGGCAAGAAGAGCACCCTTTCTTTACTCTGTTTCAGCCTGTCATTGGCTGCGGGCTGCCCCCAGGAGGAGGGAGTATTATAATCTACCAGGCACCGAGGGTCCCCTTCAACAGAGGGCAATTCTCTGGGAAGTGGGCAGGTCTGAGCCCCTCACAGCAGCTGGCGGCTGGGTGAACCTCAGCTCCACAAAGGGACCTCGGCAGGACACTATAAGATCTGGTGTCCAGGTAGAGATATTTGGGTCACGCAGGTATAAGTGAGCTTTGATCCTTTGGGACTATCAGTGCCTTAAGTCTTAACATGAAAATATCCACTGGGTTTCTCTTTAAGAAAATATGTCACAGCAACTGCAGAGGAAGGGGAGAAGCAGCTGCACAACAAATAGAAATATACAAGACTAAATAATCTCCTTCCGCTAAGAGGGTGCAAGGAAAATTGGAGGGATACCACGAAATCTAAGAAAACTAGTATTGAATAAAGAATGACTGGGAGGCAGGCACTGGGCTAGGTGCTTTCCAATTTCATCTGCATGGTGATTTTGAGTCACGGAAGAGGACAGTCAGGCACAAAGCTAAGAATTTGCTACGGCGAAGCTGAGATTTATAACCCAGAGCCCACACTCGTAAGCACAGCCAAAGTGACCAGGAGGTAAGAAATGAAATCCATTGCCAAGTGTGGACAATGAATCACACTCCTAGTGTTGGGGCTTGGTTTTGAGAGATGCAGGCTTATCCCTACAATTTCTCCATATGGTTCCCTCTGACACCTCAAAACTGCCTGCCAACGGCCCTGTGAAGGCAGGTGGCCCTACACCTTCATGGATCACTGCTTTTCAAACAGGCTGATGTCTGACTTTGGCTAGGATTTCTACTTGGGTAATTTTCATGTCACCATAAAAGGTTTACTTGGGTGGGGTTATATAATCTACCATTGTAGTACCCCTCTGGATTTGAGATACAGTAAGCTGGGGTGATCCCTTCTTGTATTGGAAAAATAAAGAAATTCAGAAAGTACCTTTGGAACCTTGGTTGAATCCTTGATTGATTGACTCCCTGATTGATCAAATTTTAGAACGACATTCAGAAATATTTTTGGATCTCCGATTGTGTGCTACACAGGGAGCCTTGTGCTTGGCGCCAAGACTTCCTTTTTTGCCCTAGCCATGGGTGCTTTTCCAAGTGGCTTCTCTTGGCCACACTTCCCAATTCTCAGTTTTAAGCAGTGGAGGCTCGATCTACCCCAGTGCCCAGTTATGGACCCAGGCACGCAGAGCTATCCAAAGGAGACTCAGTCTGGGGACACAAAACCCAGTGACCACAACCCATAGGATAGCGGGTGACTGAGGTTCCAGCATCTTGTCACCATCAACCACTCCTTTCACAGAGGTTTCAGGCTGTGGGTTGATCATGCATGCCCTGCTACCCTTGCATGCCCTACCATGCATGTCCTTCATACCACCCAAGTGGTATGAAGAGTACAGGTGTGTGTTGGTCAACTCCTCCAAGGTCAGGGGCATGGAATTTTGCCAGGCAGGAGTTTGCCTGAACATACACTCAGCCTTCATCTCCTAATCTGACCCTTTGCTCGAGAGCTGTTAAGAACAAAGAGTAATGCAAACAAAACTCACTGTTTCTTGAGGCATGTCATTGGACTGACGTTGTTGGCCCTGAAGTTGTGTATAATTGACCTCAAGCCTTCCATCCATTGCTGAAAGAGATAGAAAAAAATGTTCTTGGTGAGCAAATCTGCTGGAGCCAAATATGGTTGTTTTTATTAGATAGACTGTAACCATTTTGTGTAATAAGAACATAAGCTTTTCTTCCTTGCACACGGCCATCAACATTTTACATGCTCGTATTTTATTCTTTAATAAACAGCTTTCACTCTTTCCATGAAGGTATGTGCCATCTATAGTGCCATTACACACTGGGCTGCCACAAAGGAATGGTGCCCACTGATTGACTTGTTAAGCTTTCTATTTGCAGCCTGTTTAAGTATAAACCCCTTTTCAGGTGCTGGCTATCTTAGTTTTATTTCTAACTAACATTACAACACATAATCACATATTTAGCTATTCCCATCTTAGAGGATGAATGCATAGGGGTTCCTCCATTTTATTATGTGAGTCTTTCAGTCTAAGAATTTGTTGCATATCTCACCTTTCTGTGTTTTCCAGCAAAGCCTTAAAAAGTAAAATGTTCCATGACTGCCAGGGTGCCTAGAGCAAACAGCGATGTGCTCACATAATTTCTGTATAAGGACTTGGACCTCAGTTGTAGTTCATACCATCACTCCATGGATTTACAAGGAAAAGTGAAGAAAAAGACTGTGCATGCAGTAATGGAATTTGGGTCTCTAAAAGGGCATTTGCTAGAAAAGGCTAGCCCATGAATTAAGGCCAACTCTGCCCTTGGGTCCAATAACTGATGCCAATGAATGCCATAAAAAAATCACGCCCTTGGCAAAATGCTTGGTAGCAAATTGACACTGTGGGTTCAACAGCCCACACATAAGCTGATTCCTTACCATCTTAGGTTTATAGCCTGTTTAGATTTATGGCTCAGTGCAGAGGAAGGGAAAATATTGTGGAATAGACAGAGATATAGACGTAAACTCTACCTGCATCGTCCAGTATGGCAGCCACTAGCCATATGTGGTTATCTGCATTTAAATTTAATAAATATAAAATTCAGTGTTTCAGTTGCACTAGTCACATCTCAAGCACTCAAAGCCAGCACAGGGCTGATGGCTACCATATTGCACAGGACAGACAGAGAACATTTTCATCCTCACAGAAGTGTCTTTGGGATATCACTGCACAGTATTAAGAGATTTTTAAATGGTCAAGCAATTTAATCTCTGCAAGGGCCAGAGGTGACTAAGCTCTAACAGAGTGGTTTTTTTTATTTGGTTTGCTTTTGTTATTTAATATTTCTTTTAATTTTAATTGTGGGTGAAATAGATATAACAAAATTCATCATTTTAACCATTTTTACATGACCAGTTCAGTGGCATTAAGTACATACACACTGTTGTGCAACCATGATAAACATCCATCTCTGTAACTCTCTCTGTCTTGCAAACCTGAAGCTCTGCACCCATTAAACAATAACTCCCCATGGCCCCTCCTCTCAGCCCTTGGTAACCACCATCCTACTTCCTGTCTCTATGATTTTGACCACTGTAGGTACCTAATGTAAGTGGAGTCATACAGGATTAGTCCTTTTGTGACTGGCTCATTTCACTTAGCACAATGTCTTCAAGGTTCACATACGCAGTGGTATGTGCCAGAATTTCCTGTCTTTTAAAGGCTAAATAATATTCCACTGTATGTGTATTCATTCATCTCTGATGAACCTGTGGGTTCCTTATATTCCTTGGCTATTGTGAATAATAATGCTACTATGAACACTGGTATACAAATAACTTGAGTTCCTGCTTTCAATTATTATGGATAAACACTAGGAAGTGGAATTGCTAGATCATATGATAATTCTATTTTTAATTTTTGGAGGAACCACCATACTGTTTTCCACAGCAGCTGTAGCATTTGACATTCCCACCAACGGTGCACAAGGGTTCCAGTTTTTCTACATCCTCACCAACACTTAGTACTTTCTGAATTTTTTGATAGTAGCCATTATAATGCGTGTGAACATAACAGTTTTTACTGCCTCCAGTCATAGCTAACAGCTTTCTGAGGGAAGACAGGAACCACAAAGGTAAATTTTCTTTTACAAAGAGCAAAGGCCATTTTCTCAGAACCGTAAATAGCATCGAAAACCTCGGCAAGCATAATGGTGAAGTCAGGATTCCAGAGGAGGAGGAAGAAATGGAACGGTAGCATTAAAGAAATGCCTCAACTACTTTTCATCGTCAGACCTCGCTTCCTCTGTCAGGCTAAAAATATGGACCGTTACTCCTTGGGGACTATCAAATATCCTGTTATTGGCCTAACAACCACAGGCCCATACAGAGTTTCCCAAGAACAGACAGAAAAAGCACAAATAAATTGGTTGGCATTAACTGGGAAGCATTTTCTCAACCTGAAGGCTTGTTACATGTTCCAGAACACAAAACAAAGTTCATAGTTTCCAAGGGCAAAAAAGTAGATAATTTCTGAGACTATTCACTGGCTTTGTCTAATCGTCCTAATTTAGTTGTTTCTGGAAATAAATTACAGAGATGGTGAGCTTTGAAGAAGCTTAAACAACTTTCATCCATCTTTTGAAAATACAACACTGCTGAAGATTTTTGTTTATTTGTGATGAAAATGTCACCGACAGTGACTTTTGAGGTCACCACTCCAGAGACAGGGCCCATGCTCTAGTTAGTGGGACATGTCACCAGAACACTCACAAGCCCTAAAGGGTACTACAAGGGGAGGTTGCTGCTTCTTTCTCCTGCAATGATGAAAGTGAGGTCAAGGGCCCTGCCCCAGGTCAAGAAGCAGCTGGCAGTAAGAGCAGAGAGGGCAGAGAGGCAGTAAGAGCTCTGTGATCAGCCACTCACATCGGGGATACTGGCACCCAGTGGCTTCCCTCCATGATGTGGAAAAGGTCCCTTCAGAACCTTTCTTCTAGCTGTTCCGGTAAATTGCACTAAGCATAATAATGCCAAAGGACTGTAGGAAAAAAATGCTTCTTTGTCTTGTTGTGGTGTTGTTTTTTAACATAAAATAGATGAAAATGCCAGCAGGTGTCAGTAGAGCCTCAGTGTTTCCTTGAAAAGTTATGCCTGCAGCGTACTCGATGCCCATCAACTTCTTTGACCATTTCCAGATTAATAGAAACAATAAACGATGACTTAGATATTCCTTTGAATTGCTGAAAATCAGCTTGTCTGGTAGTCATCTACATAATGCCCCAGGAGGCATCTTCAAGCCTTTTGAGCACATACATTGGCTTGATGGCAACACGCTTGTGAGACGACTCCTATCACGCCGGCTGCCTTCCTTCTGGTCCCATCGCGAGTGGACAAGTGCAGCCTGTGTGCCAGGGAACCAGACCCCAGGAGGGAGTAGGTTCTGATGTCCAGATTGGCTTGGTTTCCCACTTCCCCAGCATATTGTTATTGTTCTCCCATTTTTTAATCTTTTAATATTTTCCAACTTCTCCTAAATTAACTTAAAGCTTAAAAGGGTCGGGAAAAGATCCTTCAAGAAACTCTTGAGGGCTTGTGCTAAATCATTTGGGGGTAGGGAAAGGAACACGAGCTGCCTCTAATTCTCTCCTGGGAACTTCTGACCTCTCCTCTGGGACTCCTTAAACTTACTTTCACCATGCAGGCACTGCCCAGCTTTCAGCAAGTGTTTGGACCTTACTCTTATCTGTCACGTTTGCCCCTAGAACACTAGAACTGTCATAGACAAAGATAATCCCTTTTTCATGCAAAAATGTACAGAGACAAAGCACTAACAAAACTAAATGAAAAAAATATATGAACTTACAGAGTATATATCTCACTTTTCTCCTTTAAGAACACTGGTTAGTTGGTTTTTTTTTTTTTTTTTTCCTGGTTAGGAAAGCAATATTTAAATGTCCTTTGTAGGAAAATGTAAAGCAAAGACATATGAAACAAAAAGTAAACATCGCTCCAGATCTCATTACTCATATTAAGACATAGTCACCAACAACATTTTGCTAGTGGCTCTTTTAACCTTTTTCTATACACAAATAGGTTTGTCATCCTAAGATAATGAGTATTGTTATTACAGTCAGCACCACTTCAGGCAGAATTCTTGTTCCTTCGTCTCAATTCTCATCTCTAGATCTTGTTCTGGAAGAACTCTTTTTAATCTAAGAAGCATACTGTCAGAGCAAAAAAGAACAGAGACCCTGTGGCACTCTCCAAATTTCCTACGTAATTTTCTCCAAAGTGGCATCCTCCTTATATTGGTGCTTGAGTTTCTGTTTTGAAAGAGAAGGCTATTGATGGAAGTGGGGAAGGCATGCAACTAAGTCTGCTCAAAAGTTAACTAGAGACTTGCTACTCAAAGTATAGTCCAGGGACCAGCAACATCAGGATCACCTGAGGACTTGTTAAAATGCAAATGATCAGGCCTCACCTACTGAACCAGTCTCTAAGGACTGGGACACAGAAATGTGTTTTTAATGAGCTTTCCAGGTGATTCTTTTCCAAAGTCACATTAGGAAGCACTGTTCTAAACCCATACTACTCAAAGAGGTGGTGCCTAGACCAACAGCGTCAACATCTCCTGGGAACTGGCTAGAAATGCAATCTCAGGTCTCACCCCAGGCCCACTGAATCAGAATCTGTATTTTTAACAAGATTCCTAGATGACCCCTGTGCACATTACAGTTGGAGAAACACAGGTGTAAAAGAGCAGCCTCTCCCAACTTAGAAGTCTCCTTCCATTGCCCACCTAGGAAGATCTGGGTTTGGTTTCCGGCTTAGTCTATAAGGATCCTATAGCAAAATACCATGTGCTGCATAGCTTAGAAACAACAGAAATTTATTTCTGATAGTTCTGGAGGCTGGGAAGTCCAAGATCAAGGTGCCAACAGATTCCATGTTTGGTGAGGGGCCGCTTTCTGGTTCATAGATGGTGCATTCTAGCTGTGTCCTCGCATGGTGGAAGGGGTAAAGATTGGGATCTCTGAGGCCTTTTTTTTTTTTTTTTTTTTTTTTATAATAGCACTAATCCCATTCCTGAGAGCTTCAACCTCATGACCCATTCAACTCCCAAAGCCTCCATACCTCCTAACACCATCACTGTAGGTATTAAGATTTCAACATATGAACGTATGGTCTGATCAAACATTCAGACCACAGCAGTTTCCTAAGGAAGCTGATGTTTCCTAGAGTGACTTCAGATGGGATGTCCAATCTTGCAGTGATGGCCGTGGCAAGAGTCCTCCTATTCCTGATTGGTTCTTTGTTTTTGTCATAACCCATCTTACCTGGGCTGAACAAATCTGTGGTTCACCAGAATGGAAATTCTGACCTGCACATTTTTAGGGGATT
This sequence comes from Varecia variegata, assembly GCA_028533085.1. Classification (NCBI taxonomy): domain Eukaryota; kingdom Metazoa; phylum Chordata; class Mammalia; order Primates; family Lemuridae; genus Varecia; species Varecia variegata. The sequence continues at coordinate 191,313,617 of CM052436.1, read as the reverse complement.
GAAGTTCACATTTCTTGCATATGGAAGCAAGAGGAGGCAAGATGCTACAGGCAGTGACTTTCATCTTCCCTGTGTCTGAGTGGTGAGAATAATCAATGAATAGGGCCATCTGAAATATTTAAAAGATGGGAATCTCTTGGTACCTGCAACTCATAAATCTTGACCTATGCAGGTTTTTTTTTTGTTTGTTTAAGTAAATGGCGATAAGAAAAAGGGCATATTGCAATTGGCTATTCTCAAGGTGCCTAATGGCTCTGTCAATTAGTTTTCATTTGCTCAAATTATAGAAGTCAGAAACTCATATAATTTGAAATACAGCTTTTCATTTCTTTACACTGTTAGTTCTGGTGAGATGAAAGGGCATTCAAGAAGAGAAATAAGACCCATTTCCACGTACTTGTAGCAAACTATGAAGCTTTTTGAGTAAAGATTTCCAGCGGGTCTAATCTTGTCTAAGACAAGATTCTTTATAAGGTGCTCAGAATGTAAAATTGCAACATTTCACAAATCTCCAGAAAAATATTACTCGGTGCAGTAACTACACCTTCATCTTAAACTAGAAATTCAGTTTAACGAAGGCATTTGAGCTTTAGACTGACTCAAAATATAGTCAGTGGCTCAGATTCTAAAATAAATAGAGATTATAGATAAATCACCAGCATGTTTTCTCTTACGGGTCTATAAAAGCATGGCAAATAAAATCATTTCGTTTCAGTTAGGAGAAGGTATTAGTTGGCATTAAATTGTCAGTATTTAACTCTAAGTAAGGGCAGGCTAAGGGAGATTTCCAGCTGGTCCATTGTCAAAACTATGCGGATAGCACTTAGAGTCCAGATTAGTAGTTCCCAGCACCTGTTATCCTTAGAATCACCTGGGGATATTTATAAGACATTTCAGAAGCCTGGCTCCCACCACTGGAGATTCTGATTAACAACTGGAGTGTGCCTGGGCCATCGATCTCCTTTTTAAACACTGCAGATAATTCTAATGTAACCTATAATTGAGGACCATTGAACTAGATGATGTGAGCTAAATTTGGTTTAGGCAAGTGTTTCTCAAATTTACTGTGCATTAGGATCACCTGGAAAGTTTGATAAAGTACAGAGTTGGATTCAGCAGGTCTGAGCATCTGCACTGAGATTCTGTATTTCTAGCTAGCGTCTAAGAGATGTCATGTAGGCATCTATCTGGGCTTGCTCGATTCTTGTGCTCTGGTCTCACAAGGGAGGCAGGGCTTGTACACTATTTCTAGAGAAATCACACATCTTGAATATCACTAAGAAGTCCACCAAGGAAAATGCATTTTTAGTCTCCGTTATGCCAGCAATTCTCAAGTGAGGTTCCTTGAGAATTGGCAGCTTGAACATCACATAAGAGTTTATCAGAAATGTTAGTTCTCAGGCTGGATCCCAAACCTGCAAAATCAGTACCTCTGGGAGTGGGGCCTGGTAATCTGCATTTTAACAAGCCCTCCAGGAGACTTTAATGCAGTAATCACTGCAGTATGCTAGTATCAGAGCATCTGCGCTAATGAGAGAAAAAGATAATTGAAGAGGATGTGTAGGTGGCCACCAGGAGAATCGGCCTGTATTGTTTTTAATCTACTTCATTGAGGTATAATTTATATATAATGATTGACCTTTAGGCTTCTGATTCAAGTTTTTCAAATATTAACTAATCACCCTTAGGGTGAGTACTACCAATTGGTGCACTTAAAATTTTAAACCCACTTTCCCCAGTTTTGGATTCAAAGTCACATACACAGACATGCCCACCCACATAAACCCACCGTATATGCAAAAATATTTTAAAGAACGTTACAGGCATCATAAAAGCAATGCATGCCATGGGGTGGTCGGCTAAGAGGATGGTTCACAGCCACAGGTAATCTAGGAGCTGCTGATATGCAAGATCTCATTGGGCAGCAGGGACATGGCCCAGAGGAAGCCTGTTAGAAGCAACAGCTCCTCCTGCTTGAGATAGTTCTGGTCTGGAAGGCCTTTGCTTCTTGGGAGAACACTTACTAGATGATTCGGTACAGAAACCAAACAGAAGTCCACTTCCAAGAACTGGGGTACATGATCAGAACATGACTTGGGCCACCAAATGTCTGGTCATCAAACCTGAGGACAAGGCTGAAGCCAGCACAGCAGCAGGAAGACCAACATCCCGAAAACCTTGTGTCTCCATGGCACTGGGCCTCAGAATTATAAAACCCCAGGGGTAGAGGTTAAGAATGGAGAGGCTGGTGACATAGACATGATTTGATAAATGACATTAACATTTTATCCTTCGAATATACTCATCTAGGACACTAAATCTACCCTAAAATTAAATAGGAGCAGTGCAGAACTACTATTTGTTTGCATATCAGAGACCAACTTCTAAATTGTGCCAAGAAGAAAAAATAATTTCTCTCTTTCATGTCAACTGCTTTCTCCTGGTGCAACCAAGGAGAGGCAAGTGCAGGTACTAAGTGTATGTCTCACAAGGTATCAGTGTCAGTGTTCGAAACTCCCACGTACCCATGGTCAAGAGGGCAAACAGGCAGCCAATGACAGTGATAACAGTGAGAACAAATCAGGCAGAGAAACCTGAAATTCACCATAAACTGTTGCCTCAAGAAATTAGAGTGCAAGGTAACAGTGAAGAATTTCATGCATATAAAGAAGCTAAGCCACCATCCTAGACAAGGCCAGTTGATAAACCCAGGACAGAAGGTTAAAGTAGTAAAACTACTATAATAATTGATAGCAACTTACTTCTGAAACAGGTAGCCAAGAAGCAATGAGAATTTTGCTAAAAAATCAGGGAAGAGACAACCCAATAGTAACCTCAAAAGCCCTTGGGAAGTCAATAATAATGCTCATAAAGTTTTCAAATTCCAAAAGAGAAGAACTGAGGGGGAGAAAGAGGGAGCTGTTCTTGACACAGTTTGAATGTCTTCGAGATAACGTAATTTTGCATCTGCTATTCTCTGTCCACAGAGTGAAGCTGATGAAAGTTAAAGAAGGAATATATTAAGTGCCATCTGATTCTTAGATGGCCTTCAGCGCATGGTGAGTGAGTATTTGGGCAGGAAATAAGCTGCTATCTGTGAGTATGGGTGGCTGTGTTTGAAAGATAGAATTGGATGGGCCTGGATAATATTTATACATTCTTAGTCAAAATTAGTTTAGTCATTCATGGATAGTCAAAACAGTCTGTCAGCCTGGCTGGTTATCTTGACAACACTGGGTAGTAGGTCAAAAAGGACCTCTAGACGTCTAAATAGTCACATGAAAGGACAGGACACCTGTGCTGTTCTTGGTCATCACTCAGAGGCTGAAGTGTCAAATTTCCATACCAAATGGTTTGTTTGTTAGCATGCCTAAGAGATACTTTTTGCATTGCCTAAGGCTGATTCTATAGATACCCTCTAACAATGTCCTATTGAATCTATAGACCCTTATCCCAAGTAACTGCATCTACTTTCACGCATCTCCTACAATAACTATACTGAGAAGGAAAACATACACCTATATACAGTCAGTGCGCATGAATGCCCAAGTTCGCTTGCGCTTACTGATGTGAGACAAGCAACATGCATGTAATGTTCTTTAGTGCCTCGAAGTTCACAGAGCAGCCACATTCCTACACAACCCAGCAATCACTCAAAAACAAAACGAAATATTTGTTTTACTTTATGTAACGTATATTTGGCATCCATATGGAGAGCTCTAAAATAACTGGGGAATTTTAAAATTCTGGGAAAATCAAGATCATGATCTTATGCCAGTCAGAAATCACCAGTTTTCTGAGAGCATATTTTTTGTCTCCACCCTGTCAAATTTGCAAAATCCTGGTGGTATGGGATGAGTAAATTAAAAGGCATTCATAAAGTTGTTTCTTTGGTTAATGGGCTGTATTTACAATTCCCAAGGTCCCATTCTTCCTGACATGTACCAGTTGACAGGGTTGGCAAATTAAGACACGCCAAAGTAAATAGTATTCCAACTTGGACATAACCTGCTCCGTCTCTGAGATAAATATTATCAATCAGGGAGCCTCGAGCTAACTCTTGTCTAGGCAGCACTAATCTATTTAGCTCAGGCAAATCAAATCTATAGGTAATCCTATAAACTAAATAGGACTTTCAACATAAGAGCTACTAAAAGGAATCTAAATGAGCTTGTGTTTCGTTATCTAACTCTCTAGGAAAAGGACTGCCCCACATGCACCAAAAAGGGGAGGGAGGAGGAGAAGTGACAGCAGAAAAACAGGGAAAATAAATATTTATGGTAAATATGAATAAATGAATGCCTAGATTACATCATTGTTTTGATATTTCTAGAAAAATATTGGGCTGAATAATACCTCAATGACAACATTTGCAGACTTTTTCTAGTACAACAGTAGTTCTGAAAGATTTTAATCGGTGTCCCTCAATAGGAAAAAAAAATAGGTTTTGGAAATAGCTGAGTAGCCCCCCTCCTTGCTGAGATTTGCATAAAAATAATACTTCTGAGAGTTCTACAATAAAGAAACTTGTCTAAAGGCTTTCTCATACTAATTTTCCCAGGGAACCTCCTTTATATGTGGATTTTTTTTTTTGAAGAATCTGGTTTTCAGACCCCCAATTTGGGAAGTATTGCTCTATGACTACATCTCCCACATGTAATGACATTAAAACATTTACCTAAAAAGTACATTCAAATCATAACGTTACAGGTGGAAGAGGCTGTTCCTGCCCCAGTGTTCATACAGGTGAGAAAAATGAGCCAAATTGTGAGTTACAGCATTAGGGTGGTGGTAGAATTCAGGATCTAGAGTGAAGTCACTACCTGGGTTTAAAACATCACTACGGGCTGTGTGACGTTGGGCAAGTTACTCAACCTCTCTGGGCCTATTTCATCCTCTCTAAAATGAGGATAATCATAATACCTATCCCCTAGAGTTCTTGTGAGAATTAAATGAGCTAATACATATCAAGCACTTTGAACAGTGTCTGGTACAAAATATGAACTAAAACATCTTGCCTCTGTTGTTGTTATTTATTATTAGGGGCCAACAAACTTTTGCTGTAAAGAGCCAGATAATAAATATTTTAGGCTTTAGGGGACACATATGGTTCTCTGTTATATAGTTTTAGTATTTTTTTTTAACAACTCTTCAAATATGTGAAAGCCATTCTTTGTTCACTGGCCGTGCAAAATCAGACTGAGGGCTGTGTTCAGCCTATGGGCTGCACTTGGCAACTGCTGATTATGATTATTAAATTTCTTGTTCCAGATCACTGAGCTTGGAGGCAACAGAATCCCATCTAAGGCAAGGTGTCCTACCCACCTCCTCATGCAATCCATTTTTTAATTATACCACACAGATGAGAAAACATACAAATACATATAGGCCCATGTTATGCATACATTATGTTCCCAGAGGCAATTTTTGCTAGCCGTAAAAACTGGAGTTATGTGGAAAATGGAAAAGCAATTTAAAGCTGGTGACATTTTTCTCTCCCAGGGGCCAAAAGGTGAAATCCAAACTTCCTATTATGCTTCTGGTGCAATTAGAGTAATTCGTTTTGCATTCCCTTGGTGGAGTCATTTGATAGCACTTGCAACTGGGACAAAATGAGCTGCTCTGGGCTGGGCCTAGAGCCTCTTCTTATGAGACCTGTCAAGTTCATGAAACGCACTGGTGAAAGAGGCCCCAGCAATGAAAACCATGTGCCCCACGAAGAGCACAGCATTGCAAACAGAAGTGCCCAGGAGGCCAGAAGGTTTCTCAAGAAGCAAGAGCTGAGAGCACCAGGAAAAGCCACTTCACAGATCATAGCGAATTACACTGAAGCCCAAGAAAAAGTTCCAATGACTAGGAAAAGGCATCTAATGAAAAAATTTAAATGATAAAATGCAGTATATTAAACACTATAAATAGCATGAGTCTAGTTGCATATAAAAGGGAAATTGTATGTATATTAAAAAGACACATGAGGGTGGATTCCAAAGCTGTGGGTAAAGAAGATGGGGAAAACTGCTTACGGGGCACAGGGTTTCCTTTTGGGGGGATGAGGATGTTTTGGAACTAGATAGAGGTGGTAGTTGTCCAACATTGTGAAGGTACTCAATGGCACTGAATTGTTCACTTTAAAAGGGTTAATTTTATGTTGTGTAAATTTAGCTTGCATTTTTAATAAAAGCTATAGAAGGGGGACTGTACTCTAGGAGTTTTTTATTTTCTTTTTACTCTCTTGCACTTTCTATGTAGACTGTAGTGCAAGTATGAATACATGCTCTACCATGAGCAATATTCCTTTTACATTCAGGAAACAACACTCAACAGTATAAAAATGGACTTTCCGTGAAAATGTTTGAAATGACTTTGCCAACACGGTCAGCGTAGTTGCAGACGACTGGGTGATAAGCTCACGCTCAAGGCTTCTTTCCCTCTCAATCACTGCTCCAAGGAAACCACCTCACGGACGCAGGTGACAAAACTCCCTGAAAACAACAGCAAAACTTCCCCTACCTCCAGTTCCCTGTTCCTAAACATGCATTTTTGACAAGGAGCTTGTCAGTCAGTCTAGCACTAAGACAAATGACAGTTAAAAATCTACATTTGGGCCGGGCGCGGTGACTCATGCCTGTAATCCTAGCACTCTGGGAGGCCAAGGCGGGCGGATTGTTTGAGCTCAGGAGTTCGAGACCAGCCTGAGCAAGAGCGAGATCCCGTCTCTACTGAAAATAGAAAGAAATTATCTGGCCAACTAAAAATATGTATATATAGAAAAAAAAAATTAGCCGGGCATGGTGGCGCATGCCTGTAGTCCCAGCTACTCGGGAGGCTGAGGCAGGAGGATCGCTTGAGCCCAGGAGTTTGAGGTTGCTGTGAGCTAGGCTGATGCCACGGCACTCACTCTAGCCCAGGCAACAGAGCGAGACTCTGTCTAAAAAAAAAAAAAAAAAAAAAAAAATCTACATTTGACTTTGAAAGTAGGGAGGTTCAAAAGAAAACAAAGATAGACATTTTCAGAATGTCAACGGGCTAGAGGTGTGCACCTAGGGACAGCTGGCCCCTCAGACAAACCCCCGAGGGTCCCAAGTAGTGTATGACCTCCTTCCTACTGTATGGCCCATGGCAGGTCCTGTGACAGATTCCTCAGAGAACATATTTTAAACAAACTCATTGTCTCCTTTTCTTTCCAACCCAAAGTAATCAGGCCCTCAATTTCTGATTAACTGTATCATCACAGTCCCAGTTAATCAGACTCAAAGTCTGGTTTCTACCTTAGCTTCTTCTCTAACTTCATCCAGGAACAAATTCTCTGGCTTGCACATTCAGATGTTTCTCAGCCCTTTCCTCCTTGTGTAACCAGCTGAAGCCAAGAACAACTGATTCTCTTGTAGTCCGTCTCAGGATCTCTTAAGCTTTTAATGTGCACAGGAAGCACCTGGGGATGTTATTCAAATGCAGGTTCTGGTTCAGCCTAAGCTCCTGCATTTCTAACACGCTCCCAGGTGACAGGACCCTGCTGGTCCATGACCATACTGTGAGTAGCAGGGCTCTCACCCACATGTTAATCTCATAATAATCACCATCTATTAATCTTCTTAGAATGTAAATCTCGTGTGGTACCCCTCTTCCAACACAAGTCATGACCTTCTAATACCTTCCTAGACTCTTCAGGATAGATTCCATAAGCATCTTAGCTTGGCACTCAAAGGAGGCCATAGTCTTAGCCAAATTTTCTAATTTTCCAAAAAAAAAAGAAAAAATGCTCACTCTAGTCTTATTGGACCCAACATTGTGGGTTCAACATTCCTCTGCTTCTGTATCTTAGTTCATGTCCTAACTTCCTTCTGTACAGCCTTCTCTCTTCTAGTGGACTGTCCACTATGGACATCACCATACTGTGACCAGCAGGCCCTCCTTCTTCTAGGTGCAATGCCCTACTTCTTTTATGGAACTGCTTTCTCCCCAACCACAGAGCCTCCTATCCTAGTAGTTTGACTCCTGGCCTTAGGGATAGGGATGTGGTCCAGGTTAAACTAATCTAGGGACTTCCCTGCATACACAAGTGTCTGTCAAAGCACCTACCCTGGCCCTTACTTGGCTCCTGGTATACTTCCTTTTGCAAAGAGAGTCCTCAAGTCTTATAAGAAAAAGCGACTTCGAGGGATGCATGGTACAACTCCCTTCTTTTACAAATGAGGATAAGAAGACTGATATAGTTGAAATGATTTGCCCAAGTTTAGGATTCATAAAACAATAATTCTTGGGTGAATAGCTGAATGAAGAAATAAAGGAAAAAATGGGCATCTTCATTTAAAATGCCAATAAGGTGAACACATTAAGGAAACATCAGCATTCACTTTAGTACAAGTGCACTCATGCTACACGCTGCCTGATGTCTACAGCTAAGGTTCCAAATGATCCACAGACATGTTTGTCATAGTGTTTAAAAAAATGTATTATTTGTCAACATTTTAACATCAGATTTCACGTAAAAACGCTAGATGTTCAGAATTTCACGGAAAAGAAATTAACAACAATCCAGCAAGCTCAGGCCCACATTTTGGTAGTTGAAAAATGAGCTGGAAGTAAGTGGACACTGCTGCTCTCCTCAACAGTGTGCACACCGCAGCTCGCTGAAGTCCACATCATCCTGTTTGTCTCTGCCTGGCACTTTTTCATTATTCACATCACCTCCCTGGCTCCTGCAGGTATCTGAGTTCACAAAATCTGGTCTAAAGGAACTGTGGTTTTTGGTGATGTACGAATAAAGAAATTGATTCAGAGTTCAGAAAACCAGCATGGATGAGACACTGAAGTAGTGGATTCTAGGACAGACGGTCTTGCAGGAGCAAATGAGAACCGAGAAGGCAAGGAAGCAGCAGCCAGAGGAGGGAAAGGTGGGCGTGGGAGGCCCAGGGAGACTAATTTCACCCACTCCACAGACTCACTGATGAACACAGCCGTCCTAAGGCAGGGAGTGTGATGATCTCTAAATTCAACCCAGCAATAAAAACAACAATAAACCCCATTATCTTTATTGGACAAGAAAACTTTTAGGCGGAATGGCGCATTTTAAACTTAAGCATATGCACCCACTTATTTGCTCGGATTCACAGCTCTGCCTTCAAAAGCAAGCTTCTTAAGGCCCCTCATTCATTTGCTTCCCATGAACTCAGAAGAGTTTAAAGAAAAAAAATAAGAAAATACCAATTTCTAGTGTTGGAAACATGAAAAAATATATAACTATCACACAGACATCTATCCATCCCACACTTGAGCCTCAAAGACCTGTGAGGCAATGTAGCAAAGAAACTTTAATCAATTAGTACACTGGGCTTTGGATGATGGACAGGAGATCCAGATTTACAATTCAGCTGCTTTAATAGTCAGCAGGCGTCGGCTCATGTGAGCCTGGGCAGCCGACCAGTGAAGGCAAGTTCTTCAAGGCCTTTGCAAGACAAGCGGGATATAAACGTTAGTGATGGAGCTTTACTGCATGGCCCAGGTTCTCGAACTTCAGCATGCATCAGAATCACCCAGAGGGCTGAGTCAACCCGGGGTTTCTGATTCAGTAGGGCTGGGGCAGGGCCTGCATCTCTAACAAGTTCTCAGCTATTGCTGGAGCCGCTGCTGGGCTGGGGGCTACACTTTGAGAACCACTGTCACATAATACAATTAAAACTACATTCCAAGGAATAGAATAGTATTTCTCAGGAGCCCCTGAGGTGAAGCTGAAGCCTCTGATCTGATCCCTTGCAGGTAGCCCTGTGCTTGAATTATCACTAGAGGACCTGGCTGCAGGCTGGGAGTCTCTGCAGGACGTTAGCGAAGCCAGTAGGCAGGACTGACTTCACAGAGAACTTGATTTTTTTTTTTTTTTTAAGCAAAACAAAGAATCAATCCCTTCTCCAGGAACCACTGTAATAAGCCTGCCACTCCACAGAATTCAAGTTCAACAAAGCAATTTTGACATTCAACCCAATTTGTTGAAATAATATTTTATTATCTATCATAAATTACCCAACTTTATCTTTTTGCCTACAAAAAGAACATATAATTTTGTCGTAATTGAATTTCTACAGTAGTTATTCATATGCTTATTTGATGACTTGGTTACAAGGCCTAATTTATGGAGTTCACCAAATATTTACAACCTACATAAAGTATAATGAGCAGTCTGGAAATCGTCTCAACTCAATCCCAATCTTTGCATTTTGAACCTCGTAATAACAGCTTATTTTTTGTAATCAAAGGAAAATTCAACTTGGTATAAAATAACAGATTTATTTGTGGAGATTTTAAATGAGGGTTGCAGTTTCAATCTTATGCGTGGTGACGCTGTGATTTCAGTTTGCTACGCGGCAGGCAGCAGCTGTAACTTAATGAAAGACATCTGAACTCCCTTCAACTCCCAAGATACTAAAATCCTTCTGAGCTAGTTGTACTCTGGGAGAGGGAAAAAAAAAATGCACGAGAGGAACCACAGTTGCTTTTCTAACAAAATGTTCAAACAAATTTGTTATAATGCTCAGTATTAAGTTATTGGTATTGTTTATGGTAAAACAGTGGGCAAAAGAGGAGAATGATTTCAGAGGGAAAAAAAAAGAGCTTTATTATAGTTTAGGAAAAAAATGAGAAAATACCTTCTTCCTATGGCTGCATTTATTCGTAAGTGTTTTAAGCTACATGACATAGAAGACTCACCTATTACCCAAAAGCACACTGGGTTTGGGGTAAAAATGGCAGCAATTTGTCAGCAATTCTTTTCAACAGAGGGTTTTTCAGGAGAGGAAATGAAAGCTACATTTTCTAACTGGAACAACAACAGGAAGGATTTAGGTGAGCAGGATATCATGATCCCAGCTGGAAAGAGGCCAGACGCCAGGGTCGAAACCTCCACTCCTTGTCGCGGAACACGGATTCTTAGCCGCAGCAGCTCTGCTACGTCCTGAAAAGTGACACTAAAAATAACACCACGGGATCCCAGATTTCTTTGTTCCCTTTAGACGATCACTGAATCACATTTTCCCAGTCTTTTCCTAGCTCTTCTTACAACCAAACGGTACAACACTAAGGTATGCGGCATGAAGGGTTACACATATTTATCACTTGGGATAGAATTTGATTTAGTGAACATAAGTACTTCAGTAAAACAGGTATTTACTGAGCACTTACTAAATGCTGGGCACTAAGCGTGCTAGATGTTGGGGGATACAGCAGTGAACAGAACACTGTCCTCGTGGGTGAAAGAAAAGAATACACGAATAAATATATATGAATAGCATGTAAATAGTGGTAAGTGCTAAAAAGAAAAATAAAGCAGGATAAGGAGTGAGGACATGCTGAAGGGGCCAGAGAAGGGGGAGGTCATGCTAAGGTGATATTCCAACAGAGATGCGAGGAATGCGAGGGAGAGAGCTCCGTGTGTCACTGGGGAAAGAGTGTGCTCCAGGCAGCGAGAACAGCAAATGCAGAGTCCCTGAGGCTGAAAGGAAACACAAAGAAAGGAAGGAAGAAAGAGGGAGATGAGGACAGAAAGGGGAAGGAAGGTGAGGCTGGTGTCTTGCAGGACTTTGGAGGCTCTTGAGCAGTGGAGTGATGTGATCTCAACTACAAAGACATCCCTCTGGCTGCCATTTTGAGACTAGACCAAATGGGGCAAGGCCAAGGCAAAGGCAAGACGTCTCTTGGAGCAGCAGAGGGGAGAAATGATATTGGCCTGGAGCACAGTGCAGTGCTGATGGTGGTAAGGAGCAGCTAGATTCTGCATACATTTTGAAGGTATTTGTGAATACTATTTGTGAATGGACTGATGTGGGACGTGAGGGGAAGGTGTTCAGGGTCTTCAGCCCCTGAGAGGACAGAGCTGTTGAGATGAGGAAGACTGTGGGAGGAGCAGGAGTGAAGAGTGAAAGCTTTAGTTTGAGACTTAAGTTTAAATGCTCCATTAAAAAGTGGGCAACAGACACAAACAGAAGTTTCTCAAAAGAAAATACACAAATGGCCAAGAAACATATGAAGAAGTACTCAACATCGCTAATCATCAGGGAAATTCAAATTAAAACTGCAATGAGATATCACCTTACCCCTGTCAGAATGGCCATTACAAAAAAGTCAAAAAACAAAACATATTGGTGTGGATGCAGAGAGAAAGGAACACTTATACACTGTTGGTGGGACTGCAAATTTGTACAACCTCTATGGAAAACAGTGTGGAAACTCCTCAAAGAACTAAATGTAGACTTACCATTCAACTCAGCAATCCCACTACTGGGTATCTACCCAAAGGAAACTAAGTCATTTTATCAAAGACACACCTGCACGTGAATGTTTGTTTCAGCACAATTCACAATCTCAACAATGTAGACTCAACCTAAGGGGCTATCAATTCATGAGTAGATAAAGAAAATGTGGGGTGTGTGTGTGTGTGTGTGTGTATGTGTATATATATACATATATACACATACACACACCATGAAGTACTACTTGGCCATAAAAAGGAATGAAATAATGTTGTTTGCAGCAACTTGTATGGAATTGGAGACGATTATCCTAAGTGAAGTACTGAGCAATGGGAAAACAAACACCATGTGTACTCTGTGGTAACTGGGAGCTAATCAATGGGAACACATGGGCACAAAGAGATGTAAAGGTCATAGGTCATAGGAAATCAAGAAGTGGGGAGGGGGGAGAAAGGGAGGGGTAAAAAACTCCACATTGGGTACAATGAACACTATTCAGGTTGATGGGCACATTAAAGGCCCCAGTTAAGCATTATAAAAAGTATCCATGTAACAAGAACATTTGTACCTCTTTAATATTTTGAAATTAAAAAGTGCCATGTAGTAGAGGAGAAAGGTACATAGAATTGAGCTCAGATCTTCTAAATAGAGTGGCAAGGCAAGCTTATTTACTCTTTAAGCAGAGAGGGCAGCTGAAGAAAATATAAGCTGAGCTGCAAAGATGTCTCTTATCAAGCTGTCATCTTGTATTGAAAAGGGCACAATCATATTTTCAGGGTCACATGCACTAGAAAATATCTTGTGTTTATTTGAAACCTCAACTCCGAGAAGCTCAAAGTTTTCATATAAAATTTTATTGACTTTTAAAATATCCACTTGAAATAGAAGAAAAATTATCAAAGACTGTCTTTGAGAAGTAGAAGAATAAAGAAGGTAGAGTGGCTTGCCCAAAGTCAGGGAAGGGTCTTCAGGTGAAACCCGATCCTCTGTGTGAAGGACAGCAAGTTGAAAGTTGGCCCCTTTGCCTGGATTAAATGTTCAATTAAGTGAATTCTTCAGAGTAATCAGATCGTAAGTGTAACAAGAGCCCAGGAATCAAGAATAGAATCAAGAATCTCATAAGATAAATATTCACAAGCAAGTTTTATCCTGGAAACTATCTTAATTTATACCTCAATGGTCAGACCCAGACTGGTCAGGTGTTCCTAAGACAAGCAAAACACTGACCTCCCAGGGAATGCTGAACTCTCAGGGGTAGGAAACTACTCTGCAATATTTTGTACACTTTCGCTCTCACCTTGCATGCCCACAATGAGTTACTGATGTCTGTTTCCAAACCTGTGTATGTAGTTGTAATAAAAATTACATAAACTAGTGAAATATTCTTGTGGTAAGAAAGAGCATTGTTTTTTCTCTAGCTGAATATTTGTGGAAGTTTTCTTCTCAAATTTTTTTTTCCCCTCAAATGGTGTGTGGACAAGAAAACTAACGGATTAGGGAAAGAGAAGTCATAGAACTATAGGATTTTGCATTCAGTTGCACTCTGCTCCACGAGTGCGCTTAAAGTTTCAGCTCCACTTTAAAGAAACCAAACTGGATTTCTGAACCATTGGTGGGTGAAACATAGGCAAAAAATACATAAACCGCAATCAACAGACCCATAACTTAATGAAAAGGCTTCAGTCCTAACATTAAAAGACTGGCTAGCAATTGAATAACATTTATTATATGCTTCAAGTTAAAGTGTTTAAGGTATATATGTATTAATTTTAAAAATGATTACTTGCTCTAACTGATGTCTGTGATAACCTGACCAGGAATACAGCTTCTCACCACCCGGGCTGAGAGGACCGTTAATATATTTCATGGTCGGATGATCATATGATCCTAAGCTGTACTTACCTTGGAGTGGTACCACTGACTGATTCACAAACACCATTTCGGGTGCACTGGGAGATCTCTACATTTCTCATTGACTCCAATTTATGAATTCTGCCATTATTTTGACCTAAGATAATGACACTTGTGTGTATTTCATATAAATCCTCTCACTTTAATGGCTTTTGTGTCGTTAGGGATAGTAACATACAGAGGAATAGGAATAAGATGGTGGTGATGGGGAAAATGTTGTCAGCGCTGGAGGTGGTAAATATTATGATCTGGATTAATATAGTTATTTTAAGTTTGAAATCAGGAAGTGGGCAGGATTATCCACATACATGTATATCTGGTAAAGACATGTATTCAGTATCTTCCTCAAGTGTTGATCAACAAAAAGGACATGCTCTAATAATTATGGATTGTCTAGTAGGGACGGTGAGACTTATATTTATATATTATACTATTAATGAAACATAAAATTCTAAGTAATAGTTCTCAGAAGGTGAAACACTTAGTTTCTTCAATAAGAGCAGGCGGAAGTAGCATTGTGTTTGAATGGAAAATCCAGTACAGAATTATCTTTCAGTTCTTACTTGTCTGGCTAGCTGCTCTTAAATTTCAGTGCAAATGCTACTAGAAAGAAACCTCCAAATCTTATCTTAACGTATACATCCCACCACCAGTTATCTCTGGATCCATGGTTAAGTTATGAAATCTCAGTTTCCTCAAACGATCTTACCTGTACAATTCCTTCTAGTTCTAAAATTCGGTATTTCTAATGACACCTTTCCCACTCACTCCTATGCCGAGTTTGCATTTGTAGGATTAATGGGGAAATGAAATGCCTCCCCATTCCCCTCAAACCATGTCTCTGCAGTGGGAGAGTAAAGGCTCAGTCCTCTTCACACATACTATGGAAAGATAATGGGAGCTTTGTACAAAGGTAAAACCACCCTGAAGATCAATGATTCACAGAAAAAAGATTTAAGTTTGAGGTTTTCTACTTCTTTGGCCAAAATCTCCTTAAGACTTCCTTGCCAGGACAATGGTATGTTGGGCACAGTATTAAAAGATGGATCTTCATCCAATATTTTAGTAACTTTTTGGCAGGGGGAGAGTTTGGATTTCTTAACCATTCAGACCCATGCTGCCCAATATGGTAGTCATTAGCCATACACAGCTATCGAACACTTGAAATGCAGCTAGTCTGATTTGAAAATACATACCAGATTTCGAAGAGTTAGTATGAACAAAAGAATGTAAAATGTATCACTAATTTTACAATATTTTGGATATATTGGGTTAAATATTTTATTAAAATTAATTTCACCTATGTCTTTTTACTTTTAAGATGTGACAAGAAAAATTTAAATTATATATTAATATGTGCCTTGCATTATATTTCTACTGGGCAGTACTGACCTAGATCTTTGCTACTCGAATTGTGGTTGTCAGATCAACAGCATCTGCATCATCTGGTAGCTTGTTAGAAAGGAGAATCTTATCCCCACACTTCAGACCTATTGAATCAGAATCTGCATTTTAACAAGATCCCAGGGGATTCCTGTGCACAATTTTGGGAAGTGCTGGGCTAGTTTTTCTTGCAAGATATCATCCTGGGTGTTTGGGTTGTTGAGTGACATGATAAAAGGGTATAGAAACTAGCCAGCAAAACAATACAAATTTTTAAAAATTTACATTACCTAACCATTTAAGAATCTCTATTAAAACTATATTATACATAAAAATTACACACACAACATATACACATGTGGGCAGAAGGGAGGGAGGCCATTTAACTGAGGCTACCTTAGTTACTTCTGGATTTTCAGCCACCAAGTAGGTGAAGCTAATGTTCACCAGATCTGTTCCACTGCAGACACAAACTATCCGCCCTTCCAGATCATTTTCTGATTTTCCAACAGTTTCAAGAGCAGCCAGGATTTTGGGATCCTGTATAGAGGTATACAAATAGGAAAATACGTTAGATCACAGACCATGGAGGAGGAAATATGATAAAAAGACATCACCACATTTGATGTAAAAATATACATAAAAGCATTTTTTTCCTATCTAAAATGCCCAGATATCTAGCATTATTCTAAAACCTGTAGAGGTGAAATCTATAGTACTACATATTAATTACTTGAAATCACTTGATAAGAAAAGTATATTATAAAATTTTTGAATTAGAAAACGAGGTATAAGGGTCTTTGTTTAGATTTTTGGTTGTAGTTATTGGAGGAACTGGACTATGGCAATGGGACAAGAGGGCTCTGACTGGGGTCTGCTTGTGTCACCAGAGGACAGGCAGGGAGGTTTCCCATGAATACACTTGGCACCACCACAACCAGCAACCACAGGTCCTTCCCCAAAATGAGATTAAGTCTTTTAAGTAGCCTGAATACAAAGAGTGAGTATTTTCATTTCCAGAAGCCATGGTATCCTCAACTGGAACAAAGGCTGTGCAAGTTTACCCTAATTAGTAAATAAAATAGTGTCTTTGTTCTCCAAAAGAACTCAGGAAGAAATGCAGACATACAGTTACACAGAAAATTTAACTAACATAAAAGAGGATAACCTTTAAAAAAAAAACCAAAACAAAGTAAAGAATGTAATTTGTTTTGTACAGCTAAAACCCTGCAGGGCTATTATAGAAAAGAGAATAAATACTGTGCTAGAATATTCTACAAAGAAACATCTTTTAAATTCCTTGCACCATTATGCAAATAGCTTCTTATTCAAACACATCAATCACTGTGAAGAAGACTGATTTGTGTGTTTTATTTTTTCTCTTCTCAGAGGCAAACTGAGCCTTTAAGGTGAGTCCATGTCTGAGTGCCCAGGTGCACAATATGGTAGTACTCAGCCATTTACACTTCCACATCAACCACAGATGAGAAGTGAATCACTGTTTGCTTAAAAAAAAAAAAAAAAAAAAAACAAACAGGGAGGGAGACGTATTCAAATTAAGGAAACTTTTTCTTTGCGGCTGGTATCATGCAAGGGTCTTGGTTTTCAAGGGTTAATAGCATTTCTAATTTAACTAAAGATAATGCAATCCAAATAATCACCCAACAGTTATAGATGAGAAGATTTCTAAATTATGTGTGTTCTTAATTCCAAGCTGATGATTTCTGAGCAGTAACATGTTAAACATCATTATGGAGACCATTTCCAATAGAAGTAAATCTGTGTTTAGAAAACCAATCACAGGTACCTTTGGTATGGCTCCCAACCGAATACTGTTGATGAGGGAACATTCTAGCACTTGTCCTTCCTGAAGAGAAAATGTAACACAGCAGTGAGCTTAAACTCCACCAGACCCTATGGCATAGACAAAGTGCTTGGCAAAGATTTCTGACAGCGAAGGCAATGCTGATTAGAGAGAGTAAGGTAGAAGAGGGAGTGAACACCAAATAACAATAATAATTATTTCCAATGATCAGAAATAATCAAGATCCCAAACATTCTATTTCAAATGTATATATGAACGCAACTCTGAATATTGATGTTTATAAAACGCTATTACTTTTATGCATGTAACATTGTTAATAATGTTTGCATATCATTAAATACATGTGTACATAAAATACTATATGGGAATAATGCTAACTTTTATATAACTCCAATTCTACTTTTCTTAAATTCAGCTCAAATGTTCATTAAATGTGTACTTTGTGCCATCCATCAAATTCAGTCCCAGTGTGTAATGAGATGAACACACCTCTAATGTACCTTTTAGATTTCAGCTTGAGCATTTCTTCTTCTGGGAGATCTTCCTAACTACCAAGATTAAATCAGACCTGACTATTTTAAGCTCTTGTAACAATCCAAACTTCTCTTTCACAACACTCAATGATGTGTATCTTTTTTTTTTTTTTTTTTTTTTCAGTGCCTGACTTTGCTCCTGCACAGGAATCTATGAAGGTTAGGATAGTGTCCTGGGTTATCACTGTATTCCCCAATGCCTGGCACATGGAGGAATGTTTTTAAAATCTTGAATGACTGAATAAATGTTGGGTCCATGCCCTCCAGAGGCACTCAGTCTACTTGTTGAACAATGAAATGGCTTAGACCAGTAGCGGGGAAGAACAACTTGGTAATTCTTGTGTCATACCTTGCCTTCACTTTTCCAGGTCAGAAAGAAGCCAAATTCATCCACTTTGAAGAGACAGTTGGGTTCAAACACAAAGGATTCCTGTTAAAAAGAAACATGTTGATCTTCATGACTCACACCATTCTGAATCCAATAAAAATGCAAATATCTTTGAGCTTCTAAACAAGGGAAAATGAGAAATCACCATTTTTTCATCCTGATTCTTAATATTTAACATTTCTTATTGTATTAACGGCACATTTTTATTCTGACAACTCTTTGCATTCGTTTTTGCATTGCAAGGCTGATCACTTCAATACAGCATCTTCCTCTAGAACAGGTTTAAGAACAAAACACACTGAAGGCATGAAGGTTATAGAGAAGAAAGCTTCCCTAAATCTTGGAAGAAGAGCTCCTAAGAAGGGGAAGGACTCCCAGGTTCCAGCCCCCTGGTCTCCCTACATACAAGAGGAACCACTGCCCATATCTAACACAACGTCAAAAATCAGTAGAAAAAATCTTATTAAAGTCACCATTGTTTGTTTTTAGGGATTTTTTGTGTGTGTGTCTATACAATTCAACATTGAGATATTTACTCAGAAAATTGCTGAGATTTTTTTGCTTTTCTGTCCCACTTCATTGGTGCCCTGTAAAGCAGGTCTTGAACAGCCCTTTGAGCGTCTGAGTGTAGTGCTGGGACTTTGAACATCAGCGCTACCTGGGAGCTTGACTGAACTGCAGAATCTAGAGCCCCAGCACAGATGGGCTGAATCAGAGTCTGTGGGCATGTGGCCCAGCAGCAGTGTTCCAGCAAGCCTTCCAGATGGTTCTGGTGCACACTGCACTTTGACCACCATTGCTGTGGACTTTGACACCAGAAACTCAGTGAAAACTACAGAACCCAAATTTGAATCAACAAAGAATGTTAGCCAAACTTCAGGCCCCAGAGCAGCTATGCTAACTTGCCACGCAATTCCTGTCCTTTAGTAAGAGAGCACTATTGTGCTTAGGAACTCCAGGAACATTCTACATCGATGAGAGAAAAGGAGTGTTCAGGACATGAACCCAGATGCCCTGTGCCCTCTGTTTGCATTACGCCAAGACTTGGCATCCACACTTCAACAAATCTACATTGTGCTTTTCATGATCTAAAGAAATCAGCTTCCTAGATCATTGAATTGCTAGGAATTAGGAACCTGCCTGGCACACCTGGATCAAGCCAGTCACTTGAAACAAATAAACAGTAATTACAGGATTAAGATTTTAAGGGCAGTTCAGACTCTTTGTTTCATCTGTCAAAATTATCTTTCAAAATTCCAGAGACGCAGCAACATTCATCAAGGTAAATCCAATGTCAAGATACTGGGCCACCATAAAGTCAGCCTTCAATCTGGCTGGTTTTCTGGCAGATGAAGAATTAGCATCCATACTCCAACTCTGTGTCAGGCGTGTGCTAGGCAATGCAGACCCAGCAATACGTAAGACAAAGGAAGGGGCATGGTATGACCAATTTTTGCCTTTGAAGTCACAATCCAGTCCCACCATTTATTATATACTTTCTCATAGAAAGACCCTTTCTATGTCTCAGAACCCTTGTCTAATAAGTGGAAATATTTACACCCACCTTTAGGGTTTGTTGTGGGAATTAAATGAGAGAGTGAACATAAAGCACAAAGCAGAGTTACAATTCAGCAAGTAGAAGCTCTTATCCACAAGGTATGATTCAAATTTGTCATAGTGGTAGCAAATTGCTAACAATATGAAATTGCCAATGTAGTATTTTTGACCCCTCAAAATGGCATTTTTGGACAGTTCAACCTTTTAGGAAAAAGCTTAACACCAAAGGTGATACTTTAGATGGGTCTTCATGCCAGGCAGAGGGAGCAGCATCTGCAAAGACATGTAGCCTTGACCTGATACTAGGAACTTCTGAGAAGTTTGGTGTGGTCAGAACACCTCAAAGGAGTGCCCGGGGATGAGATGGAACAAATAAATACAAGTCATTTTATTGGAAGGGTCTTGCATGTCACACAAAAAGGCCTTGAGGAGTCTTATATTGTTAGTGACTAAAAAATGAGAATTATGGACTAATCAAAAATGAGAATGAACACATTTTAGAATACTTCCCGAACAACATCCTGATGGTAATGAAGAAGGCTGTTGCACGGTGTTCAAGAATATGTCCTAAAGTGATGTTGACAGAGTAGACAGACCCACAAGGAATTAGCCACCATCCTTACTTTTGTGCACCCATCATCACCTAATTCCAAATCAGGATTTGAGATGACCCTGGGAATACATACAATATACAAGAATTGTTTTCCAACTTATTTTGAGGCTGGACTTTCACTTCCTTGACCTCCTAAGTACAATGGTTTTTTTCTTCCTTCCCTCCTCCGGTGCCTCCAGAGCTTGTCATCACCACTTGGTAATTTGGATTCCTAAAGTCCCACTCTTGGACCATTCCATCTGGTCCTTCTAGCCCTGAGCTCTAGAGTCTTCCTTCTCTTGTATTTACTTGACTTCTTTGCAGCCTCCTTTTCCTTACCCCTGCCAATCTCTCACTAGCCGTCAGGCCTCTCCTCTTGTTACTTCCATCCTCATCTAGCTTATTTCCCCAGCCCAATATTGCAATCACTTTCTCACAGATGCTCTCGACTCCCGTGTCTCATTTTCTGTTTCATTGGCCAAAAAACTAAGTCCATCCTATCCATGCTGTATTACTGAACCTGACAATGAAACTCACAAAATTGAACTGTCTGGCTTCAGTTTGAATTCAAGATTATAAACCTCAAATGGAGAGTCAACCATTACTTTCAATCTTATATCTCTTTTCTAATAGGTTCTCCACTCTTTGAGACTGCAATTTCACTGCTTTTCTGAAACCCATTCACTTCCAGGCAATTACACTGCCTTACTGAGAAGCTGTCAGATGGACACGCCCTTCTCTTTCTTCCCTCCCAATACAGCACGTGTTTTCTCCTATCAAGGGTCAACTCCCCCACCCTGCTCTGGATTCAGTCCTCTTTCACCCACACAGAAACTTCAATCATTTGTTTATCACCACCCAACACACATCAGGTTTGTTTTTTCTCTACTAGGTCATTCCTACCAGCACACAAAATGTTCCAGTTGTTCCCATTTCCACTTATTACCCCTCTGATCCCCTTCAGGACACGGTATCTTGAAAAGTCTGTCTGTATTCACTATCTCCACTGCCTGTCTTCTATACCATCTTTGAACAAACTCCATCTAAATTCTGTTTCTATCACCCTCTAAAACTTCTCTGGCCAGTTCACCGTGCTGCCAAACGTGGTACACACATTCCTTTCTCATCCGATTTGATCTCCGAGGGGTTGACTATCCCTTCCTTGTTGAAACACTCTCCAATCTTGACATCCCGGTTGTGTTCCATTCCATTAATCTCATTTCTGGCCTTTTTCTTCCGCACCCAACTTTTACATGTTCTCATTTTCACTGTGTTCCTAGATCTCATACAATCCCATGACCTCAATATCATCTATTTGCTGATGACTCTCAAATTTAACAGCAGTCCACTCCTCTGTGAGTTCCAAATTCAGGCATTTAACTAACTCTCTGCTTGACATTTCCACTTGGAGGTCTCAAAATTAACATGTCCACAACTGAGTTCTTTATTGCCTATCCTCGAAGTTTCTCCATTACAAGTCTTCCTTAGTTCAATAAATGTCACTAGCATCTACTCACTTGCTGAAACTAAGAGTCATTCTTGACTTTCCCTCACCCTTTGCTCTCACTTCCATTACCAAGTCTGCTTCACAGCATTTCCCCAGTGTGTCCATCCTACTCTACCTCCATCACCACCACCCTGGTCCAAATGCACATCATCTCTCCCATGGACCGAGCTTCTCACTTCTACTCTTTCCCCCCACAGCAGCCAGATAAGATTCTTTAAACTTTGAATCAGTTCCTCACAATCATTCAGTGGATTCCCATTATATTTAGAATAAAATCCCAACTCCTTACTATGGCCTAAAAGGTCTTGGACAATCTGGGTCCTTGAGACTTTATCTCATGTCATTCTCTGTTCTTTGTTCTACTTCTTATTCACAACAACCTCAGAACTCTTTTCCCTGAACCTCTCAAACTCTTTCTAGCCTCAGGGCCTTTGCACCTGCCTCAAAGTCTCTTCTTACTGCCCGTAGGGTAGTAGACTCCCTTTCATTCTACAGACCCTGCCTTAATTATCCCCTCCTCAGAGAGGCTTTCCCTGATCTCCTTAATAAGTCTCTCATTTTATTCTCTATTACAGAATACTGATTACTTCCTTGCTAGCACCAATCATCATCCGCAACTATTTCACCTTTGTTTATTGATTTATTGACTGGCTCTCACACCAGAATGTAACCTCCCAGAGGGTAGAGTCTTTGAAGCAGTCTTGTTTACCTTTGTGTTCCTAGCACCTAGCATATCAAAAAGCACCCCAAAACTAACTCATTAACAAAAACAATGAGCAAATGACTTTTTTTCAAATAAAATATTTTGCAGCATGCCAATATGTAAAACAAATACACAGGAAGCTGCTCAAATTGAGAGGATTGCACCAAGCCCAGAACCTATCAGGGTCAGTCCTTGGGGGGGCTGCCAAGGACAGAAGTACAAATACAAGGGCATCAGGTGGAGGCTGCCTGCCTAAAGGAAGGGGCACCTTTTTCTAACGCATACGAAGTCATCTCGGAAGTTGGGGGTGGCTCGGAGATACCTCCTGGGAATTCCTGTTGAACCAGGAGCACTATTTAAATGCCACTGCCAAGAAAATATTCTCAAAACAGGATAAGAAAGCTGGGCAAGGAGGAGAAAAATTTAAAAGAATAGTAAAATAAGGACAGAGTAAAAGGCAACTCGCAGAAATGCCTGTCACAAGGTCCTACACAGTTACAATAGGACACCAATTTAGCTCTGGGCTCCCTAGCAACAAAAGCAAAAAAGGGAAAAAAAATATTTACCAGGTGCCCATCCAGTCCACAAGATTAAAACAAATCAGTTGTTAGGAGACACAATTACCAGAATGGAAATTCTCCAGGGTGACCTCCTGAAGAAGCCGTGACTGATGCTACGGACAAAGTTCACAAAACCCACAATAACCTCATCAACTGTAACTGTGGCTGAAAGGTTCTCAGACCAAATATGTTCAAACCGCCCATGAAAAATCAGAGGGCAAATCTGAGGGATATGTGGTCATCCCATGAAAGGAACTGAAACACAACCTACTTAGGTTTCGCCCCACCTCCCACTAACAAACATAAGGACCTGGCCCTCTGGTGAGTCCAATCTCTATTTTTTTTTTTCCCTACTAGCAGTTTTAAATTTCACATGGAGACCCCTGGCCAGAACTTGGGCTGTGGTTCTCTGAGCAGACAGAGGCAGTAATATTCTAAGTCTCATGTCAGGAAAATTCCCCTCCAGATCCGAGCACTGCAGGGGAGATCATAGAAGGAAGCTGGGCTCCTTCTCCTTTGTAAATGCATTTGTTTTGCCGTGAAATGGTACTAGAACATTACCCTCCCAACACTCCTATGAGGGAGGTGCTGTGATTATTATTCCCATTTTACAGATGAAGACATGAAGGCATGGAGATTAAGTATCTTGCATAATATCATACACGTGCTTTAAGGCAGAAAAACAAGAGAGTGACACTGTTAGGAAGTAGGCCCAGGTAACTTCTCAGCAGTCATATCTGAATGAGGCTCTGCTAATTTTCCTTGTCACTGAATACCAGGAATCAATCATGAAGGGTCACAAGGGCTTCTGTGATGTTTCAGTTCTAACGACTGCATTTCTTAAGGACTCCCTTGTGAATCCCACCAACTCTGCAACTATACAACTGAAGTGTTCTGTATCTGTTGCAAGTTTTTTTACGGGGGAGTATTTTTCATTAGCTCATGCATTTTGTAAGAATTATTTCCGAGATCCTAGCAACCGGCAAAACTCAATTCCTACTGATCTGTTGCCTTCCTTACAATCTAAAGTGGACACTGAGAATCCTATGACATCTCTTTCCCAGATTGCTTTACCAACCAGCAAGAGCAGAAGCAAACCTGAGGCTCACTTCTTTCAGCTTCACTGAACATTTTTGCTGCCTGTAGAGTTGCTGCCTGCTAATTTTGCCCCTAATTTGATGCACTTTCCCGTGGTTATTTTTTTCCTTTAACCTAAATCCCTGTCCATTATTTTATCTGGTAGCACATATTATTGCATTACAGCTTCCTGTGGAAGATGACAGAAACATGTAAGCATAAAAACCATTACATGAGCACCAGAAACGCCCAGGCATTTCACATGGGTTTTACAGTCAGACAGACCCGATCCAAACGTGGTTAGGCACTCATTTCTCCAGCCCTAAAAACAGAGACAACAACATCAACCATAATACCTATCTCACAGGTTATCCCTGGGCATTAGAGTGCTTGATACATAATCCGAACCAAGTAAATTAGCATTGATTATGAACACAGTAACACAGTAATAGTAATTAGCATTAATGTTGATTAATTATTATTATTAACCACCAAAAAAACAAATGAAGCAAATACCACCATCCGTACCATCCCTACCTTACAGATGAGAAAACTGATCCTAACTGAGGTTAGGCACATCACCCAAGAAGACACAGATAATAATACAGGGCAGAACATCTATCTACATTTTGACCAGGAATCAATTTCTGTTACATGGGTCTTTACAGAGAGCACTGTTCCTAGTGTGTGCTTATTTCCAGTGAGCTAGAACACAGGTCTAAACATAAGAGAAACCCAGCGTTTGTAAATTATCGTTGACTTTGACTCATTAGAAGTTTGGTTTCTGTACAGGAAGGTCAGCGTGTGTTTGTTTTTCCTCCACCACAGCCTTCTCCTGCTGCCCAAGCCAGCCTCGGTCTACGTCAGGCCAAGCAGCTGCTGGCACAGATACGTCATCAAAACACAGTTCTAGTTTTTTTTTTCCCTTTTCATGGGCATTTTGAGGTGTAGTGACCGGAAGAGATAATTCCCGGCCTCCAGCCTGTGCCTCCCTGACAGGGCAGATCATGCACTCAGGTGGTGAGGGGGCTACCAAGTGAGTTTTTCCAGCACCTACTAAAGGTGACAGACCTGTGTATCTGGCATTCTGAATCCCGTGGAAATGGAAATGGAACTGTCTCTCCCTCAATAATCAACCATGAGCATTTAATGTGCAATGACTGTGAGATAAGGGGACATTTATCCTGGTGTCAAGTGAAAGATTTAATCTACTCCTTTCATTTTATTCTTATCTCAAGAATGAAGAACATCATCAACTTTCTATGAGACCCGGCTTGGAAGAATCAATGAAGGCTATCAAAAAACAAGAGGAAGGCATGCCACTTTTTCTGATTTTTCATATTTTATTTAAAAAAAGAAATTGAAATTTGGCCTGATGGTGCTTGACGAGGTACTATGGTCTGATTGTTTGTACCCGCCCCCCTCAAAATTCATATGTTGAAATCCTACTCCCCAAGGTGACGGTATTAGGAGGTAGGGCCTTTAGGAGGTGAAGGGGACAGGTACAGTTATAAAAGAGGCCAGAGAGATGGTTGCCCCACCCACCCCATGGGGATGTTGGGAGAAGGTGCCGTCTATGAATCAGGAAATGGGACCTCACCAAATGCCCAACCTGCCAGCGCCCTGATCTTGGACTTCCCTGTCTCTAGAACTGTGAGAAGTAAATTTGTTGTTCATAGCTACCCCATGTACTGCATTTTGTTACAGCAGCCCAAATGGACTTAGATACAAAGTCTCAGAGATGTCTTTGGCTCTGTGAGCATTTGGTCAGCTCAACTATGATTTGAACCTGGGGGAAGAAGGATATGCTCAGATTTGCCACCTGAGACAGGCCAGGCTATTTCTAACTGCTCACTTTATGTTTATCCATAGCTAGGAATTCCCACTTTCACTTTTACTTTAAGATAATAGATGCTAAGTCTTTGGGACTTAATCTGCAAGGTCAGCCAGGTTGAGATGCCAAACTCTCTGTGCCTGTCTCTCTCTGTCCTTCTCCCTCCCTGATGCATCTCCGATGTGTGCTCGGGGAGGAAAATCTGGATGCTCAGTTCTGGGAGGGCTTTCTCCGGAGCAGGACACTGGGATGGGCTCCCTGACTCTTGCTGGGGAACACTTGAAGAAATTATTCCTAAAATATTCAACAGCTACCTCTCAGCTTGCAGAAGGAAGAAGAAAGTCAACAAAACATGTCTTCAAAAGGAGTGGGTGGTCACTCAAAGTAATTTTCTTCGGTAGGAAAACTGTCATGTTAGTCAAAACAGTTGCCTTAGCAACTAACATAAGGAAAACCTCAACAGGACCAGCTTATTCAGCTATGGAGGCAAATAAACAGGATTTGTAATAAATATTTACAACAAATATTAAAATCATGTCACCTCCCCTCCCGATCCCAGCCAAAAACAATTCTAAGAACAGTAGGAGATGTGCTTTTGCAGACATGCTGGAAACACGGCTACAAGCTGATAAATCCTTCTCTTTAGTAAAGCATTTCTAATTAAAACACAATTAGTTCCAGAATAATAAGTTACACTGAGCAAGTGATTAAAAATACAGTGATATAGAAGACATATCTGAAAAAGCAGGCTTAGGAAAGGACATTTTAAACTATTGCTATATGGAGATGACAGGCAATGCGAATAAAAGAGTCATTGAAAGGAAAGGAATCTCAAATGACTTTCATGGAACTTCCCTTTGAATATACGCATTTCCCATTTAAATAATGCAGCTTTTGAAAATGCTTTTCTTCACAGTAGCCGCATGATATGTCACTCCGGTTCCACTTTTGTCTTCTGAAATAGCTT
Source organism: Varecia variegata (assembly GCA_028533085.1). Taxonomy (NCBI): domain Eukaryota; kingdom Metazoa; phylum Chordata; class Mammalia; order Primates; family Lemuridae; genus Varecia; species Varecia variegata. The sequence continues at coordinate 191,286,541 of CM052436.1, read as the reverse complement.
ATATTGAGGCCTCAAAGATACACAGTTCTTACAGGCTCGTAGGGCCAGTGTTGGCTCTATCACTTTTTACTGCGTCTAAAAGAAGTGTAGTGATTACTGGAACATCACACAAGGACCCATGCTACCTCCTAGAGAATTCTGCAGTGAGCCCAGAGTCCTGAAGGCTTAGCACGGACCCTCTTACCCTGGGGGAAGGGCTGCTGGTGCATCAGTTGGGCTGCCTAGAAACAGACATCAAGATAGAACGGGATGTATAAGAGATTTACTAGGGCAAATGCCTGTGAGAGAGAGGAGAGCAGGATTGGCAGGGAGAGCTTCCACACCTTGCCACAGGACTAACACTTGTGCGAGGAGAGGAAGGAAGAAGGAGCGGTGAGGATGAAGCATCAGACTGCATACAGCTCTGAGAACACCTCCAGCAGGTGGACGGGAGCCTCAGAGCACAGAACACCCACGCAGGAAAGGCCCAGCTGTAGTAAATCTGCCATGTTCGGTCACTGGCTGGAGCTTTTGGCCGTCCGCTGACTGCACTCCTGGGGCAGGTTTCTCTTGCAGGGTGATTTAAGCTACACAACTCCATGGCTGCCACAGAGGGTGGTCTCTGGCTAACCCTTTCTCCAGATTCCAAAATAGGATTTCCAGTTCCAGTTCCTTGGGACTCTTAAAATTCCTTAAAAATTAGAAACCATTTAAGTAACAATAAATTCAAGTCTCCAATATGTAACTAAGGAATTGCTGGATCATAGAAGGCCTTAGGAAATATTTGTTGAGTGATGAATGAACTCTCTGCTGCAGATGTAGCAGTAAATAAAAACAAAGTCTCTGCTTTTGGAAGTTATACTTTAGGGGGATTTTGGCAATGAATAAAAAATAAATAAGTATCAGGTAGTGACAAATGTAAAGATAAAAAAAATTGAGAAGAGTAAGGGACTGTGTGTGTAGGTAAGATGATCATGAAGGCCTCTTGCAGGAAGTGGTGTTTGAACAGAACCTGAATGAAGTGAGGCAGTGAACCATGAGAACTGATAATATATGAGGGCAAGCAATCTAGAGTGGGAACAGTAAGTGCAAAGGCCCTGAGGTCAGAATGTGCCTGATATGTTCAGGGAACACCAATGGGACAGTGAAGTGGTGGATCATGTAGAGGACTTGCAGGACACAAGAAGAACTTTGGAAATTACTTGGAATGAGGTAGGAAATCACTGAAGGTTAAACCTGCAGACGGGCATACTCTTACTTACATTGTAAAAAGATCCATTTTATTTATTCCTCATAATAGCAATGGGAGGTAGGTATTAAAACTCCCATTTTTCAAACAAGGAAGTTGTGGCTTAGTGGATTTAAGACTGACTCATAGTCACATCTCTTGAGTAGCAAAGCCAAAACTGAACCTATTTCTGTTTAACTCCACATCCATGCCCATGTGTATGTCAAGCTTTTGGAAAGAGTCCTTTGGCAAAGATTTTACCCTAAATACCACTTGGTACAAAAACCCTTTCTTTATTTGCAAACAATATCCTGGCAACGTGGCTTTGGAGAGTATTCAAAACCCAGGCTCCTTTTTGCATCTCGCCAAAGTTAAGAGGATCTAAACCTGCCCTTTCAGGTACTTAGGAGAAGAAAATCCAGGCAGAAGGGCTGTGGAGGCGCCAGCAAACTGTCCTCAGGTAACTCTGTAGTAGAGCACATCCGCCTGGATACCTGGGAAGCTATACTGGCTCTGCCCATCCGCCTCGACGAATGTTTCTGACAAAGCACCATTTCAGAGCAGTTGCTTACTACTTATGGCTTTAAGAGATACTTATTGATTCATCAAAATCAACATTAAATATGAAACAGATAGGCTTTCTTGCTGAGAATATTCTATGTCTATTTCCATCAATTAAAAGGAAATATTATATTCTTTTCATATTTAGTACATTTTACCTTGTTTTCTTCCCCCCCAAAATTGAGAGTCTAAAAAAAGCCCTGGTTAATACTTTTCTATCCTTATAGGCTGATTTTTATTGGTCCTAAGGTAGAGGTGTTAGAGCTCTTAGGACTCTGAGGGACAATAATATGAAAAATAAATTCTTTCCCTTCTCATTTCCCTAAGAGAAATGGATTAAAACCTCCTGGACTTAGTAGTAGTGTAACAATTATGATGTAGAATAGATAAAGCAAATAGTAAATAAAGGAATTAAGCAGATCATTGGTTCTAGCTGCCATTAATGAACTTTGGAAATACTGTTTTTAATTTTATATTGTTTACATCATACATACCTTCAAAAAATGTTTCTCTGCTGACTGCCATTCTGAGTCATAAAGCAGGTTAGCTGTGATTCATGTAGGTTCTCTTTATCAATATACCGGATCTGCAAACTGGCTCCATCACTTACTAAGTGTTGGTTAGCAGGTGATATGGTTTGGATGTTTGGCCCCTCCAAATGTCATGTTGAAATTTGATCCCCAGCATTGAATGTGAGGCCTGGTGAGAGGTGTTTGGGTCATGGGGACAGATCCCTCATGAATGGCTTAGTGCCCTCCCTGTGCTAAAGAGTTCTCGCCTTATTAGTTCACGCCAGAGCTGGTTGTTCAAAAGAGTCTGGCACCACCTCCTCCCTCTCCAGTTCATTCTCTTACCATGTCACCTGCCTCCTCCCCCTCTGCCTTCTGCATTGCTGGGAGCTCCCTGAAGCCCTCACCAGAAGCAGATGCCGGTGCCACGCTTCTTGTACAGTCTGCAGAACCGTGAGCCAAATAAACCACTTTTCTTTATAAATGGCCCAGCCTCAGGTGTTTTCTTTATAGCAGCTCAAATGGACTTACCCAGTAGGCAATTCCTTCAGTGATCTAAGCCTCTCTTTCCTCATTTGCAAACTGGGGAAAATAATCTCATTTAATTCTTACAACCACCTGAGGCTTTGAAGAGATGACTGATGTCAAATACTTTGCACTGTGCCTGACACATGGACGGGCAGGATAAAAACTGATATGCTTAACCTAGAGAAAGGAGTCTCTTTCATTCAACAGTTTTTCACCCTTGTATCTGCCTGCATTGCCTGTTTGAGGGAGATGAGCTGTAAAGAACTTTAAATGGAATTAATTCTTATTCCTTCTAATACGTCTAAAACTCCTTAGCTTACCCTAGGAGTTCTCAAACTTGAGCTGCATCATCAGAATCACTGGGGGGGGGGGAACTCTTAAAACACAGAGTGCCTGACCCTACCTCCAGAGATTTTGATTCCGTAGGTCTGGGTAGGGCCTGGTAATCTGCATTTCTAACAGTTCGCAGGTGCTGCTCGTGGTCTGGAATCATCCTTGCACAATCACAGTAAGCTAGTTCTTATAAAGTCTTTCTGCTCAGCCCGTGACCAGACTATGGGGTCTTGAGCAAGGTACGTCACCATTTGAAGCCCCGGTTTTGTAAGCTGTGGCATGACCTACTTAACAAGGGGGTTGTTGTGAGGCTTAAGTGAAATAATATCTGTACGCCATTTGTCAAGCACCAGGTCTGTCACCTAGTGAATGCTCACAGTGGTAAATGTTTCTACTGTAGGCGCTAAAACACACCCATGATGGATAATCTTGTATGTCAACTTGACTAGCTAAGGGATGCCCAGAGGGCTGGTAAAACATGATTTCTGAGTGTGTCATGAGGGTCTTTCTGGAAGAGATTGGCATTTGAGTTGATAGACTAAGTAAAGGTCTGCCCTCACCAATATAGGTGGGCGTCACCCAATCCATTGAGGGCCTGAATGGAACAAAAAGGTGGAAGTAGAGCAATAAATTCATCTTCTCCTGCCCCTGGATACTGGTGGTCCTAGTTTTCAGACTGTCAGACTTGGACTTACACACCACTGGCTCCCCCTGGTTTTCAAGCCTTTAGGTTTGAACTGGACCTACCCTACTGCTTGTAGACAGAAGTTCATCAGATTTCCCAGCCTCCATAATTGCATGAACCAATCCCTCATAATACACCTCTTCCTATATATATCCTGCTGGTTCTGTTTCTCCGGAGCATCCTAATACAGCACCCTCTCTAAAACAACCCAAAACAAGTGACAACAACAAAAATATTTCCTCATACTTTTTAGGGACAGGGAATTCACTGGCATGAAATTACATAGGTTTAAAGAAATACAGTTTTATTATTCAAAAAGAGGCTTCAAAATTATTCACTTTAAAATGTGCTATATATTTCATCGGATTGTTCACTTCTTCTCACTTGGATAGACTCTGTTCATTCAATGGCTAGGCCACGTGCATTAGCACAGTGCAGTGGCAAAGAGAATGAAGCCAGGATGCCCTTTGGGTCCTTCACCTTCAGCCTGGAGATCTGTAAGGCTGCATTCATCAAACCTAATTAAAAGGATGGCTTGGCCAACATCCTCTTGTTCACCTGCAGCCCACAGACCTGGCTTAAAGTAGCTGATATTGAGCATTTTCCTCTTTACACTGCAGTTTGAAAAGAAGCAATAGAGAATCCAGCACTGTAATTTCAGCTATTGAGTTTTAACTAAATTCTTTAGCACTGCACAGTAGTACTAGAGACACCTAAGTAGCTCCTCAGCTAGTTTATTACTATTTAATTTAATGGACTTGTCTCCATACTTTCTTCCCATTTTGTACTGTGTTTCCACAAGCTCTTTGTAAACTTAGCACCATCCCAGATTTCCTTCCCTAGTTTCCTAACGGATGCTTCTCATATCTTCCCATGAACAAGCCGTCCTCCTTGCAGCCTTGGAGCATGGATCTCAAGTATCAGAGTTTTCCATGACACTGACTTTGACACTATTTCATGAGTGAGAGGCTTCTATTCCTCCAGAAAATAGAATTACCTTCTGCTTTTGTGAAGAAATAAAGAAAAGCGAGCCCAAAGAAACTTATTGGAGAGGGAAGAAACACAAAAATAAGAAGAGCCACAGGCTCATACTCTGGTTATTTAAAAGGATCCTTTGGTGGAGGTATATTGTTCCCATTTGAGAAGAGACCAGTGTTCATGCAGACAGGTGAAGGGACTTGCTCAAGGTCGTAACTTGAAATGTCAGGGTCAAAGCTCAAACCAGAGTCTTTTGTCTTCAAGTCCACTTACTTTCCAGGAGTTTCCAAACCACTCAGACCTTTCCTTAAAGGCCTCATGCTTCGATGAAAATGAACTCTGAGCTTTGGGGGCCCGAGAGCCCAGGTAACATTATCGGCACTGTTATTTCAAAGGCTGGTCTAGAGGAAGGAACAGGCCTGGGTGTTTTTGCAAAAAGCCGGCTGACACTAGTTCTTGCTGCTTTGGGTGGTTTCAGTGTTCAGGCCAACTGATGTAGTACCCAGATGCCTGGCATTAGCTTTCTTACCACCTCAGGAAGAAGTCACCCAGCCATGATGACAAGAAAGGCAACTGAATGCAGGTGGGTGCAAGACCACAGAATTCTTAAGTGCACAGCTGATACTCTTCAGACCCTCCCACCTTAACAGCCCCTATTTTCTAGCACTGAGATGTTAAAAAAAAAAAAAATTGCCTATGGAGACATGGGCAGTAAGAGGAAGGATTAAGACTCCAGTTCACCTTCCTTAATGTCCTGGTGTTCTCCAACCCTTTGTGGCCCCTTTTACCAACCAGTCTCTGTACAGTTTCCAAAATGGAAATCAGATCGTGAGTCAGTTCCTGTTGAAAATGGCTTCCCATAGCAACTGGAATGAAATCTAGGCTCCTCGGCCTCATTCTACACCGTTTATTCTCATACTTAAGCGTGTAGGCTGCCTGGGCTTTTCTGAAGTTCATGGGGTAGCTCACAATTTGATTTCAGAACAGCCTTGGGAAGAGGCCAAAGTCAGTCTGTCCCACTCTGCCCTACTTTAGGTTGGTACTGATCCTGCATTTTGATACTCCTCTGGGTCTGGCAACTGCAATAGTTGTCTCAGTTTTCGAGGCAGCAGCTGTAACTGCAAACCGTGTGCGTGTGTGTACATGTGTGTAGGGTAGAAAGTGGGGAGGCTAACACAAAGACCAAGACTTTGCCAGAAAACGGGGTAGCCCAAACTGGGATCTGTGGTGTGGGGAGGGCAGGGCCAGTGGCCGGGGCGAGTAATCTATAAAACATTTAAATCTCTGCTCTGGCTGCCACTAAGAGGAAACAGCTGATGAAAATTGTAGATTCCGATGAAATGCATTGAGAACAATTTCTTTGTGTTGAGCAGGGAGAGTGGTATTTTAAAATCTGGTTGTAGTTTGAGTTCACTGTCTACACCATCCAACAAGATGGCCACTGGGCCGCACATATCTATGTAAATTTATGATTAATTAAAATTAAATAAGATTTAAAACTCAGTTCCGCATTCCCACTAGCCACATTTCCAGTGCTAAATCGCCACACGTGGCTAGTGGCTGCCTTAATGGGCAGCACAGACATAGACCATTTCAATCACTGCAGAAAGTTCTGTTGGTGAGCGCTTGTCTAGGAGAATAGCCTTCTTCTTAAGGCTAAAGCTCTTTTTAGATCTTGTTTGTTTTAAGTGCATACATTGACCTTCAGGCTTATGAAAAAGGAAGGTCTCAGGAGAGTCTGGATGGGAGAGTTTGAGGTGAAAAAGAAGCCCAACGGCTCAGGATGAGAAAAGATTTGTATTTTCAGTTCTT
>CM052436.1:191252128-191272714 GCA_028533085.1 Varecia variegata | reverse complement strand
TTCTCTGTGCTGTCTCTGAAATGCTGCCTAAGGACTGGCATTAGGGGCAGTGGCTGGCTTAGTTGACATAGATGGTACAACACTGACCTACAGACTGGAAGATGTTGACCCAGCCAATTGTGTTTAACAACATTTTGATCCAGGTAATTGATTTTAAAATGGGAACAAATGAAGATACATGCTGTAGTCCAACTGATTTCAGAGAAAGTTAAAGGAACAAACAGTTACTTTTTTTGAAAAGCATGAAGGGGAAGAATTGGCCACTCTATAAATATATCCTTATTGCAATTATCTCAAATCCCCACCCACAGCCGACTGGTAAACAACATTTTCATTGTACCATGCTAAAGGTTCCCCTTCTCAAATTCTCCAGCTTGCCTTCCAAGGCCTCATTTACAAGATACTTCAAGGTTTAATTGCCTCCTCTGCATCCTAGAACAGCACCACTTCACCGTACAGAGCCCACAGGAAAGGACCCACCTTCTCCTTCAGGAACACAGGACGTGAAGGAAAATTTACACAGTTAAAGAATGGATGCATAACCCTGCACCTCTTGCAGTGTAAACACCTTGAGCAGTTACTGGAAGGAGGCCAGTGGGTTTTTAAAAAGTCTCATTGTTTCTACATCCTTATGCAACTGGGTAGGATTAGCTATTGCACTGAGGGCAGAGGGAAAACTCCTTGGACTAAAAAGCTTGGGAGGGAGGAGACAGGAGACAGCAAGAGTCCTAGAAGGCTTTGTTTCAGAGCAAGTGACAAAAAACTCCTTCTACAGAAGATGATGGGAAACTTAGAGAGTCAGGAGGAGTACAAGGGTCTTGAGTTGGAGGACTGTCAAAGGACCCAATATTCAAGTAGGACAGGTGCATCACCCATGAAGATAGCCTTCCATCCATTCGGTTGGGGTGAACCAAGGAAAAGCAGCTATTTGGTTTTCTGGCCTTCTCTGACCCAAGTCCTTAAACCTGCTTTCTCACCTCCCTTGATAGGCTTACAAGGTTGTCTTCAAGACTTACCAGACCACCTGTCCCAGACGTGCTGGATGGATCATAGAGTCAACAGTGTTCTCCATAACATCCTTGGCCAGTTTGAGTCAAAATTTGGCATGGAATTTTTTAATGCTGGGCATATGCCTCATGTTCTGGTATAGAGTGGACAGAGGGCACTATGTGAAATCAGGTATATCTAAGGTACCTGGCTTTGATAGGCTGAGTAACGACCCCCAAAATATACCCACATTCTAATCTGTGGACCCTGTGAGTGTTAGTTACCTAAAAGAGTAAAAATGGGCTTTGCAGATGTGATTAAGTGAAAGATCTTGAGACAGTGAGATTATTGTGACTCATCTAAGTGGGCCGTAGATATAAGCACAAGTGTCCTTATAAAAGGAAGTCAGAGAGAGATTTGCCTTAGACAGAGAAAGAGGCAGCAATATGACTATGGAGGCAGAGACTAGAGTGACACGGCCACAAATCAAGGAGAGGTGGCAGCCACAGGAGGGTGAAACAGGGCAGGGACAGATTCTCCCCTAGAACCTAAAGGGTATATGGCCCTGAAGACACCTTGATTTTAGACTTCTGGCCCCAGAATTGTGAGAGAACAAATTTCTGCTATTTTTGGCCTCAGTTTATGGTAATTTAAAAAAAATTTCACAATATTAAGGGGGTACAAATGTTTTAGATTACATGGGTCACTTTTGTAATGCTTGAATCCCAGCTAAAGGTGTGCCCGTCACACAAATAGTGTTTGTAGTACCCATGAGGTAGGTTTTTGCCCTGATTCCTCCTTGCCCCTTGTCCCTGGTTTGATTTTCCCTGAGTTTTACTTCCCTCTGTGCATGTGTGTGCTCATCTGTTAGTTCTAATTTAATAGTGAGTACATGTGGTGTTTGTTTTCAATTCTGTAGATACTTCACTTAGGAGAATGGCTACAGTTCCATCCAGATTGTTGCAAATTTATGGTAATTTTTACAGTAGTCTAGGATACATATACACTTGCCTGACTGGAGCTGGATATCTTTCCTAAAAGACCTACAAAGTTGCCAAATCCATATGGAATGCAGTAGAGACTGCTCTGATTTGAAGAGAATGGTCAACCAACACATGTTGATTCAACTGTCTTTGGTGACAGAAAGAAACCTTTATATGCTTTTTGAAAAGGTTATGTAAGGGCTTGATGAAATGACAGAATAAACTTTATCTAGAAATGAATCCAGATAATTCCTGTCCCCTTATTCCAAAGCCCTTTTGAGCAGTAAAGATATTATTTCTGCTTTATACTCTTCCCTGGGTTCTAGATGTCTTTTAATAATTTTGCATCTTACCCATAAATACAAACTTTAAACCCTGCAGCTTCCCCCAAGCCAACCAAGACATTCTTTCCGTTTGTGAACAAATGATTTCATTTGAAAAAGCATTTGCTTCCACTTGATAACATATAGCTTTCAAGTGAATAAAAATGCACCATGACTCAGTTATGAATTTTATTAAGTATAACTTTTATCTTTTAACTTCAACCTTAACAGCAAAAAAGTTCCATAACAAATTAATCCTTTTCCCATCCAACCATACAAATCCCATTAAACCAAATAACCCACGACCTTAAATGACCCTGTGATGGAACAACCAAGGTTGTTTTCCAGAACATAGAGAGTTGAGATAAAATTTCTGCTGACCAAAAGTAAATTAGTTGAATCTATCAAGTACATTTCAGTGCCTTGCTCTTCAATCTTTAAATAAAATATCCTTATATTTCTAAAAACAGATCAACAACTATCATCAGATTATCCAGAGCTTTTAAATAAATGGCTTTACTTCAAGTAAGCATCCAATTTGACACTGATATATTGTATCATTAATGATAATTTTCCCCATTTGCTAAAAATACCTCCATTTTCATCAAGCCATTACATAACCTTTTCAAAAAGCATATAAAGAGAGCAGGACTAAGAATATCATAACAGGCAACACTGCTGAGGTGTTAAGGTAAGGGCATTCTTGTATACTTTGATGAAAAAGAATTTTGCAATACATGTCTATAGCCTTGAAATGTCCATACTCTTTGATCCAGTAATTTTACCAGTAGGAATTATCCTATGTAAATGCATACAAAATCTATCTACAAATATAATGTGTTGTTTATAATAGAAAAATATCAGCCTTAAATAAGCATCACTAAGCAATTGGTTAAATATACTATAGTATTTAAATATTGTGACCATTAAAAATAGTAGTTCAAAGGAATAGTTATTTGCTAAACAATAGTAAATTTGCAAGAGTTTCTAAAAATATTCACAGCTCTTGTCAAGCAAATATAAATGCTCTTAACATATTGTTAAGCAAAGAAAAAAACAGGCTATAAAATTGCATGCAAATCTGATCCAAATTTTTATGTGCTATACATATTGCTCACATACTTTTTTTTACAAAGAAAAAGACTAGGAAGACGAATACTAAAACACAAAGAGTAGTTACACCAAGGTGATAAAAGTTTAGGTGATTTTTATTTTAATACTTTTCTGTATTTTAAAATATTCATAGTGACCACAGTGTTTATATTCAGGAAAAAAAATGTTCTCTAAAGTATAAGGAGGATGAAATTTTAAAACTTATTTTATTTCTCTTCCTATAAATCAGTTGTTAAATAATGTCTATGTTTCCTACCAGAATTCTTGGCAAGAAAAAATAGCAGGAAGAGACTAATAAATAAAGCTATAAAATGTTCTCCTTTCCCTTTCAGGATTTAAAACCATGACTGCATATCGGGAGACTTCACACACCATTATGACTGATTCTGATTCACCACTTAGTAAGGAGTTACTTAATAATACTGACTAACACTTGGTTATTAACTCTGAAACGTCTAGTGTATTTTGAAATACAACTGATTATGATGGTGCTGTAATTAATCTTTAATGAATTCTGGACTACAAGATATCTATGGCCTTTGCTGTGATTTATCTATTATACAGTAACACCTGGCTAAAAATAATTTCCTGGAGTTTATTTAAAAATCACAAATCCCATACGAATAAAACGAGAACAGAAGGCAACATCTGCTATTTATCTCCATCTCCCCCACCTCAATGTTAATCACAATAGAGAGGCAAGTGTACCATTCTTAAAATTTAATAATTAAAACATTAGATCAATAAAAATATTAAAATGTATTACCTTTATAAATTTCTTAGGTGACACTGTGATCAGATTATAGGTTTCATTGTATCATGATTTTTATAAAACATGCCTAACATGCTTAGTTACCTGGGGTATCCAGAGAACCAACTTAATTTGAATATAATGAATAACTGCCAAAATATTATAGAAGAGAAAAAGTAACCTCTTTCCTCATCCATCACAAAACTCATGGCTGAGACCCTTAGAACAAAAGACAGATCAACAAGAGAAAAGCATACAAATGTATTTAATGTCAGTATTATGTGACACAGAAGCCTTCAGAAATGGAGACCCACAGAAACAAGGAAAATTGTGTATTTTTATGCTTAGGTTTGATGAAGAATGGACAGTCATATAGAAGTATGATTGGAAAAAAAGAGATGTGATCTAACGGTAATAAAGTGGGGGAACTGAGCAAGGCTTGTTTAGATTCTTCTTGGCATTTGTGTCTTCATTCCTTTCCTCCAGTTGTGTGTGTTTTGCATGTATATTGTGTATGTGTGTGTGTGTGTGTGTGTGTGTGTGTAATAGAAGCCTGGGGAAAGAAATATATAATTTAACTGGGCTTTACTTTTTCATAAATAACAAACTTGTTTTAGTGGGGTCTTTATTTTACACATTATAAATACTCTGCAGAGTAAAGACATCTTCTTTCTCATCCCTTATGCCTCTGAAATAAAGTACTTCTGTTCTTCCTAAGGGGGTACAGCAAAAAGCAGAAGGCATTTTATCACTCCAGAGTATTTACGATAAACAGAGTTAACTTCATCAGCCCTGAGGAATGCAAAAGCCCAGAGAAATAAGAGGATTAGGCCATCCTGGGATACTAATAAATGGCGGACCAGATAGTAAGGGTTTTTTTTCCCCTCTCTCAAAAGTAGAACTTGTTACTGTTTCAAAGATTGAACTCACAGACAGTAGGGTGGATGTGCACAGTTTACCATGCACACAAGCAACAGCTTCTCCCTCGGTCATGTTGGCCACACCCAACAATGTTCAGGGAGAACTCAGCCCTTCTCACTCCCACAACAGGGGTTCTGATAAGGTCTGAGGAAATAGAAAACAAAATGGCAATATATTCAGATTAAGTACAATTTTAGGTTGATGTCACAAATAAACTATACAATATGGGTGTTTCTTAGATTTTTGTTTCAAGGTGTTCTTAACCCAGGGCTTCCTGGCCAGAAAGGAGCCTTTGTCCTCGGAATGTCCAGGGGTTCCAGGGTGCAGACCAAGAGAATGGGGACTTAGGTTGAGCTTCCCCTCAGCTTTAGTTTCTTCTTAACTAGAATACCCTTTGAACTAATGATGGAAGGTTCTGGATAGCCAAGATGGGTTCTCAAGCCAAGAGCACAGGGGAAAGACCAGAGAAAATTTAGGCCCCGTAGGCTTGCCTTAGATTAGTAGTTCTCAAAGTGTGGTACCCAGACAGCAAATATCACCTGGGGATGTCTTAGAAATGCAAAATCTCAGGCCCCATTGAGACTTTCTGAATCAGAAACTCTTGGGGTAGGGCCCAGAAATCCAGGGTGTATCCAGGTAGCCAGGTAATTCTGATGCTAGCTAAGGGTTTGAGAACAACAACCTGACATCAAGTCTTCATCAAAAAGGAAAATGAGGGGAAGGGTGAAGGGTCTTTTAATCATCTGTGGCCCGGGCAAGCTCACCAGGGAAAGAGACCTGCTAGGCATTGGCATTAAAGCCCAGGTAAGTAATAAAGATAGTCCACTTGTCTAGAATGCACACTGCTCCTGGAAAAGCCTTAGAAAATCGAGGCTACAGAAACTCTGGGTGCTGGTACTTGCTTTGCAGCCAAGACCAAGAGTAGACAGTGAGGGCCTGAAACAAATGGGTAATTTCCTCAACCATTTTTTTCAAGCTTCATCTTCAAGGGTTAACTCTGAAGAAGCCAGTGAAGTAGGACAGGTAACTTGAAGCAAGCAAATAAAGGGTAACAGAGTCATAACCAAACACTCAGCCAACACGTCTATTTAATCTGCAATGTAGACATTGCAGTCACTTAACAAGTAACTTCAAGCAGTTCCCTCTTTTGGCCCGAACCTTTACGTAACCTGTTAACTAGCAGCTATGAATGCTAATATTTCCCCTAAGAACTCAGGAAGAAAATATTGGATGAGTAAAGATTCAACCAGTGATTTAAGGAGCTGCGATTAACAAATGAGTTGAGAAAGATTATGTTAAACACAAAGGTTCTAGAAGAAACATGCCGCTGGCTGTGTTAGAAAGCAGCGTCATCTCTCACCACTTTTCCCTGCGCATTCTCTTCTCTGGACTTATCAGACTTGATTCATTGCCTCCAATACTCAGCCTTTCGCACGTTCCTCTTCCCTTCTCATTACTGAACCTCTATCCTAAACTTACAGGTTATTCTTCATAGAAACTGGGTTAGGTGCCACTCCTGTATTTTCACTTAAGCACCCTGTACTTCCCTCTCTGCAGAACTTGCCACACTACGTAGTAAACAGCTATTTGTTTATCTGGATCTTCACTACACGAGGGACTCTGTGAAGGTCAGTGCTTTGTTCACTATTGCAGTGTCCGGCACAGAGCAGGCACTCAGTGAAGGAAGAATGAAGGAAAGGATGAATCAGTGAGTATCTTACCCTATGGAGGAGCTCCCAACCAACCCTAAAAGAAAGCAAGGCAGAAAAGACAATAAACTCTTCTCTTATCCAAATGCACATTTCAGTACCATGTTTGCATGTACCTGCTCTCCTCTCCAGTGTCTTAACACATTGTTCTCACAGTCTTTTGTTCTCAACCCATACCCTGCTGCCTAGCTGGAACCCAGCCCATAGGGTAAGTTTCCATTCTTTACCAGGTTCAACAGCCTGATTGTACCTATGAATCGTTTTTAGGCTGTATATCCCAACTGCACCTCTTCGATGCCCTGTACCCCAACGCAGGCCTCTGATCACTGACCCCTAGTGAGGACTAATCAGACTGGCATTTCGGTCCTTAAGGGGGGCCATACCCCCATACATGACCCCGGGGGGGGGGGTGTGGTATTCTTATCCCTAGAGACTGCCTGCTCTTTAGAGGTGACCTTCCGGGCTGCTCATAAGGTCCTCCTCTCTCTTATGTCCAGCCCTCTGTACTTTGCCCTTCATTTGCCCTTGGACTGACTGCACATGATTAGGCAAAATATCACCAACATGAATCATACTTGTGAAGAGAGAAAGATCTTTTTAGAGACCTGATTTTGCCTTAATTATTGGACTATTGCAAAGAGAAGATTTTTATTTTATCTTTGCTTGAATAATCCATCTGAAGTTTGCCTCAGGCATTAGTTAGTAGGGAGAAAGTCTGAGGACTGCAAGTTGGGTTTTCACAAAAACAGGGAACGTGCTTTGGATAGGAGATGGCACAAATTCAAGGACTCAAAGCATCCTTTATTTTGAAAACTATTTTCTTATTAAAATAAACACATACACACAATGGGCTCTTAAATTTAATCATGATGCTTTCTATTTAACATTCTCCCAGCTGTTTTATAAATAGGTCTTTGCTATTATTACACAGGAGTCATGAAAAGAGGATAAAGCATAAGACCATGCATATTAGAACTGAGTCCAGACCATATAAGGAAGATATAAAATATTTCTCCTTAGTTTTTTGAGTTAAAAGATATCCAAAATTAACAGTCTCCATATGTTTATACATACATATGAACCTTTAATCACAAGTCAAAGAGATGTAACCTAAATAAATTTAAAATCTCATACATAACTCAGGTATCTCCTTATGTGTTCAAAATTTTTCCACCTGCTCTCTTCAAAAGCTTAACCTAAGGACAGAGATGGAAGTCATAAAATAGAAAAAATTACATGGAATTTAAATTTTGGAGAGGTTTATTTAATTTTTTATTCATGCAAACTCTTTTCAAAGTCCCCAAGCCTTTCTTCTTGTTTTTTTGTTTTGTTTTTTTTTTAATGCACAAAAATATAATCAGTCTAAAAGGAAAAGCAGCAAAATCCTTAAATCTCAGTTAACTTATGAAAGAAGTGTTATCTTTTCAGCAACTCCCCCGCCAGGTTTAGCATTATTAATTAACTATTATTTCAAATGAAGATGGGAAACTTACTGTGCAAATTGGTTTATGTAAGTGAGAGTGCACATAAAAACTAGGTGTAAGTATTAGATGCTGTCCTTGGCTTTGTCTGATAGACAAGCAGGGAGACTGAAACTGAGTCTGTTTCATTCACTTCAGAAATATCAGCACCAGTGTTCACATAACTTGAAATAAATCTTCTAATGTGGCATTAGAAAAGTGAATTAGAAAGATACAAATTTTATGGCTCTATAAGTAATTTGGCCATACTTAAAAAAATGAGTCTGACTTTAGTAATGTATTAATCACTGTTTCCACAATTAATATTAAATTAATATGACCTATACAGCCTGTTGGAATGGAAACAGAAAGAAAATTGGAGAAGGATGACCTGGATTCCAGTTCCAGCTCTGCCCCAACTAGTTGTGTGACCTTGAGGAAGCCCCTTAACCCTTTGAGCCTTTGTTTCCTTGTCTGTAAAATATAGAGGCTGAAACAGTCATTTCTCTGATCCCTTCTAGCTTACATTAGTTTGCTGAAACATTATTTGAGCCCTACTAAATGTAGACATTATTTAAGAACCATATATATCCTTCCTGAAATATATTTTATTTCCTAAACGAAAGCCACATTCAGATGGGTCCAAGTTAAGATTTGAAACAATGCATTACTATTGTGTATTGAAGAGTAACTGACAGAGTAATGACATGGTGGCATTTCTAGAACAACTCTTCAGTATCAAAGCATACTTTCAAGATGCCAAACCCTTGCCCAATTCTTGTAAGGTCAACAGTCTTCAAATAATCGTCTCTTTCATAAGATGTGTGCTTTTATTGGATTATTTTAAAACATGTTTGCTTCCACTGCTTATACAGAAACTGAAAAGCATGCCTCACTCTAGCAAGGCCCAGAGGCAACGGGAAGGATATCAGAGGTCAGAGAGTCGGATGTGAAGCGATTCCCAAGAGTTTACATTCTATTTTATTTTAGCAAATGTCTTGAACTTCTAACTTCTAATTCAAGCCATATCAGCCATCTGGGGAAAAAGACAAAGAAAACAGAGCTTCTTTAAATTCCCTGCCCCTTGTTAGACAAGTCTCTGGTTCTCCCAAGTGTCAGTACTAATAAGCAAAGTTACTGAAATTTGCTTTGGTCCTTGTGTCTGCAATCAATTATTGTCTTTCTGAAGGGAGAAAGGTTGACCCAGCATATTCTAAAATGCTACAGGACTACAGGCAAGTTTCAAAGACACACCAGAAAGAAGTCAACAGCCTGACCTAGAAACCAGGGAGATGACATTCTCATTAGGCAGGAGAAGCTGGACTTCCTGCAGTAATGAGAAATGAAAGTCACCATTGGCTCTAAAAGCTTGTGCGGGGGGCTATTTACCACTGACACACCAAGTTCCTTGCAGCCCTCACAGTAAGGGTGTCCAGCATTGATGTCATGTTTCACAGTTTACCAAGGATTTTTTACCTACTCTCTTTAAGTTAGAAATCATAACCCAATTGACCAGACGTGGAAAGTAAAGCTCAGAAAGCTTAGAATCCCTCGAATCTGGCATAGCTATAACAGATCTTAAACCTTTTGACTCCATACTCTTTCTGACCTTCGTTCACGTGATCAAAGTTCCTTAAATTCAAGTAAAACACTGGGAAGATACAGCCTCTGACCAAAACGAGGAAAAGTCATCTTTTCCTGGGATTGTAGTTAAGCTGCTTTAATAAGAGGTAGTAAAACCAAAAATAAGGATTGCCTCAATAAAGGAGATGGCCTCACAAAATAATTATTCACTTGAAAAAGATCACTATGTGTTTAATTTCTAGCTTGTTTTTTAAAGTGTTCTAAACGTGACAGATAAAACTTAGTTCTATAAAAACATCAGAATGCCACTTGGTCCATGACATTAATTGGCCCACGATGTTATTTTGGGAATATTTGTAGGGGACATTTTAACAAAATTAAATGTGGCTGCCTATATTTAATACTGGTGAAATCACAAGTGCGATTAAGCCACTCCATATATTTTTATTTTTATTCTGCCCTATTTGAAACCAACCCCCAAGGTAAAACAAGAAAGGAAATAGCATTCAGTTATGACCATTACAGGAATGATAAAATTAAATCAGGTTTTGTGGACAAAACATCTACTGTCATTAAATTAATTATTTTGCCCTGAAGTTTTAAAGGAAGAAGCCTTATAACTAAGGCATATTTTGGCCACCTATGTCACATCCTCCCATCACCCATTTTCTTTAAAAAAGAAAAACTTTGCTTCATATCACTATTTCTTATCAACTCATTATAAATGTCTTAAAATATGGAATCTATCTCAAATATTCTGTTCAAAATGCCTTTTTGAGTAGCTGGACCTTGTTGTTTTCAAGCTTCATGTCCCTATCTTGGTCCTGATCTTTCTAGACGTCTCTAGAACTTAACTCCCACTCTCAGCCTGTACTCTATTGATTCTCCCTCCACCTCCTCTGCCCTTTGTCTTTTTTTTTTTTTTTTTGCACTCAGTATTCTTCCTCCCAGGGTAATCCCGTGGTATCACCATCCTCCTCTCCTTTCTAGAACTCCACTCTCTCATTTTTAGCAGCCTCCTAAGCATCGCCACCAGGCTCCTTCCAATATTTCAAACATACAAATATGTCCCGAACAGAGCTATGAAAGGACTGCTTGGAAGGACAGGTCAAATTACCAAAATCCATGTCAAAGTAAGCAAGGCAAGGATCTTCAGTGAGGTGTAAAAGAAAAACAAAGACAGGCCTTTTAGTGTGAAAAACATCTGAACCCTGAGGCCAGGACAGTGGAGCAGAAAATGCCCCCAAATGCCCCACAACTCAATTCCCACTTGTATCCATCCAGTCAGTTACCAGGCCCAAGAACTTTATGTATAAGATGGTACCTAATATTTCTATTTGCAATGCACTTGATGTTTTAAGATTTATTGGCAAATAAAAAGGCAGTCATAGTGGCGGGGGGTGTGGAGAAGAAAAACACCTGAACTTTTGATGAACTTCAACCATAATGAGCTAAAATGGAGAGGTAGTTAAAACCTTAATGCATTCCTAGGGAGGTCACAGATCAAGGGATATAACAATATTAGCAAACTTTTGGATCCCATCATTAGAGTATGTTGAACATTTCTGTGCCACAATTATAAAAGTAGATCAACCAAACAGAGGGCTGGTGAAGGATATGGAAGTTACACCACTTAAGCAACAGTTGATGAAAGAGGATTCTAGGGATTTCATAGTTAATCTGAGCTCTTCCTATAATGGGATGAAACCGAGGCCAAGAAAGCTTAGGTGAGCTGGGCAGGATGCCACAACTCTACCGGTGGAGCTGCAACAGAATCACATCCTTAATCGCTTCTGGGCCTTTTGGCCAAAATCAAGTGTAGAACCACATCTCTGAACTGCCAATCCAAAACCCATCCTGTCCCCACTCTGGCTCACAGGCCAGGGCAAGAGAGATGCCTTCATGTATTTGGAAATCACCTATGTGGAAGAAGGAATAATATAGACATTTTGTGCTCATTCAAAGGAAAAACTATGTATCAAAAATCAGTGGTCTCAGGAGTGTAAATTTTAAATCAACAACAGGAAAATAAGAATTATTTTACAATGATATGTAGATGCTTCCACAGAGTAGATGCTTCCATTCACTTAAGGATTTTAACGTTCCTTCCTTTGTTCTTAGAGGTTATAAAGGGATTGATTGCTTCACGGTATGAGAGATGGGATTAAATGCCCCTATAATGTCTTTTCAAAAAATAAGCTGAGTTTGTACATGTCATTAGGATAGTATCAGCCTCTTTCCAAATTCCTCTGAACCACACAAATCTAAACATTCCCTTACTTAAAACATGCAGTGAAATGTGTTTTGATGCTTATTCTGTATAAGAATATTGATTAAAAATAAAATTCAAGAGGTAAGCAGTTAGATGCAGAACGATTAATTGTTTGGGGAATGCCTGACCAATTTTGCATTTGCAAATCGTCTTGGAGCTAATAAAAAGCACAACTTTCTACTCCTTAAAGCCATCATCTTCTCTTTGATTTGTGCACTTGAAAGAGACTCTTGAAAGAGTCAATCCATCAAGTAGACCACAAAAGGCAGTTCACAAAACAATGATTCACAGTGACTACACTTCCTAAGATTTTTTTTTTTTTCCATCCTGCATCAGACTGACAAAGAATATTATGAAGCTATGAGTTTCAAGATTTGGTCATTTTTGGTCATCTGTATGCCAGTCTCTGGGAAACAAAGAATTTCAATTTCAGGATACCAGCCAACATTTTAATTTTAGGAAGTTGCAGTTTGCCTGCCAAACATTCATCATTTTATTTTATAAACTGAATATAGTATCCTGACTTAACACTTGTCATAAACCATTGAACACAGCTTTGCTGCTAAATAGCTGTTATCTGCCACCCACCCCCAATGGTATTTTTAAAATTAAATACCTGAAACGTATGGGTGAAATTTTCTATCTTGTTAACTTTTAACAGTATGGAGGTTATTAGAATTATCAAGACAACAGCCACCTCAGTAGCAGTTACGTGACACCAGAAGGTGGCCATGCTCACCACTATACCACCAAGGCACTCGAGTTAAATGACACTGGTGCAAAAGGAAAGCATGTCTTTGAAAATTCTTTCTGTTCTCTAGTTTAAAAATATGGAAATTACTGTTGTTTGGCTTATGGGGAAGAAAAACACAAGAGATCTGAATAAATGAGATATTATATAAGATAAACCATGAAATGCAGATAAATCATACATACTCTCTTTCAAGAAAGTTCCCATCTCTTCTTCAGTTTATATCACAAAGTAATTTTATTAAGGTTTTATGGAAAGGTCACTACTGCATTTCTGTAATATTAAAATCTATCTTAGCATACAGAAATCCCTCATGAGCCTGAAATATTAGTTCAAGACTAAGTTTATTAAGGTTTGGTGTGACTCAATATTAACTTTCTCCAAATATTACAGCCATTTTCAAATCAGATAAGCAGTGGGATATAAAACTGTGGCTCATAAAATAAAATCAGGAAAATGGCATCATCGCATATTAGTTCTTAGAGATTAACTTTAAATACACTCTAAAACTGCGAGGCAGCTTATCAAAACAATTCACTCTGTATTGGCACTTTCATTTCACAAAGGAATCAGACAGAAACATGGTTAAGGTCTTTGTAACCTGTATCAAAGTAAATTGATATTTTAGGACAAATTCAAATTCAAGTGCCAGTAATAACTTTAGTTATAGTCACAATCCCCTCTGTCTCCTAATACCTTCATCTATGAGTTGATCGATGATTAGACAGAGAAATGTCTGGTACAAGCAGACCTGAGTACCTGAGTCTGTTCAGTCTATTATCCTAAATTTTCTAACTCATGTCTTCTAGGAAAGGTATAAACTTTATCTGATATAATCAGGTAGCAGAAACCTGTTATTTGGCAATGTGTGACATTATTGTCATGATCTTTTTTAAAGCAAAACCTTCACTTGTTAACAAACATACTGAAAATTATGATGCTCCTTGGTTAAAAAAAAAGGCACTGCCTCAAGTTTACGGAGCACTCACTACCTCAAAAGATCCACCATAAATGGGGCATTTTTTGACTCATAGAATAGAGCCCTGGCGAAGATGGAAGAAGTTGCTTGGCCCACAGCCAGGTGTCTAGGAAGGTGGCCGTGAAAAGCCTTCCTGGTCAGATGATCGATCACCAGGGGATGGAAAATCTATATGCAGACACTGATGGCTCTCCAAAACGCCCTCCTACTAGACCTCAGGCTCTCTTTCCTTCATTTGGATCTCTGTAGATTTTAACAGTTGATTAGAATCCTCTGTTCATGAAGTCATGTCTCGGGATGACCTTGGTGGCATGGCCTTAAAAGACTTTAACTCCCATTTGCATTTTGTGGTCTTTCTTTAAACTAGATACAGTACCTCAGGATACATTCTTAGTTACCTGCAAAGGAGGATGTCACATTCCAAAGCTGAAGTGATTGGCCACAGAACCAGCATTTTCTTTCTGGGCTTCATGAAACAAAATGTGGGTCCTGAGCTACTCTTTGACAATGGAACAGAAGTCTTTAGACCGGAAGAAATGGATGCTAAGTATGTAAACCCAGAAGCCAAAGAGCCTTCCCTAATTGCTACTTTCCAGATTTAAATCTGTCCCTTCCACCAGGCCCATAACAACTTGCTTATATGCTAAATACTTCAGCAAAACTTTTACAAAGGAAATGTGAACGTTTACAGGTGGAGACATACCCAAATGTGTTAATTATATTTTTAGCCTATTTGATCATTTATAAATTACCCAACTGTAGCCATGTACACCCAAGAAATAAAAAGTAAATGGGGGAAAAATACCCTAAAAAACCACTAAATTCCAGGCTAATTTCAAATACTTATCAACATACATACTTAGATATAAACACATGGATTCAGTTTAGTGGCAAAAGTGGACACAAAGTGGGAAGGACTAATGAGGACTAATGTCAAGACCTGCTTTGACCAATTACTGTGTAACCAAAACAAAATCCCATGAACGATATTTCAAGGAATTTTCCCATCAGAAAACAGGTTATGTCTAAGATGTCACTTGGAAGGAGGCTCCCAAGGTAATGACATGATGTACATAGACATGTTCTCCCTATACATTTATGGCATTGTTCTATTTCACAATGGACTTACGCTATTTCAGCAGCTGCATAGCATTCTACCCTCTGCAAGTGAGTGCTGGACTTGCCCTTGGCCAGGTGCCATAGACTCTAATCTACTCACTAGCGATATGGAACCACACTTGCTCTGGTCTTTAGTTTCCCAGTCTGTGAAATGGATTAGAAGAGATGCTCCACAAAGCTCCTGAAGGATCTAATACATATTTTTTTTTTTTACTTGTTTTGTTTATGGCTCTAAAGCATGCATGTGTAGATCACATATTTTCAAGCTTTCAAGCTTTCAACAGTTTAAATAAGAACTGTTTATTAGGTCATATAGAGTGGCAAATGTCCTCTCTAACATAAATTTATTTAACTATTTTATTATCAAAGAGGAACCTCAGAAACCAGGTCGATATTGCAGTAATAAATAAGCATGTACCCAGGCATATCAATTTATTATTAAGGAGGCACCCTAAATGGATTTCTAGATTTCCTATGAATTCTACTACTAGGAAGACTATACTATGCCAAAGGGAGTGGATATCAGGCTTTTTTTACTGAAGGCCACAGAAAATAAAAATGATAATTCAAATTTTTCTTTGACTGAACAATGCACACCATAACCCACCATTAGTCACATGAAACCAATAAGTTGGCTATAATCAAATTATCTTGAAAATAAATGAATGTGTTCATTACGAGGCTGGCTTGTTCTGCTTAAATAATGCCATTAAGAACTGACTATAATTACATTTTTAAAAAACACTAAAGATTTCTAAATTGTTTACATTTATATGTGACTTTGGAAATAAATTTTTAAAAAATTATTCCTACCAAACTTAGAAAGCTCCTTATTACTGACGGTTTCCTTATAGAAAACGAGTAAGAAATAAACTGTCTTCGTGCAGGATGTTTTATCATGCTGGAAGTCAATGCCCCACCCTCTGCAACATCCCACTGATAGCCCTGTGACATCAAGGCCATTGTAATTTAAATAACTGCTTATTGCTTTTTATTTATAACATAGAGTTAGTTGGGTTTTACCCAAACAATTTAAGCAGAGCTCTCTAAACCTAGTCTAAAAACTAACCTTTTTGAGAACCTAAATTATGATAAAAGCAATATATAACTATGGGACACATTTCTAAAAGGATTATATCTGGCAAGATGACAAGCACTATCACTAAAAGCTATATAGCCTATTTGTCTTTGATTTATCTATTTCCCGTGGAAGAAGGTATTTCTACATGTGTCAGAATACGACGGTATATATTTTCACAGATGCTGATGATTTGCTAGCACAGAGTCAATCTTGGAAGTAGATTTCTCAGAGGAGGGAACACGGTAAGAAACCTGTTTATTGTTGGAAGAGAGAGAGAGAGAGAGAACAGATCACAGGAAAGCCACACATTTCCCCTCTCTCCCGTCTATCTCCCCAAATCCACATAATTCTTGATACTTTTCATTCTTTATCTTTTCCTTATATAACTCCCATCTCCCTCGGGATACAAGCCTGTCTAGACAATGCACTGTATAGACAGGCCTTATTTTATCGACCCTCACACCTCTCCCCCCTCATCCCCTATTCCTTCCCCACGCTCACTTGACTCTAACCACATGGACTTTCTTGTGCACCTCATAGAGGCCATTCATAATTCTGCCTCAGGGGCTTTGCATAGACTGTTCCCTCAGTTTAGACTGTTCATCCTTAAATATATGCATGGATCACTGCTGTGCATCACCGTTTACATGTCACCATTTCGGAGAGGCCCTTCCTGGCCACTCATTCCAGAAAATCATCCCACCACCACCATGATCTCTATTTCTCCTCATGGGCTCTATTTTTCTACCTAACTTTGCTCACTCACCTGCCGCTCACCTTCTGCTGTATAGCCTGGTTCCTAAGTTTCATGGAAGACAATTTTTCCAGAGAGAGAGGGGGAAGGCGGAGCTCTGTGGCCCAGTTCCTAACAGGCTACAGACCCATACCAGTCTGCAGCTGAGGGTTGGGGACCACAGTCATACATGACAGTGACCTGAAGTGTTGTGACTCAGGGAGAGAAAACAATTAAATGGAACATTAAAATGTACATTACAAAGGGACAAATTAGGACATTAGGGTTAAATATAGCCTCCTCCTTCTTTATCGAGGGACTATTTATTAATTATTTCACTGTTTCCCTACTAGACTAGACATTATATAGAATTCAATAGTAAATAAGGCACAGACATCACACTAAGGAACTCAAATCTAGCAGAGCAGAAGAGGTAGGCAGACTATTCAACATAAGCAATGTATAACATTTTACAGGCATTTAGAGACAGGAGAGATAAGCCCTGCCCAGGCAAGACAAGGGCAGGAAGATCTCCTAGAGAAAGCTTTTGAACTTGGCCTCAAAGGATAGGGATTCTTATCATGTGAAATGCAACATGTAATGTTTGAGAGGTTGGAAGATTGTATGTGATCAGCAGACAGAAGGCAAGACATCATTTTGCTTCTGAAAATTTAAACCACTTCATGTAACCCTCCCCAAAATCCTTATTAGATGACCAGCCTTCAATCACATAAGGGTTGAAGATGGAAATTCATGATGTATTTGAAGATGTCTAACTCTGAATGGCCTGAATGGATTTTGTTAAGAGAAAGTAAGTGAGATATAACTTTGTCATGTGAGACACATGTAATACCTAATTGCACAGAAGTCTTTATTTACTTATACCTTCGGTGGAGGGAGGGAAGATATGACTAGTTCCAGCCAGTGGGCTTTGCCTGAAGATGAAGTGTGTCCTTTCTTGGGGGACACTTTTACTGCCCCTTCTCTAGGCATGGCAGACCATTTCCAAAAATGGCCATAGAGACTTCTCCTCCCTGTATGATGCTCCTTTGCAATACGACGCTACAGCTTCTCCCATCAAGATGTGAAGAGTTACTTCTCCAAATGAATCGTAAATATGGGTTTAGGTATGTGACTTGCTTGATATAAATTAGA
This sequence comes from Varecia variegata, assembly GCA_028533085.1. Taxonomy (NCBI): domain Eukaryota; kingdom Metazoa; phylum Chordata; class Mammalia; order Primates; family Lemuridae; genus Varecia; species Varecia variegata. The sequence continues at coordinate 191,254,793 of CM052436.1, read as the reverse complement.
GGCATGAGAAACGTTTGCACAATGGGGTTTTCTTGCTTGCTCCTCTTTGGAACCCTGAGATTACCATTTTTAATAGGATGAGAAAGTCTACTAGAAGATGAGAGGCCACATGGAGAAAAGTCTCAGTTAATCCAGTCATCCGAGCTGAGGCCCCAAATATGTGAGTGAGGCCATGCTAAATCATCCAGCCCTCACCGAGCCAGTACAGACCAGAAAAACTGTGCAGCCAACACACAGAATTGTAAGAAATAAAACAATTGCTTTTTAAGTCCACAAAATGGGATGGCTTGTTACACAGCAAAAGCTAACTGATGCATCTGCTAAAATAAGTATGAATGGAATAAGAATTCTCTGTATGGCCCTAGGAAGTAAGTGAGCATTGTGATTATGTTATGTAAATATTATTAAACAGTGTAAGGAGATCCAGGGAAGAAGAAAGGAAATCCAGAAAAGGGGGTGGGGAGGAGTGGTAATTACAAACTAGCAAAGCAATCCAGGGTAAAAGTATGAGAAGTATACTAAAACTAAGGTCAGCCAACTGTGACTCTTCAAAGCAAGGACATAAAACAGTAACATCACTTTTCTGGATGACACTAATTATTATGAACACAAATATGTCCACTTTACTCTGAGCAACTTAACAGAGAAAGGTTTGTATCTTATTTGTCTCTAAATCTCTCCTACTTGCTTCTCTAAACCTGTGCCCAGCAGTGGGACTGGTACTATAATAGGTAATTTGAGAATCTCTGAGGAAGGAGTGAATAATATAATGAAGAAAGGAATGACTTGATCATCATGCCATGTGATAACAAAGTTGTGTGTCTACATTTTATTTTATATCCCTTTTGATGCCAGCCTTTGCTGTCTCCCAAATTGTTTCTTAGTTATGCCTCCTATTTTCTTCAGAGGAATGATTACGGCAAAGATTATGTGATACATACGATCACTAGGCTCTGAGTGAAGGCTTCTGGATTTTATAATAGCATTTTACAGCAGGGACTGCATAACACAGCCATTTACAACATTTGGCTGTATTTTTCACTTCTAGATGTTTTACTTTTTGTTTAACTTGGAGGGCTGATATTGTTAGTAAATTGATATCGAGATAAATAAAGTAGTCATGTAATATTTATTGAAAATTTAGAGTGTGTTTAATTCTTCCATGCCAATTTTTTTTTCCAATTAAACTAGGTAGGAAGGAAATATATCAGCTATTTAATCATCGACAGTTTTCCAGGGAACCTAAAATTTAACTGATTCCCAATTTAATTTTGCAAAATCATTCAGCTCCACATTTCAATCTAAATACAAACTATCATTTTACATATAAGAACCTACACTTTTTGAGCCAATTTAGGTAACAAAAGATTATATAATAAACCTAAGAGTAAAACATTTTAGAATTCAGTTGTATTTTTACATCTATTTAGCTTCACAGTTCAGTTGAATTATTTTGAAACTCTTCTAGTCTGGACTGTTTTCATTTCATCATATTTACATAATATACCACGAATCATTTTGAATATGCTAATATGCCTAGCCTATAGACCTGGTTCATAGCAAGAAAAATACTGTTCCAAAATTTTATTTTACATGCATAATATCACTTGGTAATTCACAGATTATTAATAGCAACATTTTTAAGTGTTTTATTTTACTTCCCATACTGTATTCTAAAATGATCTCTCACATCTAATCTGTATAAACACTATGTCATGGTGCTATTATTGTATCTGTTTTGCAGATAGGGAAAGTAAGCCCTCAAGCAATTAAATCACTTGTCCAGAGTCACATAGCTACTAAATGGTGGAGCTAATATTTGAATAAAGAGAATAAAGACAGTCTCATCCCATAGTTAGTACATTTAACTGTTAAGAATTTCTGCTTTCTCTCAAAAATTTAATAGAATGGTTCTTTGGAAAAGTGAAGTTTCTGGGAAAGTCTGAAGCATGATTTAATATGGGAAATTAATTCCAGAGGAACTTTCAAAACAGCATCTATTATGTAAAATGTGGTATACCTCTTTTTTTTTTTTTTTTTTGTGGTCCCAGGGAGCAGATGTTTGCTCTAAGCTAAGAGTCTCCTTCCTGTCTCCTTCCTTTGCTGAACTATAACACAAGTATGCCTCCAGGCACTGTTATTATGAACACATGTTCAGCATACGGAACCACATTTCTGATACAACACCTTCTGCTGGGATTTATGATGGATTTAATAGCTGAATTTACTGCAGCATGCTCAGTAAGGACTGTGTCTCCCTGCAATCCAATTATCTCCTCTTAGAGTGAAATTTCACGAAGGAAAGATGAGACCAAAGACAAGAAGAGCCAATGAAAAGGAGGCCAGGCTCACAGTATACAATGAATAAATCACAAACATGGGTGTTTGGCAACACCAAAAATCCAAGCAAGGCGGGCATGAGTTTTCTGGTCATTTTTCTTCTTAAGGAGACCACTTTCCTGGTTGCTAACTACAACTAACAGGGGATGAGAAACCCACTGAAATTAGGACAGAGACTCCCTCCCTTCCTCTCTGCCCTCCCCACCTCCCCTGCTCATTCCATCTTTTAGGTTGAAGTGGGGAGCAGAGTATCTTTGCTCTTTAATAAGGGTCTTCCTGTCCCCTCTTCCCAATTTGGAAATCCAATGTGAAGAGCCGGTGTTTT
>CM052436.1:191181692-191251628 GCA_028533085.1 Varecia variegata | reverse complement strand
TGAATACTTACAACTGAGATGGTATGGTTCATAAAGCCTAAAATATTCACCATCTGGCCATTTACAGAAAAAAATTTGCCGATTCCTAAAAAATACACGGGTATTTATGGAGTAAAGTCTAACGATATTTACTATAAGTGGGATAAATAAAGATTATATATAAACTTCCATTGGTTCAGGCATGATTTTGCCATTAAATTTAGCCAAACTTATGAAAAAACTAAGTTTTCAAAGTTTTAATGCTTTTGGAATTATGGAAAAAGAGACTGAGGATCTGTAGCAGAGAAGAAAGAGGAGAAATTCTCTAGGCCGGTCTAATCCACCAAGGAGCATTCACAGCACTGGTTAATCCTTTAATGTCTGAAATCCCAACACACTTTAAAAATACTATTGATTGAGGGCTCTAAGAAATAAGGAGGCAGAATACCACAATGAAAAAACATCAGCTGATAAGAAAAATGATTTCTAATCCTACCATTCTGCTAACTTGTACATATTCCTCTTCTCTGAATCTCTGTTTTCAAATCTATCAAAGGGAACCAAAGTATTACCAATTCTGCCAAGGGCCACAGAGGATGGTGAGATTATTTGGGAAAGCGCTATGAACAAGGTACAACACACCCATGTGTTATGTATATTATTGAGTGAATTAGATTATACTTCATTACATATGCAAACATAAACATATATTTTACTAGACAGACTGTGTATTTAATTATTAGCTATCTCTCTTTTACTAAATAGAGTGTTTGATTGCAGAAGAGTCAAAATTTCTCTGGGCTTCCAAAATGTAAGGTGGTTACTCATAATATTCCTTAATTCTAATACTGGAAAGTTGATAGTATGTTTTTACTATTTTGCTGTTCCACACGTAATTTGAGTCATATGGACCGTATTTCTCAGGGATCTTCTCTGAACAGCCAGCCATTTGGCCATTTATACCAAATATACAAAAATTTCGTGGGAACTTTCAGCATATTCACTTTTCTACTGCAGTGTAAGTACTAGAGAAGGATTATATAATATGATAGGTAAGCTAATATTTTTTAATCCTACATCACAACTTTAAATTTCAAAAATTATATTTTCTAATCTGAGACTTTTTATCCTAGGATCTATACAGTTAAACTACAGGCTTAACTTTCAAATGTAAGCTGAAGAATTGATTTTGTTGGCTAACTCCTGTATTTCTCCAAGCGCTCGCTCTTCACACACCTTTTTTATACAACTTAGACAAAAAATGCTTATACATTAATAATGATTTCCAGAGACTGATAGGATTCTTAAAATTTAGTTCTTTTAAAATAAATAGTTATTTTTTTACCTAATAGAGTTATTTATCATACAGCCTAAATGCTATATAGTCTAAATTTTAGAGAAATCTTTTCATTAGATTTGACAGCAATTACTCATCATAGAAATGTGTCCCACACAGAAATTTCTCTACCAAAAACCAGGTTAGATTTCAAAAAGGCTGTTGGTCAGCCTTTTTGTTCTTGAGTCCAAGGGACATAAACATCATCTCTTAGAGCTGGGAAGACTGAACATGCTTCTGTTCCAACACGATTTTGTTTGCACTGATGAGAGCCTCTCAGTTGAAGATTCCTAAAATAGGAGCACCTATTTTTTCATGTATGTTCTGCTAAAGGTGTGTTCTCAGAAGAGAAACCTAGTATGTCTAATTTGCAACAGAGGCATGTAAATCTGAAAGGCTAAGTTTTGAGGTATGTGCACATTCTGAGAGTCCAGGAACCCTGAGAAGTACACATGGGCAGCTTACAATGTATCCAGATATGGTCATAAAATCACATCCAAGTTTGAGCTCGCAGATTCAAGAGCTGCTTTAAACGAACAGACTTCACACCTACCTCATTTGAGCTTATCATCAAGGAAGAGCCCAAACATAATAAGCAAAACAACTCCAAAAATATGAGCACCTGAAGGAAATCAACTGTGGAAATGTGCAAGATGCCATCTGGAAGTGGAAGAACTAAGACAAAGGCCAGTGTCTATCAAACACTGGTGCAGAGTCAATGAATAACAGGGCAACAGAGAAGGGAGATGCGTTTTCACAGGGATGGGAATGGGGAAGGGGAATGGGGAATGGGGATGAGGAGCTAGAAGGAACTGGCAATCCTTGATGGCCTTCCATATTGGGTATAAGTATGTATCAACACAGAACAGAAGCCCTAACCCATCTGCCACCTGGAGAACAAGGAAGGTGAGAAATCAGGAACCTGCTGACAGGGAAGGAGAGGAAAGAGTTAGCTAGTGAGTGAGTGAAGAAAGACCAAGAATGTGTGACTCCAGCAAGTAGAGCAGATTGCAGATTCTAGCCAGGGCCCTCTCCCTGCTGGAAATGTGCACAGACCAGAGAGAGGCAAAGCAAGCATGGAGACCACTGTTGGTTACTCACTCACCCAAGAGCCTCTACTGCAATATTGCTTGGGCTACAAAGTGTCTGATTAGAGAGGATGGATTCGGATTGGTTTAGGCCAGTGGTTATCAAACTTAGCTGCTAAATTCATCAGGGTTCTCCAGAGAAACAGACCCAAATTATATAGAGAGATACGGAGAGAGATTTATTATGTGGGATGGACTGGGTTACATGATTACAGAGGCTGAGAAGACCCACAATCTGCTATCTGCAAACTGGGGCTCTAGAAAGCTGGTAGTGTAGTTCCTGTCCAAACCAGAGGCCTGAGAACCAGGGGAGCCAAGTGTGTGGAAGCCTCAGTTTGAGATCAAAGGTCTGAGAACCATGAGCACAGATGCACAAGGACAGAAGACAGATGTCCCAGCTCAAGCAAAAAGAAGCAAATTCATGCTTCCTCTGCCTTTTTGTTCTTTTCAGGTCCTCAACAGATTAGATGATGGTGCCCACCCATATCGGTGAGAGCAATCTTCTTAAACAGGCTAATTTCTTCCAGAAACATCCTCACAGACATCCTCCGAATAATATTTTACCAGCTGTCTGGGCATCCCTTAGCTCAGTGGAATTGACACACAAAATTAACTGTCACATCTGTCTGTGAAAGTTCCTGCAGCCAATCGAAATTGGAGCCAAAGTTGAGAACAGCTTAGACTAGAATGTCGCAAACTTTAATGTGCATTCAATTGAAATGTAGATTTTGCTTCAGTAGATCAAGGATGGAACCCAAGACTTAGCAGTTCCAGCAAGCCCCCAGATGATGCTGATATCACTGGTCCTTGGAGCACAGTTTGAGTAGCAAGGGCCTATACCTGCACTGTCCACTGCGACAGCTACTGGGCATACGTGGCTGGTAAGCACCCAAAGTGTGGCTAGTGTGACTGAGGAACCAAATTTTTAATTTTAATTAGTTTGGGGTGAAGTAATCTAGATTCAAATTACTCACTGTGTCATACCCGTCACATACCAGGTGTGTGACAATGGACAAGCCACTTACACTCTGCGAGTTGAATCCCTCACCTGCAAGGCAGGAAAATAATGCCTGCCTCCATCCCAGAACTATGGTAAGAATAACATGTGCTCACACATCTCAAAATGATACTTCTTGGATGTGCAACAGACTTAAATTTATATATATATATATTTAGAACTACACAAAGGCATCATGGAATAAAATATATAACTCGCTTAGGAGAAAATCTTGGCTTCCTGAACATCTTGGGGAAATTCATTCACTTCCCTCTGCTCTTGAGAGTGCTTCGAAGAAAAGCTGCCTGTGTTTGGAAGTGCTATAAAGCCATAAAGCTCAGAGAGTTTAAGGAAGCCTTGTGGGGACCACCTGGCAATTGTAGGCTGGCTACCCAGTATCCATCCCATGCTGTGGCCACCACTTTCTAGAGTTTGTGGGTTCAGATATATTAAGATAGGATGCCCAGAGTTCATAAGACTTCAAGGAACTGATTCATTCACCATGAATCAACAGGAGGTTGAAGGATTTTTTTTTAAATGCCAAAATACTGATTTATAATGAGACAAATTAAGATAACTCTTAAGTGGATCATATTATTTGACCAGTGAAATTAGTTTCTATTTAGAGACAATGATGCACATGAAGAAACTATTCCCTGATGGGCTCTGTTAATGACAATCTGTCAATTTTTTTGCCTGTTTTCTTTTTCCATACTTCTATAGTTGCCCTCCCTCCCTTCTGACTGATGTGTTCTTGGGATAAACCTTTATACAGAATCATTCACTTGCTCAAAAAATACTTACCTGGTTTTTTCAGTGTTGCTATATGAATATGATATAGACACGGTCCTGTCTTTTCCATAGGTTAAAATACAAAGGAGAGATAAAGCATGCATGTGAACAGCAGCACACTGAGATAGTGAAACACTAAAGCCTTATGAAAGGCACATAGATCATTTCTGGTCTAGGGGATGTGGTAGGAAGAATAATAGCTCCCAAAAGATGCCCATTTCCTATTGCCCAGAACCTGTGAATATGTTAGGTTACGTGGCAAAGGGAAATTAAGGTGAAAGATGGCATTAAGATTGCAAATCAGCTGACCTTAAAAGAGATTATTCCAGAGTATCCAGGTGAACCAATGGAATCACAAAGGTCCTCACATGGGGGAAACGGACACAGAAGAGTAAGAAACAGAGAGATGACATTGTAGAAAAGACTTCATGGTTTTGAAGACAGAAGGGACCAGCAAACCAAGGAATGCAGGCAACTTCTAGAAGCTGGAAAAGGGAGGGAACGGGTCCTCCTCTAGAGCCCCCAGAAAGGAACACAGTCCTGCCAACTCCTTGATTTTAGCTCTGTAAGACCCATTTACAACTTGTGGCTTCCAGAGCTATACAATATTAAATTTGTGTTAAGTCACTAACTTTGTGGCAATTTTCTACAGCAGCAATAGAAAATTAATACATGGGGGCCGGGCGTGGTAGCTCACGCCTGTAATCCTAGCACTTGGGAAGCCGAGGCGGGCGGATTGTTTGAGCTCAGGAGTTCGAGACCAGCATGAGCAAGAGCGAGACCCTGTCTCTACTGAAAAATAGAAAGAAATTATCTGGCCAACTAAAAATATATATAGAAAAAATTAGCCAGGCATGGTGGTGCATGCCTGTAGTCCCAGCTACTCGGGAGGCTGAGGCAGAAGGATTGCTTAAGCCCAGGAGTTTGAGGTTGCTGTGAGCTAGGCTGACGCCACGGCACTCACTCTAGCCCGGACAACAGAGAGAGACTCTGTCTCAAAAAAAAAAAAAAAAAGAAAGAAAGAAAATTAATACATGGGATAAGAGAAAACTTCTTGAAAGAACCAGCCTTGAAGTCGGGTCTTAAGGAATTGAAAGACATACTTGTGATTCAAAAAATTAAAAATATATTTCTCCACATGTTAAAGGATTCACTGGGTCAGATTTAAATTTTCCATTCAATGAAAACAGAAAACAAAAATAAATAACACAAACTTTTTAATGTAATTTTTACTAAATTAATCTCATATAAAAGGCAGCCAGCCCTTTTTACATTCTAATAAGAGATGACACAATTATTAATTGCAAAACTGTGTACTGCTCTGAGAACGTCAAGTGATCATCACAGTTATCCCTAATCTTACAAGCTATCCCATTATCCCATGTCCAGAAACTATTCAAGTTAACCCGGTGTATTAAAAGATTTCCAAATTTGGTATTAGTTTCAACCAAATCAAAAAGCCTCAAAGTCAGGAGGATTTAGATGGCCTTAAGATAGAAAAATACAAATGTCAGCCACATAAAAAAATGCCAGAGCTCAAGTAAACACAATTTTACATGAGTTTTAATCATAGTTCACGCATATACACACACACACTCTCTCTAGATACGCGTATGTGTATATATGTATATATACAGCAATGGATATAGATATAGATATGTAATATACATGGACTACAGATATTTATCTTATTTTCATAAGATGAGAGCTAATAGGTCACAATACAATGAGAAACATTGTCCACCATACTGCAGTTTTCAGTGTTATAAGGAATCCCTGCATTAATTCTGCTTGACTGTATTGATAAATATTATGTTGCTGTAAGCCAGTGCTTTGTGCAATGAAGAAATATATTTTGGGCTTTATGAATTTGAAAAAAAAGTTAAGGAATGAACAAAAGATATTAGTATATAATTTCTATTGAGAGGAAATGGAGGCCACATTAACAATATTCTTCCCATTTTATCGCAGCCCACAGAAAATCAACCATCGTGTAATGTCCAAGAGTAGAAATTAGATCACCAGGTGCCTGGAGCACCTGCCCCCTCAGGCCCTCCAGGAGATCTGGGGTACGTTTTACCACAATCCCTCTATTCTGCAGTTTATTAAATCTGGACCCACCTTGGGACTTGCTTTGCCCAACAGAATGCAGCAGAAGTGACCGTGTGCCAATTCCTAGCCTAGGTCTCAAAGAAACCTTGCCTACTTGCAGTCTCTCCCTCCCTCTGTTTTCCTCTGTTGAAATCCTGCCTCTACCATGTGAGCAGGCCTCGGCTGGCCTTCTGGATGATGACAGGCACATGGGCCAGATATCCCATCCTCAACCTGCGACTGGCCAAATCCCAGGGGTGTGGAAGAGGAGACAGCTGTCCTTGACCAGCCAGCCACCAGCCAAAGCATCAACTGACACAGACATCTAAGTGAGCCTGAGACCAATCAAGCCTCCTCAACTGCCCAGTGCCCCCACAGACTCCTGAATAATAATAAATGCTTACTATTCTACGCCACTGATAAAGGCAATGCAGTGCATTTTCTTTACTGAAAGAAAAATAACAACCATCACCACTTGCCATGAGAATTCACGCGCTGCATGACTGGGTGGCTATCATTTTACAAATTCAAAAGGGAACTTAATTTAAAAGACAAATTTAAACTTTTCAGCAAAACAACAAAAGAAACCTATCTAAACACTATTTTATTGATCAAGTAACTACAGTAGAGTCTGAATAGAATGACTAAACTGTTGTCCTAATAGAGGACTGGGATTTATTACCCGATGATGCTTCAATCACTTGTAGACAGAAATTATGCATTGTATGTGGCCAGTATTATCTTTTTCCCCCTACAGGAGTTAAGAAAGAAGACCAGCTGAATTTCATTGCAAAATTAAATTTCTAAAAGTAACCAATCTCAACTGGATCCATAATTCTGATAAAAACTAGTAGTCGGATGAAATTTTTTCCATGACTAAATCTCTGTCCTTACTAGCAGAACTAAATTGATTTGGAGTTCAAGTTTCTCAAAAATATTTTGGAAATGTCATTATGTTCTCTGTGACATTATATGGCATTCCTTTACAGCTTTTTAATTGAATTCAATTTGCAATGGGAAATGAAACCCAATTCTCTTGGTGGTTTCTGGAACATGTGGGAAAGTTCATCTGGGTAGAGAAAGAGAAATGATCCTTGCCTAAGATGCAGCAATACTATAACACCCCTGTCAGCTGAAGCCAACACCCCAAGATTAGGGGTCAGAGAGAGGGACAGGACATTACTGCTCAAAAGGGACTCTTCTCCCATAATGACAATGAACTGACCATTCAACACCAGCTTTTGGCTACAACAATCACTGATACACAGAGAGTCAAGTCCTTAAGAATATAAAATAGTATTTAATGAAGGCTAACTATATTCCAGGCACAGCTATAAATATTTTACATAAATAAGCTCAATTAAGCTTCATAGTACCCATGAGATATTAATTAATACTAATTCCCATTATACAGATGAGAAAGTTGAGGAACAAACTAGCCTAAGGTTGTACAGCTGGGAAGTGGCATAGCTGGGATTTGAAACCATGTAGTCTGGTTCTAAAGCATCCTGTTAACAATTCTGCTTTACTGCTTTTCCTTTATATATCCAAGTTCTAAAAAAAAAGCCAACCTGCCAGATAAACTCAAGTTTGAAAAATAATCAAAAGACAATCAACTTTTCCAAAAACAAGAACGCAAAAAAGTGCAAATTCAAACGATCTTAGAGAAGTCATAAAGAACCTTGAGAAATCACCTGCTCCAACCTCCTGTTGGCAAATGCCCCTCACGTGGGCTGAAGGACCAGCTGCATTAAAATTGCATGAAATTTCCAAATGCATCTAGCTACCTCTGAGAATCACAAAATCCCTCCAAACGCCCACTCAAGTCATTTTCTTACAGGAAGTTTTACCTTTTTCTAAGAGAAATCTCTTCTAGGTTAATTTGAGCAGCCATGAAGAACAAATCAGCAGCATTCTCCTTTTAAATAAAACCTTCCAACCTATTAAGCCCACCAGTGCCCTCCTCTCTGGGTTCACCAAGTCATTTCTTTAGCCTTTCTTTCTAGAATTTCTATCCTGTTAATGATCCTGATGTTCTTTGAACCTTCTACAATTTTCCTATACCCCTTTCTAGGGTTGCCAGATAAAATACAGAACATCCAGTTAAATCTGATTTTCAGATCAACAACAAATAACGTTTTGGTATAAGTATGTCCCTAAAAAATTTACTCATTGATGTCTGAAATTCAAATATAACTGGATGTCCTGTATTTTTATTTGCTAAATCTGTCTAGCTATTCTACCTCTTTTAAACCTGTCAAAACCACACACAATTCTAAATCAGCTGTCCCAATATCAAGCATGCATAGGAATCACCTGAAGGGCTGTGAAAACACAGAATCCAGGATCCCACCCCCTGAGTTTCTGATTCCATGGGTCTGGGGTGAGCTTGAGAATCCGCATTCCCAACAGGCTGCCAGGCGATGCAGATGCTGCTCATCTGGGGACCACACTTTAAGAAGCACGACTTTAATTTCTTGCTTTAGGTAGAGCACAAGGAAGAAGCACATCTGAGCCTGTGAAAGTCCCAGCTAACCTGCCTAGCCCAGGGGATGGCATGACAGTCTCATCTACACCCACTGAGCATTCAAGTCCCCTTATTTCAATCCTACTAGTAAGTAAATCAGAAAATGTCTAAACTTAAGAAGCTACAGCCATTGTTCACATTGGATTAGATTCCCCCCAGATGAAACAGTCCTCTTTTTGGCTCAAGTGAATGATTAATATCACCCTTTGGCAAGCTTGTGGAGGGACCCATGAACCATCCTTTGGTTGTCATTTGCCCCTGAGAGAACTCGCCCCTTGTCCCTAAGAAGGAGCCTATCAGGGGTTCTATCCCAAATCCCCTTCTTTAAAACTGATCTCCTCATAAGGACTCTTCCTGTTTTGTTCTCTGAACTTCATCTCAGACCCATAAATCTGACCAAATAACTGCCCAGTCCCCCAGGCACAATGTTTGGTATAAGGGCCTGTTCCAGAGAGCTTTGATGCCTCCAATTAATAACCTCCCTGCATCCTTGCCCTCTGTCCTGTAACCTTCAAGTCTCTCCCCATTCTGACTCTGGGGTTGGGACTTGTTTTGGCCAAGAGAATGAGGAAGTGGCACGTGCCCATTCTATGTCTGGACTTTAAGAGGCCTTGCCAGCTTCTGCTCCTGCACTTGGAACCTTGCTCAGGTTGCCATGAACAAGCCCAGGCTAACCTGATAGAGCATGAGAGACCCCATGGAACAGAGCTGAGTCATCCCAACTGAAGTTATGCAAGACTGGGCAGCCCCCACAACTGACCCACTATCTGACCACAGATGCATATGAATAAGCCCAAAGGAGCCTAGAACAAAGCAGCAAAAATGCCCAGCCGACCCATAAATTTGCAACCAAAAATAAAATGTTTACTGTTATAAACCAAGGCTCTGGAGTGATGGTTATGCGGCATTAGTGTGGCCACAGGTACCTGATACAGCACCTGACCTTCTGGACGTGCCTCAGCTCAGCTCTCTGATTCTACTGACTTTGTTATGACTTCCACCTGCCTGACTCCTACCTAGACCTGCTCTCTAGGGAGATGGCAATCCCCATTTTGGCTCCTCCGGGCTTCAAGCCACTGGCCCAAAGCGTCCCATTTCTATTGTTACTCTAGACACAGTCCTTGAATGTATCTGGTGATTCATCCTTCAACTATCCCGACTTGGACAATCACATTGAGTGTTGGTCAACACGAATCATAGTTCTTTCATTTCCTTTCCTTTTATGCTTTGCCAGTTTTGTTTCTCATTCTGCTTTTGGTTCACAGGTTTCTCTTATGGGGTTCTGTGAGTGTGTGTGTGTGTGTGTGTGTGTGTGAATAGGCATGCACACGTGTTGTTTCTGTTTGGCCATCGGAAGAATAAAAGAATGATCGCCAAACTGAGACACCAATTCCGGCTTCTCTGAGAGCAGAAAATGCAGAGGAGGTGTATGAATGCACAAGATAAACAGGAAAGAGGGGACAGATGTGATAGTATTTGCCCCAGCCATAAAATCATTACTGCTGAAATCAGAGCAGCCTTCATTCAAAAACTAAGCAGTTCCTTTGTTGTTAAACAATAAACCTAAATCCTCCAGAAATTTTTCTCTACTTAATTATTTACTTCCTGTTCTGCTAATATTTCAAAGAAAACTAAGCTTAAATATTTCTTTGACAGGTACTACCTTTCATTCCAAAACCTTAAGAGAATGGAAATGGAGGAAGAAATGGAAGTTATTCAATGAATTAGTTGAGATTTCTGTGAACTGAACAATTCAATTCTCTGCTACCCCCAGGAAATGCAGTAAGGAAGTTCTGATGTGAACCACCACGATCCATCAGAGCAGACGACAAACGTACACATAAGCAACTAGGGACGATCATTGGACCAAACTTGTGTTCGTCTCCGTTCTCTCCTTCTCATTTCCCTACGGTCTTCTCAACCCCCCATGAAATGAAAGTTAGGGGGAAAAAGAAGAGAAATGAGAGATAAGAGAAGAGAAATGGCCCAGAGCAAACGGAAGAAAAAAATGATAAGAGACAAAAATGCAGAGACAAGTGTGCTGTCAGAGACCGCAGCAGGGAGGGCTGCAGAGCCGAATATGCCTGCGGGGGATCACAGTGGGCTTGGCTTGGAGCTGCCCAGGGCAGGAGGAGTAATAGCTTAGACACAGGAAAGAGGACTCCACGGTTACAAAAAAGTCACATGCTAGGAAGCCGAGGTTATCAAGTAGTTTATAATGCATTGGGGTTGTAGAGCGAATGGAAGAGAAAACTGGCCAGAAAGCAACCAGAGGGAAATAGGATGGTTAAGAAAAGGATGAGACCTGCTTAACACTAAGTATTACGGTTGTGGCTCAGAACATACTACCAGCAAAATACAGTACCTTGCCGGTCACTCTGCCTTCTCCCACCACTTTTCTCCCCTGAAGCACAATCATAAAAGAAATTCCCTAACCCGTCTCCCCTGAAAGCAGGTCATAAGATCCTCATTCCAGAGGGTTCCACCCGTATACCCAGAAGAATCTGAACAAACAGGCCTTTGCTGGGGTCCCCCACGTTTTTTACCATGAGATCACACCCTTTTGTCCTCCAATCATACTTCTGCGTGACTGTCCACAAAAATACACAGTTTTCCCGGGGTCTTTGGTGGTCATTTCTGAAGCCTCCTGTGTCATGGAAAAGTTGGTTAAATAAATGTGTTATGCTTTTCTCTTGTTCATCTGTCTTTGTTGTAAGGGTGTCAGCCATGGATGTTGAGATAGGTGTGGGAAAGATATTACTTTTTTCTCTCCCATGCTATAACAACATAGCAAAGCTATCATGACACAAGATGGGAAAAAAGATAACAAAGGAGATGCTCAAATACTTGGCAATGTAAAAGCGAGAGGACTGTTAAAAGAAGTGGGAGGGAAAGGAAGAAAGTTCAAAGGGAGAAAAGTGGATCAAACACCATCTTCCATGGTGGGGAGTCAGGACAGACTTTCACATGTTGAAGGAGTAAGAACCAGAAGGTTAAGAATGCTCTTTAAACTAACCAGGCCACTAACAGAAGAACTATAAACAGTAATGTATCAAAAGTCAGGATTGCAGTTTAGATAAGTTAAATCTTTATTCATTAAGTCAATAGCTAATGTCCGAAACTGATCGATTGAGTACTGGAGGACTGAGGATATAACTTAGGCTACAGCAATGACCACCAGAAGATTTAAAAACATAAATGGTCATAGTGATTGCTTCCAAGGAATTAAGGGGAGTGCAGGAATTGATCCATTTTATTATGTCTTTCTTCACTGATTTAACATGGGCATACACTACTCTTAGTAGAAAACTAACATGTTACATTTCCCCGACTAATTATTCAACATAGATGACCCAGTTGGCTATTCAGAAGCACAGGAGGGCACTCTTTGAGATAAATCAGAAAGTCCCTCAACTGTAATCTGATTGTCTTTGAGTAACATCATTTATAGCATGGAAATTGTACTAAAAGCCTCCGTAATGAGGAATTTCTAACAACTCCCACTTTCCTTTTATGGCCCAGAAAATCACGTACACGTGTATTGTGTTATCAAAGTTAGTCAAGAGAGCAGCCACCCAGAAATGTGGCATTGCCTGGTGACAGCGTCATCTGTAGAAATGACATGAATGTATAAGATCAGATCTGGAAATCAAAGGCCGCGTTGTTCCCCAGCGCTCCTGCCCTGTGCTGAAGGATGACACCTCCATACAGATGAGGTGTCCATCCCTTGGGGGTGTCACCTCCACTGCCTCCCCCACAACACATACCCGTGCAACAGCCTGCAGGTGACACCGACCAGGTGACAACCTCAGGCTATTGGCAAAGGACCACTTCTTTCAGAAACCGTATCTGTGGGCCATATGCTGTTTGCTTGTATTGAAGCGACAGCAGGATTCCTCCACAGTTGTATGTTAAAATAGTCTTTGCTGGTGCTGTATCCACAGGTGCCCAGTCCTTCCTACAATGGCCCCACCTCCAACCTCTCAGCATCACCATTCTAGTCCAGCTGCCCCAGGCTCTCACCTGGACTACTCCAGAGCCTCCCTACCAGTGGCCAAGCGCATCACTGCCTCCTTCTCCAATCCCTAGCCCCGACCCAACCCAGTCATCAAAACCCACCTGTCCTTACGTGATTACTCACAGAGCCCTGCTCTCACCATGCCCCTTCATCCCCTTCCTGACGAAAACTTTTCTTTGGCTTGTTACTGCCTTCCATGGTGTGTCCCCACATGTTGCAAGCAATACTAGAGCCTTCAATCGTTCTTATAAAAAATACTAAGAAAGAAAAAAGAAAGAATTCTATGGGAAAACAATTGGGAAAGCACTGCATACTGTAAGTCCCTACGATCCACATCAGAATACTCTGGGTTCTGGGAATCCCGTGGTAAAGAGAAGTGTCTAACCGTGTTTAGCTCAGCACTTTTCTTCCAGGCACAACATCTATTGCCACCACTTAATATTCCTCTTTTCTTGAGCAAACTTTGGTGACACTACTGGTTTATGTTCTCAGGAGCTGTGGTCTGGTGTCATGCTTCTCAAACTTCAGTGTGCATAATGATCCACCTGGGCAGCTTGTGAAAACACACTGCTAAACCTCATCCCAGAGATCCTGAGGCAGATCAGGGAGGGACCAAGATCTGGCAACTCTAACAAGCTCCTCAGTGATGCTGTGGTCCCTAGACAATACCGGCAAAAAGCTCCTGCCAGAAAAGGTCCAAACTCAGCATTACACTCAGGGTCCTTCCTATCTTAATCAGGTCCTTGTCACCCACCTCTCCTCTGTGAACTTCACTTTAGTTATTACGCCATAGCTAACAAAGGCTAGCATATACGAGTACATGTATGTGTGACATTTTCCTATATGTAGTTTATACCCCAAAGAATAAAACACAGTGGATAAAAGTGAGGAAAAATAAAATATATAACACAACAGCTTTTTTTTAAAATTCTTATTTCATCTTTTTTCATTCATTCTCTCCTAAGACCTGTGGGAGAGTGTCACATTATTCCATAATCTGTATATTTGTGACAGATTAAATGTGTCATTAAAGGTATCATGTAGGGAAGTTACTAGAATAAAAACTATCACGTAGGTGTCATGATGACACATGTGGCTGACACATAATAAGAGCAATCTGTGTGCTGTTGGGTAAATATTAATAAAACACATTTCAGTTTCCCAGTCCCCTGAAAGAAATGATCTTATTCTTTTGTTTTTTCCAGGCTAACTTTTACCCCAAATCATATAACCTAAGCCGCCTTTGGAGGAAACAGCCTTCAGCCATTGATCTCATCTGACATTGTCAGTTTCCATAGAAACTCTTGTAGAATGCTCCTGCTTGTCTGGAGTAAGTGCCTCTCCCATCAATCCAAAATGAGTCCAGGAAAGCCCTGCCTCGGTGTCTGACATCTCCCAGCCCTGCTCTGTTACAGGAGGACAGAGAACACTTAAGTCAGCGTCTGTTATCTTTATCAGGAGAGCCGTCTCCATTACGGACACACAAATGAAAGATTAAACACTGCCCTGTGCAATTAAGCTTTAGTCTAAATAGGCTGTTCCCTGTAGGACTCTTGCTATAAATGCTTCTGAGATTCATATTTGAAAAAACAAAAACAAAAACACAAAAGGAAAAGTCTGGCTACTAAAAAAGAAATCTGTGTCCTATCAATTTATGTCATTACATTATTACCAGGAGCCTCAGAGTTCTTTATGCTGGAAAGTTATGCTTCCTTGCTCTGGAAGCGGGAGAGGAACAGCAGCAAGGATTTCAGGTCTTGGAGGAAGCACAGACCTGTAGGTCATTTAAACGTTCTTTGTTTTATCCATGACAGTGTATCTCCCTCTTTTATCAAGAGACAAAATTAATCTATGGTACAAAAACTCAAGAGAGAGGTTGTCCTTCGGGAAGGGACAATGATGGGAAGAGGTGGGAGGGGGTGGGAGAGACCCTGGGGTATTGGGAATGTCCTGTTTATCAGGTTACCTGGGTGCACTCATTTCCTGAAAATCCAATGAACTATCCCCTTATGATCTATATGCTTTTCTAAATGTATGTTAGTAACATTTCAATAAAGAGATTTTATAAACAAACAAATAACAGACAAACCAAGGCAACCAGGCAACAGAGATATTTGGCTTCAAACAGATAAAGGCGATCACAGCCTGCTGAGTTTCATGCCGAACTCAACTGAAAAAGTAAGTTAATAATAAGATCCAGACCCCCGTGAAAGATGCCAAAACCAGTGACTGTGGAGTCTAAATTACGTTCATCCCTCTTCAATAAGAGTTTGTTCATCAAGTGTGTCTTGCCCAGGCCTTTTTTACTCACTTAATGATGTAAACCAGCTGGTGTTTGCAGGGGACACTGATGGGATGATCTGCCCAACAACCCACCTCTACATCTGGGAACTTTGTCAGCCAGAGATGACTGGTCCCACGTGGGCTTCGAGATCAGCCAGCCAGTCGTTGTCATCCCAAGGATTTTTGAAAGTGGGATTCAACAAGAGACCAGTCTTTCTGGGTGCCTGAGGTTAGAATATGTATAGTCTGTTGGCTGCTAAAAGTCATGTTTTCCACTACGGGGAGAAGTCTGCTCTATAGAAATAGAGTCAGTTTATATCAACTACAGCCAAAAGGAACTCAGACACTATTGTACATTTTTCTGTAATACTATGGATCAATAAATCTGAATACTTATGGCCCAACAGAAGCAAAAGGGAGGTCAAGAGACTTGACATTTTAACTTCCAAAGGTATCTTGGTCCACTCAACTGCAGTCAACCATGCCTAGGTGCATTTGATTGACATCATCACCAGCAACTATACTCCCTTTCAAAATCATATTCAAGTACCCCTTCCCTGCCCAATCATCCATATCTTTTATTTTCTCTATTATTAGAATGCCAAGTCCAACAATTGCCAATCTGACACCTACAGTCCATTGACCCTCCCACACTTTCGCTAGCCATCGTGGTTCTTGGGCCCTCTTCCTTTCATACTTATCCTAAATTCATTGTCCATCACACCTTGCAACTACTCTTCACTCCCTTGTCTCACTCTCTTTCCATCATATTCACGTTGCTAATTCCCCAAACATGGTTACACCTCATCCATTGCCTACTAAGCAACAGCAGTCACAGAGTTCGGCTGGAGAAAAATTCACAGCCAAACGGACCCGTCTTTGCTTTAAATTGCAAACAAACACCCAAACATTGTCCTGTAATCTTTCTCTAGTATATTTTCTCTTCTACTCTTTAAAATGAGTATTTCATGCAGTCACCTTAAACCTCCAATGTCTCCTTCCTGTGCCCCTTTTCAAGGCTAATACTGCCTCCAACCCAATTTCTTAAAAGTGTCACCATACGCAGACTTCCATTTCTCACCTCCCTTTCTCCTCAGACCTCTCCAGTTAGATTTCTTCCCTCTCGTCAAGGTCTGCAGTGACTGCCATGTTGTGAAATTCAACAATCGCCTTTCTGTCCCCATCAATCATCTCGACAGCATTTGACCCAATTAACCACTCTCCCCTTCTCGAAGCATTCTCTTTCCTGGTGACAATGATTCCACACTCTCCTCATTTTTTAGGACCTCACCAGCTACGTGTCCTCAATCTTGACCTCTTTTGGTCTGCTTAACCTCTACATGTTTGAGTGACCCATTTATGTGTATTTTCTCTTCCTGGGTGATTGCAGATGGTCGCAGAGGTTTAAAGGCCACCTCTATTTCCATTACTCACATCTCCATCCCTAGCTCTCAGAGATCCAGCTGCTCCAGACTCGCAGCCAACTGCTTCCTTGCCATTTCCACTTGAATACTCAATAAGCACATAAAATTTTAAGGTTTGAAGCAGAACACTTGATTTTTCAAGAACCCGTATCTTTCCTGCAGTCTTTTCTCAGTAAATTTCTCATCTGTTGTTCAATCTGTCACCCTGGGAGTCCACCTCCGTGCCACTATTTCCCTTACCATCTATATCCAATTCATCTGCTATTGTCATGGCTTCTAAAATAGTTCCCAAATTTGCCTATTTTCTCTCCATCACCACCTCCGGCACTTGGGTCTAAGCCTTTTCCCTTATGTTCATTCAATAGCCTCTTTTTTTTTTTTTTTTGAGATAGAGTCTCGCTGTTGCCTGGGCTAGAGTGCCGTGGCATCACCCCAGCTCACAGCAACCTCAAACTCCTGGGCTCAAGCGATCCTTCTGCCTCAGCCTCCCGAGTAGCTGGGACTACAGGCATGCACCACCATGCACAGCTAATTTTTTCTATATATTTTTAGTTATCTGGCTAATTTCTTTCTTTTTTTTAGTAGAGATGGGGTCTCGTTCTTGCTCAGACTGTCAGGCTGGTCTTGAACTCCCAACCTCAAGCAATCCTCCCGCCTTGGCCTCCCAGAATGCTAGCATTACAGGCAAGAGCCACCATGCCTGGCCTCAATAGCCTTTTTTTTTTTTTTTTTTTGAGACAGAGTCTCACTCTGTTGCCCGGGCTAGAGTGAGTGCTGTGGCGTCAGCCTAGCTCACAGCAACCTCAAACTCCTGGGCTCAAGCAATCCTTCTGCCTCAGCCTCCCGAGTAGCTGGGACTACAGGCATGCACCACCATGCCCGGCTAATTTTTTCTATATATATATTTTTTAGCTGGCCAGATAATTTCTTTCTATTTTTAGTAGAGACGGGGTCTTGCTCTTGCTCATGCTGGTCTCGAACTCCTGAGCTCAAACAATCCGCCCGCCTCGGCCTCCCAAGTGCTAGGATTATAGGCATGAGCCACCACACCCGGCCCTCAATAGCCTATTAACTGACTTTTCTGCTTCCAATCTTATCTCCAATTTCACAACCCCAATTCATTTTCCAATGCAAGAATGATTTTCTTAAATACAAATTAGATTATGTCTATCAATGAATTCACATGCCTTTTAAATCAAATAAGAAACATCAACAATAATAATTTTTAAAATGCCCTCCCAAGGTCTAAAGGTGATCACACACCTGACTGCTGCCCACCCCCTGACTTTATCCACCACTGTTCCCTACTAGTTCCCCACTGGCCGCTGTTACTCCAACACAGCAAGTTCATCTCAACCTTAGGGTCTTTGCATTTGCTGTTCCCTCTGTCTAGAAAGTTCTACCCTTTGTTCTTCACATACCTGGACCTTTTTTGTCATTTGGGTCTCAGCTCAAAAGTCACCTCCATAGTACAATCTTCTTTGACCATAAATTCAAATGAATCACCTCCCCTACAATAGTCAGTCTCTATTGATTTTATTTATCACCTCATTTTATTTTCTTAATTGTTCATCGATACATGAAATTACTTTATTCTTTCATTTGTCTACTTCTTTCTTATCTGTCTCCCTCTACTAGAAAATATTCCTCTATAAGATCAGGGATGTGTCTTTGTTCATTGCTCTCTTCCAAGTGCTTAGAACAGTGCTTGGTACATGGTAGATGTTCAATAAATATTTGCTAAATAAATGAACGATAGACATAAAATACAAAAAGTGGCCATTATTTCCCACTAATGAAAAGGAAAATATAAAATTTTTCTGGGCCCACATTATCATTTAATATTAAAACATTAAGACGATGAAATCTGAAACTCATTTCTGGATTATCAAAGTAAAATGAAAATGAGATACGCTTTAGTCATTCCAAGTAGACTATAATTTGTCTAGGAAGTAAAACAAAATCTGCTTTCATTTTGGCATCGTCAGCCTTCGACAACATAAATTCTTGTCTCTAGCACTCTGAGGAATGAATGACATCTGGGAATTCATGAATCCTTTGATGCTAAAAGAAAAGACGTTGGTTGTTCTTACTAAGTTACATCCAGCACTGAACCCAAATAAACACATGACAAATATATTTTTCTCTCAGCTTTATCTTTTAAACAATCAGATAGTGAACAGGCCAAAATAGGATTTTAGCAGCAAGTTCTACATGACTAGATTGGACACTTCCAAATAATTTTAAGGGACTGTTTTTCTCCTGTCCTTATTTACTTTTGTCCCTTGCAGAACTCATATAGCATACATAAAACATTTACCCAATTTTAACACTTTGGTTTTCATCACAGAATAATACCTGATTGACATCACTATATCTTTAGTTCTTTGCAGTGCATCAAATGTTGAAAATGACCTATTAACTTTACCCAGCTGTAGCTACCATGGTTCAACTCTAATAAGTGACATTTCCACACTTCTGTTAAAGAATTCCCCAAATTTGGTTTCAATGAAAAAGATGTTGGCTTAGTCACATGAGCAAGGTGTACAATACGATGAGACTTTCTACAGTTTTCTTGATTATTCCTGCCTGCTGTTTCCAATAATGAACAATTTGGAGACCAATAAGCAATTGCTAGTCTAGATTAAAGCTTTAATCTTTACTCAAATCTACATTCCCTTTTGATGATCATAAAAATTTTACATTGCCCTAATGTAACAATGCCTTGTATTATGAGAAACATGGGAAGTTCCCCCCAAATTGCCAAATTCATTGAGGTATATGTTATAGACAATAAAATACATCCATGTAACTAGCACCACAATCATGGTATTAGAGCCTTGCTCATCAACCCAAAAGTTCCTTCAGGCCCCTTTGCTATCACCCTCCTCCCCAAACACACACACACACGCCAGATGTAAGCAACTATTGATCTGCTTTCCGTTGCTACAGATTAGCTCGCCTGTTCTAGAACATTCTATAAATGAAAGCCATAGCACTTATCCTTGTATGTGCTTTTACTCAGCAGAATGTCGCTGAGGTTTCTTTAAGTTATTGTCTGTATCAGTAATGTGTTCCTTTTTTACTGCTAAGCAGCATTCCATTGCATGCATACATCAGAACTTTCTCCATCGCCTGTTGGGAGAAATTTATATGGTTGTTTCTGGTTTTTGCTATTATGACTAAAGCTGCTATAATCATTCATTTGTAAGTCTTTGTATAGATATAAGTTTTATTCTCTTGGGGAAGAAAAAACCTGGGAGTGCAATTGCTGGAACCAAATGGTGAGTGTATGTTTAACTTTATAAGAATCTGCTAAACTCTTATTTTATGTAAACATACTAAAAATTGGCATATTTTGGTATCTGGATATAAAACTTTAATATTGAAATTTTCAGACTCTGCATGCCAGTTTCCTTTCTTTGTCCTACAAGACACTAATATGTTCTTCTTCATTGCTATGGAAATTCAGTGCACTGGAGCTATCCCACAATGAGGCTAAGGAGCAGCTGCTGTATACAGCATTTTTTATCTGACATACTGAACTAATTAGAGGGAGGCCTTCCTTAACAGAGCCCCATGTGGGTACCAAGGACTATATAGCATATTCTCCCATACAAGGTGTTCTGGCTGGATTTTCTCAAGTTGCCCCCACCCCCATATAAGATCCCAGAGTCCGCGTTCTCCTGCCAGCTTCATGAGACCCAGTCCCACAAGACAATGGCTGGAGGCTTCCACTGGGCTGCCTCATTGGGAAGAACACTGTCACCTACAGCTCTCCTGACTAGGATCTCTCCCAGTGATCCGGACAGATTGAGCCATGCAGGAAAGTAAGACACCCAACGTTGTAAGAAATGTTCTGATTAAAACTATGTATCCCAATTTGGTAACACAGAACTACCACCCATAAATAAATGCACTTGTAATTCCTTTCCACATTGTTACTTTCTGATTCATTAGTATAGGCAAAGTCTGTTATGAATATAAAATATAATGGGCCACAGAACTTGTACAGTCAAATATTCCTTTTCTCCAAAGCCATTCACCTAATAGAGTCTATTTCTCCCCCGCTTGCATCTGGGCTGGCCTGTGACTTGCCTGGGAGAATAGAATGTCACAAAAATGGTGTGTGTTTTTGCTCTCCTGCTCTGGGACTTTGCCACCATCGTGTGAACAAGCCCAAGCTACTCTGCTGGAAGGCAAGAGACGCACAGAGGAGAAATGAACCATCCCAGCTAAGGCCATCCCAGGCCGGCCAGCCCTCGGCAAACTCGCAGCTGACCAGAGACACGTAAGTGAGCCCAGCGGAGATGAAAAGGACTTCCCAGGCACGGTCAGCCCAAACCGCCAACCCACCGAATTGTGAGCTAAATGAACCGTTACTGTTTTAAGCTACTATATTTTCCTGGGAGTCTGTTACACAGCAAAAGCTAACTGATACATTGATAGCTAGGGAAATCGTTTCTTTCTCCTTAGCCGTCTACAGATTCCCCTCCTACAACTTTCCTGATCCTCATGGCCCTGACCTTTGACCTACTTTTCTGGCTCTTACTTCCTACTTTATCCGTGTTCTTCTTTTGCCCTATATTGCCGATTATGAACTGCACTGTGTCCCCGCCACAAATTCATATATTGAAACCTTAACCCCTAGTGCCTCAGAATGCGATTGTATTTGGAGACGGGGCCTTTAAAGAGGTGACTGAATTAGAATTAGGCTGTTAGGGAGGGCCCTAATCCAACGTGACTGGTGTCCTTACAAGAAGAGGAAATTTGGACACAAGAAGAGACATCAAGAATGTGTGCGCACAGAGAAAACACCGAGAACACAGAGAGAAAGCAGCTACCTGCACACCAAGGAGAGAGGCCTCAGGAGAAACCACACCTGCCAACACCTTGATCCTGGATTTCCAGCCTCCAGAACCGGGGGCTTATGCCACTCAGGCTGCAGGTGTTTTGTTACCACAGTCTTAGCTGATTTTCACTGCCTGGGGAAAAAAATGTG
Source organism: Varecia variegata (assembly GCA_028533085.1). Taxonomy (NCBI): domain Eukaryota; kingdom Metazoa; phylum Chordata; class Mammalia; order Primates; family Lemuridae; genus Varecia; species Varecia variegata. Next base: position 191,230,091 of record CM052436.1, on the reverse strand, counting down.
CAATATATTTCTCTTTTTTTCCCCCCTGGTAATTACTCTGATGATTCCTTTTTAATCTTAAGGAAAAAAATAAAAAGGTTTTAAACACAAAGAATCTGTATTTGTTGTAAATTTTTTAATATATTAAAGTTACCAAATAAAGTAAAAAATAAGTTCACCACATCTTGGGAAAACACATAAAAAATAAGGAAGAAAATCTTCTACCTACAATGCGACCATGAGAGGGACTGCCTGTTTACAAGTTGGTATTTCTCCCTGCAGGGTGCACTTCACTTACTGGCCTTCCCCACCAAACGAACGGTAACCTCCGTGAAAGGCATTGAGCACATTCAGGGGACATGTGGCCTTCCGCTGGCGGCACAGTATCCTAAAACCGTTCCTTTGTTTGCAGAATTTCTGAATCCATTTTTAGCAGCTAAAAAATGGCCACTACTCCCACTTGAAATTGATCTGAAAGCACACAACCACAGAGAGGAGTTTCTTTTTGTACCTGTTTAATGCAATTTTACCTAGTCCTACTCCTGCAGAGAAACAAAAGTCTCACAGTGGATGAATCAGACAGGAGATTATAGTCTACACTCCCCCTGGAAAGCCTAGAAAAGGGCTGCTTTTATGCAGCGACCTTCAAGAGCCACTCTTTTGTATTTAACAAAAATAATGGCTATCGTTTATTGAACACTTACTATGTTTTAGGCACTCTCTAAAGGCATGCGGTTTGTTTAATTTTGTTGTTGTTTGCATCGGATGAGAATTTTATCCTCACAGCAATGCTGTAAGCTCCTGCCAAACCTTGAAGACCAAGGTATTCTGATCTTAGAGACGAGTTCTCGCTGGTCCCTGGGTCCGGCCTGTTGCCATCTGCTGCCCCTCAGGGATCTGCTTCTCAGAGTTCTCTCCTTCTCAGCTTCAGTGGGTCCAGAAGCTAACCGCCTCTACCCTCGTAGATGGCCCTGGGTCTTTTGCCCTAGCCCATTTCTTCCTACCTTGTTTAATTTGTCTAATCCAAGCAGTTCTCCTGTTAAAATTGTTGGAATGTTTCACTCAGTGCTCCAGGCTCACGAGTGTCTAATATATATACACACATGAACACTATGTACCTGCTTCTAACTATATCTTAATCAGGGTCAGCTCGTTATCATAGCTTCCCACTGTCAAGGTATCCAGGAGTTAAAGCGGTTTTCTCCCGGCCTCTCCCGCAGGAACAATCTCTCAGCTTCCACTAGAGCAGGACTTCAAGGACCATCTGGAAATGCTTAAAGAGCAGTTGCTGAGGATTCACAGCTCAGAGGTCTTTCCAAAAGGAAAATCCCACATAGTCCCTGCTACTCTCAAAGGAACGGTCTAGAGGTCAAAAACGCTGGAAACAAATGTGACTCATCTCAGCAACTGATCCCAGCAAAATCACCTGCCTTCCTCCTCACTCTGTCTCACCCCACTTCTGACTTCTTCCTGATTTTGATGCCTGTGTATCAGCTCATTTTTATGCGTTTTTTTTCCCAAAATTGTTTATATGATTAAAGGTGATAACTAATACAGTTAAATATATGCATAAATCAGAACAATGTCTAGTTATCATTGCAAATGGGAAGGCTGTAAATTTGCTTTTTTCCAAAAGGCTCCTGGAACACGACCCCCTGGAATTGTCATGAGCAGCTTTAACCCAGCAGTCTGCACCGGCTTTGCTGTGAATACCACTAATGCAGTTCCCATCAAGGTTTCTAGGGAGTGATCTTAAGCAAGACATGCCTTTGGATTCCACCACGCCTATGATAATCTCACATGCAACAACATGACTATTCACTGGAGTTGCTGCTTTCTCCTGAGGTGTAAAACCACAGTTCAAGAATCGCAACCAGACAAAACAATAATAAAAGCAGAAGAGGAGGAGCCCTGAATGGCCAAAATAATACTGGAAAAGAACAAAGTTGGAGGACTCACATTTCCCAAATTCAAAACTTAATACAAAAACATAGTAATCAAAACAGTATGGTACTGACATAAGGATAGGCATTTAGTATAATAAAACATAATTTAGAGTCAAGAAATAAACCCATACATCTATGGCCAACTGACTCTTGGCAGAAGTGCCAAGATCATTCAGTGGGGAAAGAATAGTCTCTTCACTAAATGGTGCTGGGACAACTGGGTATCCACATGCAAATGAATGATGTTGGACTCCTCCCTTACATCATGTTCAAAATAGATCAATGAAATAAATATATGAACTAAAACCATAAAACTCTTAGTAGAAAACATAGGGTAAATCATCATGACCTTGGATTCTTTAACATAACAAAATATGAATGGATCTTAAATATGACAATGAAAACAGGAGCAATAAAAGAAAAAAAGTAAATTCTACTTTGTCAAAATTTAAAACTTTGTACATAAAAAAAATTATCAAGCAAGTGGAAATATAACCTACAGAATGGGAGAAAAATCCTTATCCTATACCTGATAAGGATTAAGTACCCAGAATATATAAAGACAACTGACTCAACAATAAAAAAGCAAACAACCTATTTAAAAAATGGGCAAAGGACATGAAGAGAACATTTCTCCAAAGAATATTTACTTGCCAGCAAGTAAAAAGATGAACAACATCATTAATCATTAGGGAATATAAATCAAAACCACAATGAGGTACCATTTCACACCCACTAGGAAGGCTGTAATGTTATTTAAAAAAAAAACAGAAAACAACAACTATCGAGGAGGATAGGAATAAGTTGGAAACTTCATCGTTGTTGGTGGGAATGCAAAAGGGTGCAGCCCTGTGAAAAACAGTTCTGCAGTTCCTCCAAGAGCTAAATATAGAATTATATGACCTAGCAATTCCACTCCTAGGTATATACCCCAAAGAAGTTAAAACAGAGACTCAAACAAATACATGTACACACATATTCATAGCAGCACTATTCACAATAGCCAAAAGATGGCAAGAGCCAAATGTTCATCAGTGGAGGAATGGATTAAAAAATTATAGTATATACATACAGTGGACATTATTATTCAGCTATAAAAAGGAATGAATTACTTATACATACTATAAAATGAATAAATTTTTAAAATGTTATACCTAAGTGAAAGAAGTCAGACACAAAAGATCACATATTGTATGACTCCATTTATATGAAATATCCAAAATAGGCAAATCCACAGAGACACAGTGCAAATTGGTGATTTGCCAGTGGCTGGGGGAAGGGGAAAGTGGGGAACAACTGTTTACTGGGTGTGGAGCTTCCTTCTGGGGTGATGAAAATATTTTAGATCTAGACAGAGGTGGTGGTTGCACAAGACAGTGAATTTATGGCCAGGCACGGTGGCTCACGCCTGTAATCCTAGCACTTTTAAGAGTCTGAAGTTGGAGGATTGCTTAAGGCCAGGAGTTTAAGACCAGCCTGAGCACCATAGTGAGACCCTGTCTCTACCAAAAAATAGAAAAATTAGCCAGGAGTAGTTGCATGCCTATAGTCCGAGCTACTTGGAGGCTGAGGCAGGAGGATGGCTTAAGCCCAGGAGATTGGGGTTGTAGTGAGCCATGATGATGCTACTGCACTCTAGCCTGAGTGACAGAATGAGACCCTGTCTGGGGGGGAAAAAAAAAAGAATTATGAATGTACTAAATGACACTGAATTGTTCACTTTAAAATGGTTTTTATTACATAAATTTCACCTCAACTTTTTTTAAAAAAAAGCAAAATGAGAAAGAAAAAACAAGGCTAAGAACTCCAGGTTTTCTGCCCTGTGAGTGGCAGAAATGAGCACCAGGAAAGGCATTAATGCTGGTGAGTGTGGATGGAGGGAAGAAGTAGGAATAGTGTGAACGCATGAAAAGGATGTGGTTCAGAGACAGAGGTGGTCTTCTGAACAGAAGGGCAGCATTTGTGCACAATCTAGAATCCACAGAAACATCACTCTGTAAAGTCCCAGAGGCAGAACGTCCTTAGGCAAAGGGAAGAGCTCCCAAGCCAGAACCAAGGTGATACCTCCACCTCTCCCATCCCACAGCATCGCAGACCCTTCATTCCTTCACATTTGTGCAGAAGGAAGAACAGAGGAGGAGAAAGAAGCCAGTTAACTAGAAATTAGTTCTGAGCCTCATGCAACAGTCTTGTTTTGTATCAGCATCTACAGGAAAGAAAACGAAAGGAAAATGGGAGTGAAGGTGCTGAGTATTTACAGTAAGACAAGCCCTGCATATGCACCACCTCCTTGTCGATGCTTCCAAAACCAATGAAATTTACGGATGGGAAAAACCAAGGCCTCAGGCTTCACATCTCACATTCTTCCTACTGCACCATGATGTATTCAGCCAGGTGACACATGTAACATGTCACCAGAAGCCATAATCCAGTTTTTCAGTGAACTTCTAATTGCTTGGAGGAAGTGGGTTTGACTTCTGTTTTTCTATAAGCTCAATATGGGTTCTTTAACATATCTCTACTGCAAAAATGCACTGCATCTAGCCAAATTCTAGCCCACTTTATTACCTGGGGTGTATATAAAAACCTCTACTGTTCTGATAGTTTCTTCCATCTTATTTTTCTGGAGAGGCCTGCTTTCTCCCCACTACCTGAATGCTCTCTGTAAAACCACAAGTCTTCCAGCCATACGGGCAGGGTCAGCAGATCACGTCAGCACTTTCACTGGCAGAGCCTCTGGAGTCTTCCTCAAACTGCTCCCTTCCTGCTTTTGTGACACTTGATCCCCTCTGCAAGCCACAGAATATGGAAAGGAATGAAGCCACTGATCTGGGAGGTGGTTGCAGTCCAAGGTCACTGGCTGGTTCCTCTTCTGGGAGTGTTTATTTCAGTCCTCAGTCCTCAGCAAACTGCCCTTTCCCACCTGAGGACAGCAAAAATGCCTGCTCCTCTTCCCATTTCAGACAGGTAATTAAGGACCTTCCAAATGCAACAATTTCCAATGGCTTTAAACATTTTATTGATACCAGGTTAGGGAGCTAAAGTGAACTCCTTTTTTTCCCCCTTCCTTTACAGAAGCAGACCTAATAAAGCAAACAGTTCCATTGCAGGGAGGGAAACTCACATTTCAGGTCTAGAAAAGATTCAGAATGGATAAATCAAAATGGGAGTATGCAGAACAGGTGAGGGGACAAGAACTCCTGTCTTTGGAATAAGAAGTTCTTACTGTCACCATCACAAGAGCCCTTGGGAAATGACGCAGAAGAGCAACTGTAATATCATAATGACTTCAACAGCAGCACACTCACAAGCAACATGTGAAAAGCCTAGCCAAAGAAATTACAAAAGATAAGGGCAACAGTGAAAATGTTAGACTACTTTTCTATTCAGATTTTTCTGAATATCTAGTCCTTTATTCATCAGTCTATTCATCCATCAGCTCTGTTTTTTAAATGCATTTCACAGTAAGTTGCAGAACTCAGTAGACTTCACCTAAACTCTTACACACTTGGCATTTTCATCTTTTCGAGTGGAAGGTTGTGACTTTGCAAGAGCAAGGAGGGAAAAGAAAGTTAAGTGAATGCTCACTATGCACCTACTTTCAAGGCCCAAGTTGACGTAAAGATGAGATTCTGGCAAAGGAGGGAGATCTTCCTATGAAAACCAGAAGGAACAGTATTTGGCAGAATGTTGACCTTAACAAATATTAGGAAAGTTATCTTTCAGAGACAGAGCAACAGAGAGCCACTCTAGAAATGGAATGATGGTGAGAAAAACCTGGCAGTTGTCCAAAGTGGAGAATTCTCTCTTCTGGAGAGGATGTCCTTAGCGGGTAAAGGTTTGCCTTTTCAGTAAGAGCAGTAAGGGGTTAGAAAATTCTTTCTCCTCTTTGCTTTTGCTCTTTTCTCTCTCATCTCTCAATTCCTCCACATGTCAAGAAAGGGAAGAAAACATCTGGGGCTGGGGTGTGCCCACCACTTGGGAAGACCTCTAATAGTAAAGAAGGGAGGATAATAAAAAATATATACAGAGGGCCAGGGTTGGCCATTCAGGGCCTAAGCAGAAGACTTTAGATTTTGTTACGGGCTGCCCAGTCCAGCTTACCAGGTAAGGGAAGAGGAGAGAGACCCTGTGCAGAAGGGTGCCTAGGAATGAATGCTGCATTCAATCTAGAGCATTCCCAGAGCATGGCTCAGCAGTGGCAGCAGAGAAGGTCCCTATGGCAGGTGGTATTTTCCAAAAATAGCCACAACATCCTCTTCATACAATGTGACTTTAACACTCCTCGCACTCAGAGGTGGACTTGTAAGTCTCCTCCTCTTGAAACTGGACATGTGCTGTTTCACTTTCCATGGTTTCAGTTACCTCGGATCAAGCTCACCTTGAAAATGTTAAATGGAAAATTCCAGAAATAAACAGTTCATAAGTTTTAAATTGTGCACCATTCGGAGTAGCGTGAAACAATCTCGCCCTGTCTGGAATCATCCCTTTGTCTAGCTTATCCACACAGGATATGCTACCCGACCGTTAGTCACTTAGCAGCTGCCTTGATTATCCGACAGAAAAAATATAGTATATTAGGGGTTGGTACTAACCGTCGTTTCAGGCATCCACTGTGGGTTGGGGGAAAATGGGAAATGTCACGGAATGCACCCCCTGCAGATAAGGGAGGACTACTATAATGGGATGGAAGTGACAGGGCATGACTTCCAAGGCCAAGGCATAAAGCAATGCTACTCCCACCTTGTCAGCTGAAAGAAACATACTAGACCCCATGCATGTAGTCCACCTGCCTTGAGGCCACCATGCTGTGAGGAAGCCCACAGCTGCCCATGAAGAAAGAGTACATGGAGAGGGAGAGATGCTGAGCCAGAAAAAGTAAGAGGTAATAAGGTGACTGCTGTTATCTCAAAGCCACTACATTTTCAAGTAATTTCTCACATAACAATAACCGGAACAGATTCTAGCATGTATAGGAAATCGTGATGATACCTCATTTCATTTGCTGTAAAATCCAAGTCTTTGAGCCTGGTTTCAATTTAGCCATTAACTACCTTAATAATTTTACATTTAACATTCCAGCTTCATGAGTTTATGTACAAGCAGTGTACCCAAACTTTTCTAGACTCTTCCCCCAACACACATTTTATATACACACACATAAAATTTTTTCTATTGAAATACCCTCGTTTCCTCTTTAAAATCTTTTGACATTCTACCCTCCACTCAAGACCCACATTCTTCTAAAATATGACCCCTATAATTCTTCACTCTTGAAGGTGATCAATGACATCTAAGCCGCCAGACCCTATCGTTTTAATCCCAATTCTTGCCTACAGGGCATTAAGTCCAAAAATGGAAGCCACAATGGCCCATCAAGGACAGATCAGCTCACTTTCTTTGGACAACAGTGCTGCCTCATTTCCTTATAGAATAGGGTTACCAAGCTGGGAGACTCAGGAGCATTGACAAAGAGTCTTATCTTAAAGGGAGCAAAGCCTTTTACCAGAGTTTTTCTATAACATTCCGAAGGTGCACTGTCTGATAGGGTACCACTAGCCAAATGTTGCTTTTAAGCACTTGAAATATGGCTAGTCTGAATTGAGATTTGTTATAAGCATAAAATACACACTAGGTGAAAAAAAGGTAAAATCTGAATAACATTTATATTGATTAAATGTTGAAATGATAATCATTTGGATATGCTGGGTTAAATACGTTATTAAAATTAATTTCACCTGTAATCTTGCACTTTCCAGCCTCCAACTTGGGATGCCATAACCTGTTTTCTTCTTATTGTTTTAATGAGGCTACACAAAAATTTCAAATTTTTTATGTTGTTCACATGACATTTCTACCGGACAGGGCTGGTCTAAGAGATCAGATGGACAAACATGAAATTTTGTGCTAAACTGAATTGAAGGTACCCAAGGAAACATCATATATTTCCTTAAAAAGTTTATGAAAAGAAAATACTTTTAAAGGCAAAGGGTAAACTATTAGAAAATAAAATAATGGTTAAAAGATATGAGAATGAAAAATAACAAAGGTAATGTGTATGTTTGGAAATGTTTCTAGTAAGAATAATGACCAATCATACAATCGCACAATATCCTTGCGTTTTTTTTTTCAGGGCACTATAATCATTATCCATGGAGACACTCTTCTAAGGAAAGCTTTGAAATTTAAGCTTTTCTTTTTCTAACTTTAATACATGTAGAAATTCTACTCGCTGGAAATTACCTACCTGTCTCCCAACACTGCAATCACTTTAGAACTCAGATTTTTGAAGCAGTAGCTCACTACATTTTCAAAAGGAGAAAATGAATTCTACGTAACTTCTGAAAGTACTTAGCTTACACCAAGAAATGTCCTAAGGATAAAATTGCCTGCAGGAGTGAGGAAGCAAGGAGGATGGCAATATTGCTCGGGAGAGCAGACACACTCAGTGCCCTGCCCAGATATCACTGGGTCCCTGTAACTGTCTGTGTGCCCCTCTCCCTGCTTGTGTGTGCCTTGCTTCTAACGATGTTATCTGCAAATTTCTTAAGAGCAACACCCTTCAACCAGCAGAGCTGCTTCACTGCAGATGAAGAGACCAGAAGCGCTTGGAAGTTGACAGCCCCTCTCCCGCCTGCCCATGGCCAGTGAATAACGCCAGAATGGAAAAGCTCAGCAACATTGCCTTGAAGGGGAACAGACACTGGGGAGCAATTATGTCCCAGAGCTCCCCAGGGATCAGGCTGGGCAGGCAGTTTGCTTAAATCATCCCCTGCTTAGCTTTTTCCCCCTTTCTGCCCTTCTCCCAAGCACTAGTTTCTCCTGGGAGCCCTTAATAAAACACTCGAGCAGAAATCCTCATCTCAGGTCTGCTTCTGGAGAACTCTTCTCAAGAATCTTGACATGCATGCATGTGCTCTAAGAAAATGCAAAACCTCAGGTTTTTGTGGTTGCTGTTGTTGTACCATGGATAAGAGCTTCTATAACACTCAAGGGTTTGAAATAACTGCAGTATTTACAGCTTAATAAGCAATAAGTATCTTCATTCCTAAAAAGCATTGCAGCAGAGAGCATAGATCTTAGATCTAGAAAAAAGATGCTAATAGCTAGATATTAGTTGGATATTAGCTATTATTAGACAAAAATATATCTCCAGGTATGAGAGAAGACAGGAGAGCATAAGGCTCTAAAGTAGAGATAAAAAGAAAGAAAAGTCAACATTAAGTTTCGTGAGCTGTATGCCTAATACGGTTATAAATTTTGTATACAATCAATATCTAGTAAGAACAATTTTAAATCTTTTACAAATGAAGAAAGCATCTCCAACATTAAGTAGATTTTTCAGAAGAATAGTGTATTTTCCAAACTTAAATACGACAGGGGAGAAGTTATCAAGGGTTCCTTGCTTTCTTTTCATGAAACTTGAAGGCAGACTTCGACTAAAGTAAAAAATTTCTCTTTACCAAGAGTCAGCCAATGCAAAGGTGAGGATAATTCAACCCAAAAATGTCATTCTCTATATAAATATATAAAAGTTCTCTATATAAGTATTTCCTATTTTAGGAGTTTATTGACCAACAGTGATAAAAAGCTAAGTTGAATATGACATATAATCAAGATCTAAAATATACCTTCTGCCATCATAGGACATAAGTTATATTCTGAATATATTTTACTGTGGATGCAAATAGGTCATTAAAAAAAAAAAAAACTAACACACAGAGCTGATTATTGCTGGAATCATTGGGAAATAGTGCAGGCATTTCAAGACAAAACCAGAAAAGTTTCAGTTTCCCAGGTCTAGATGTTTCCAATTTTGACTATGGGAAGATAATATAAAAGAATCATATTTCAGTTCAATGTTTTAAAAAAACAACTCAGAATTCAAGATATCCAACAACTGAATGATGGTAGAGCAGAGGCCAAATGGTTTTATTTTTAGGGGAAGACAGAGGGAAACATAGAAGTATTTTCTGTTTGGGAGGAAGGCAAGACTAACACAAAGGTAACAACCAAGAACCAAGTGACATTTGAGGCACCAAGTCTGATCAGATCCTATTGGGTATGGAGGATGAGGAGGAGCCCACAAACTATTAATATGTTTGCTCTCCCAGAACCTGGAGCCATCCAAAGTCTTTGTAAAATCAAATGCACAGCACTTATATCACTTAATGTAGAGAGATTTCTTTTTTGAACTTAAAATATTTAATAAAACTTCTGAGCTCTGTTGGTTTTTTTTTTCTTGAACTCTTGAAATCAAGTGTTTATAATTCACTAAGCATATAATTCTTCATAGGGACCATTTATAACACAGCTGATGAAAAATGACCTATTTAAGGATAATACAACTATCACACAGGGAAAGTGGATAGTCCAGATAAATGTAATGAAGAAAGAGTAAAAAGCAGAGCATGTGTCTACACTGATTTAAAGTCACTAGAGAATTTTTCAGCCTCCCCCCCACACTCCCAATTCTTCTTTGCCTACTAAGATGTGGTTTATGAGTCATCCTTGGAGAGTACTAAAATATAGTGCTCTTGACTAAAAATAGGTAGGAACATTCAATAATAAATCTAGTTTCTTGATATTCTCTTGTCATCATTAAATAATGATCACTTGCAGAAGTGTCAGATTGTGCAATTCTTCTCTCTCTGCACAGAAAAGCTGAAAGAAAATCAGCCATGGGCACTGCGAGAAGGAAATAAAGTAAATGACAAGACATGCAACACAGTGAAGAAAAAAAATGCTGATGTTAAGTGCCGGGGACAAGGAGTTCACCTAGTGGGAGGAACAGTAAAGTTGCTGGTTCATGAGATCACTATAAAATGACTTCCTGTCCCTTAAGGTAAGAAGTAATACACAGCACAAATGTTTTACTTATACCAGAAATTTAAAAATAGCAATTTGATTAAAGTATCAGAAAAGAACAGTCTCTCATATTCACTATGACTCTGGCTCTAGAATAAAGCATTGCCAAGTTACAGTTTATAAGTAAAACGAATCAGCCATATGAAGATATTTCCAGTTCCCATTTTAGTACTTCTTTAAAGGTTTGTAAAATGGAACATTAGGGGAGCAGTGGAAGAATTTATTTACATTATCTCCACAAGTAGTTCCCCCCAAATGGAGGATTCCAGCAGACCATGAGCACAGTTGTGATTTTTTTTTTTTTTTTGAGACAGAGTCTCGCTCTGTTGCCCGGGCTAGAGTGCCATGGCATCAGCCTAGCTCACAGCAACCTCAAACTCCTGGGCTCAAGCAATCCTCCTGCCTCAGCCTCCCGAGTAGCTGGGACTACCGGCATGTGCCACCATGCCCAGCTAATTTTTTCTCTATATATATTTTTAGTTGGTCAGATAATTTCTTTCTAATTTTTAGTAGAGACGGGGTCTCGCTCTTGCTCAGGCTGGTCTCGAACTCCTGACCTCGAGCGATTCACCCTCCTTGGCCTCCCAGAGTGCTAGGATTACAGGCGTGAGCCACCGCACCTGACCTGGTGGGAAGCTTCTTAAGGGAAATCTGTAGGACTAAAAAGTCACATACATTTCTCCTCAGAAAAAATTATAAACAACAATAACTTCTGATGCTTACTAAGTGCAGGCAATGCTATCACAGACAGCAAGTAGAAAATTTAGCAAACGGTAAAGTGCCCAAGGTTAGTAGTGGAATTAATACACTTGAACCTGGAAAACACTGGGAGATTGTGCTTAATGTTCTGCTGCTTCAAGGAAAATGTCTGTGAAGCGGTTTTGAGAGGCATTTCAGATGGGGCATTGGCAGGAATGAAGGGATTCACTCTACAGATCAAAAGCTCTAGAACCCCATGGCTACCGACTCTTCCCCACAGGGCGCAGAACACTCACCAGGCAGCTCTGGACCAACTGCAAGTGACGTCCAACTTAGTCAAACTCACCGCACCGCCCTCTGTGAAGCAAACAGACAGACAAGACTTTTAGGATTCTCCTGGAGAGAAACAGCCCTTTGTACTTCAAAACCAGAATCTATGTTTTCTTAAATACATCAGAAAGATAATATATTCGTGACATTACTTGCAAACAGATGACACAAAGACACACAGTCGTCAAATCAGAAATATTATTACTATACCCAGTGTATAGGGTTTACATACCCTCTCTACAATGCTGCTAATCCACTACTCAATCTCTTACTCTACTAAAATAATGAAGCAGCAATTGAACAAAAAGGCTATCTAAAATCTTCTCAAAGCAAATATTATTGTCTTTTCCTGATTAGCAGTGAAGTGTCATTAGATGAACTGTAATTGGAAAAATCCTTTTTACAATGGAATCACATCTATCTGCAAAAGAGCCATTATTTTATATGTGTGTTTCTGTACTGTCTTCGTGAATAAGTTGTTTGTGTCCATTCTGGATTTGACATTGGATTTATGGTTTGGCTGAAATGTAGAGTTCAAGAAGGAGTGGGGAAAAAAAGTTCCAGGTGGTATGAGAAGTACACAGAAGCAAGAAGCAGCCCATTTGCATGTGGGAAGCAAGTAGAGGCAATCAAGACCTGGGAAAATGATGTCTGTAAAGATTGAATTTGGAGCTTGTGAAGGTCACGATCTACATATGGATAGGTCTACAGGAGAGCCCTTCTGTAGGGTCCCAGCGAGGCTGTTACATCCATATAACATAAGACTATATACCATGAAAAAGAAAGGAGCATATCTGTATCTACATGTACAGACATGAAAACAAATTCTCAGGTCATAGTATTAATTTTAAAAATCTGACGTAGTATAGTAATATGGGTATTATGACCTCAGTATTAAAACAAACCTCACTAATGTATATGCAAATAGCAGAAATAGCATTGTTAAAGACAAAGAACACATCTAGAGGGATAACAAGAAATGCTGAGTGTAGCTGCCTCTGGGGAACTGGTTAAAGGGAGATTAAAGAGAGGGGGTTTTGATTTTAATCTAACACTTAACTGTTATGTAACATTTTACCATAAAACGTATTACTTTTATAATTGAAACTGGAAAAAAAATCCAATTCACCCCAAACTCTCTATAGAAAGAAACATCCCAGTTTGAATATATAGAATTTAAGAATATACAGCATTATGTACACCAATTTACTGATTTAGTGAATATTTACTAAGACCCAGACTCTAAGCATGGATTGCATCATCATATATAATCCACACAAAAACTCTAAAATGTATGTACTGTGATTACTCTCATTTTATAGAAGAGGAAACTGAAAAGTTGAGTGAAGACTCAAGAATCACATGGAGCTAGCATTCAAATCCAGGCACCCTGGCCCATATTTAGCCTCTGCGGTACCAATTCTTCCATGGCATTCACCTTATTTTCAATATTACATTTATATTTTTGATTATGCAGGGTGTCCCAAAAGTCGACATACATAGGGAAAATGGGAAATTGTAGCTAAATGTATATTAATGTGATAATTTAAAAACCATGAAGACAGTGATCATGTGTGTATTGAAAGCCACTCAGTATCTCCTTGGCAACTAGCATAATGTCTGGCACGTAGTAAATGCTCAATAAATCTTTGTTGAACAGATGAATAATTAAGTGGCCCACCAAGTGCTGGAATGTTATACTATATAACTCTTTGATGCCTCTTGGGGCTATGAAAGAGGCTGCGGTCCAGAAAAAGCTCATTGATTAATGACCCTGCCATACCATGCTCCTCATTTTAAGAAACCACTTACTGCCCAAGTCTTTTTGTAATCAAAGACTTAAAGACTAGACACATTTTTCCTTTCCCTTCTCTAACTCCCTAGTGATCATCTGGCATAAAACTGTTGCATTGTTCCAAAAACCTTTCTAATTCTGTCTGTAGCTCAGATATTGCAACATTTGGGAAGGTCAATATTAAAATACTTAACTACAAAGTTAAGGAGTATAAGTAATTTGTCATAAACTACTTAGCTACTGGAATATCATAGGCAAACTACTGTAACTGACTTGGTAATATATAATATTATCACATTCACATAGTAATATGTGAATGAAAGCCCCCCACTTTATCAACTTTTTCTTTCAAATACTATTATTCTGGGTATTTAAGGGCTTGAATGGTGCTTTGGTAAAGGAGAAACCGTGTACATGAGAGAGACAGAGAGAGAGAGAGAATGGGGTGTTTATGTGTCTCTCTGTGTGTGTTTTGGTCTTTCAAAAAAAGAAAGATATTAATATTTTCCCATAAGATAGAAGGAAACCCAATAATTAAATAAAATCCCAACATCTAAAAGTCGTAATGGCGCTCATGTAAACAAAAGCTGTTTTTCATTCAACAAGCATACCTAGACCATTCAATGGGGAAAGATGATCTATTCAACACACGGTGCTGGAACAACTGGATATTCACATACAAAACAATAAAGGTAGACTCCTAACTCACATCATACATAAAAATTAGCTCCAAGTGGGTCACAGATGTAAAACTATAAAATTCTTAAAAGTTAATATAACATAGGAGTAAATCTTTGTGACCTTGGGTTACAAAATGATTTTTTAGATATGACACCAAAAGCACAAAAATAAAAGAAAAACATAGATAAATTGGACCTCTTTAAAAACTTTTGTGCTTCAAAGTATACCATCAAGAAAATGAAAAGATGATTCACAGAACAGGAAAATTTTTTTTTGTAAATCCTTTATCTGATAAGGGACTTTTAACCCAAATGTAAGAACTCTTACAACTCGACAACAAACAGACAACCTAATTTTAAAATAGGCAAATGATCTGAATAGCCATTTCTAGAAAAAAAAAAAAGATACACAAATATATGAATAGATGTTGAACTATCAGGGAAATGCAAATCAAAAGCACAATGAGATACTATTTCACAACCACTAGGAAAGCTATAATCATAAGACAGATAATAACAAGTGTTGACAAGAACTTGAGGAAACTAGAACCCTCATACACTGCTGGTGGGAATGTAAAATGATGCAATCACTTTGGTAAACAGTCTGGCAGTTGCTCAAAGGGTTAAACATAAACTTGCCATGTGACCCAGTAATTCCACTCCCAGTTATGTACCCACGAGAAATCAAAACTTATGTCCATATAAGAAACTGTATATAAACTTTCATAGCAGCATTATTTGTAATAGCCCAAGTAAAAACAATCTCAATATCCATTAACTGATGAACAGATTAACAAACTGTGGTAGTATATCTATATAATGGAATAGTATTCAGCAATTAAAAAATATAACACAGATACACATGACAACATGGATGAACTTCAAAAAACATTATACTAAGCAAAAGAAGCCAGGCACAAAGACCACATATTGTACGATCCCGTGTATATAAAATGTCCAGAACAGACAGATCCACAGAGACAGAAAGAAGACTAGTGGCTCTCTAGGATGGAGGATGAGGGAAGATAGAGACTGACTGCTAATGGGTACAGAATTTCTTTTTTGGGTAATGAAAATATTCTAGGATTAGATTGTGGTGATGGTTGCACAATGCTGTAAATACACTGAAAATCACTGAATCGTACATTTTAAGTAAGTGGATTTTATGCTATGTAAATTACATTTCATTAAAGCTGTTTTAAGAAAGGCTGCATTTCAGTGAGTTTGCCAGTAAATACTAGTTGGCTTTTTTCAAATAGGACAAAACACTTATTCACATTCTTCAAGAAAACACAGTAAGTGGTAAATATTTACATTTTTAAAAAATTTATTATTGTGATACTCCATGGGATTGCTTGTGATGGAAAATACACAATTTTATTTTACTCTTACCAAAGAAGAGCATATGTACAGAACTACCTCTAAACCATGAGAAAATATCAATATCTTACTGCAAACCCTCATTAATAATGCCACAATGTTTGAGATAGCCTTATTTCAACATAACAGGGAACTTTAGCCAAGGGTGAACTTTTTATGTCTCAGTGGGGGAAAAAATCAAAAAATGTTTGAGGGTGACAGTACCAGGTCTGTTTTAGGGAGTCTCTATGTGTATTGAACACAAAAAGAGTAGCATGGAATGCCCTCCCCAAGATACTCAATATTTAGATTTTGTTTTCAAGTGAAGAATAACTGATTAAGATTGAATCAAAACAGATCATTTCACTCTGACCTACCACTGAACATGGAAATTATTGTTTTGCAAGCAAATAGAATATTAGAAAACAGTTGTGTCTATGAGCTTGTACAGTATAATGAACCACCTCCAACCTGTGTGGCTTAAATCAATAACCTTTTACTTTGGTTCACATGGTGGTCTCAAGTTTGCAAAAACAGCAAGAGGGCAAGACCCAACATACAAGCACTTCCCAAACCTCTGCTGTGTTGCACTTGAGAATATACCATTGGGCAAAGCAAGACACATGGTTGAGCCCATATTCAAAGGATGGAGAAATTATCCCACCCCTTAATGGAAGCCCTGCAGGATGATACCTGGAGAGGTAATGCCTACGGTGCATGTACCTTAGTACTTAACCTTCTATTTGTAAAAAATGGTATCATTCTTCTACTGATCATAGATTTATAACTATAATTATTTATAGCTATTGACCATAGTAATATTATCACATTACCATAGTTATTTACCACAGTTGTATTTTCTTTTGAAGGAAATATATTTAAGTGGAAAAGACGAGTCATAAGTTCAGGTCAAACACAGATTTGGCCAAATCCATAAAAGTGACTCAGGAACGATCCAAGAACCCAGTGGCAGAGGACAATGCTTCTCAAACTTTAACACGCATACACATCACCAGAAAAGCTGAGCACAATCTTTGACCAGCTGTGCAGTCTCAAGCAACTGACTTCACCTCTCTGAAACCACCTTATCTCCAAAATGCAGGTGACATCAGGACTCATCTCAGAAGTGTGGGTCAGAGTGAAATGAGATGAGAGAATCAAGGCACCCGGGCAACACAGAAGGGATCCATTCCTACTTCATTCTCTTTCATAGTTAATGACTTCCACAAAAGCCCTCCAATGGAATTGTAGAATAGGTTAAAAAAGAAAAATGAATGGGCCAAAAGAACATCATGTAAGCCTGAACAGTCTCATGTCTCAACATTAAAAGTAATCGAATCCTAGAAACAAGTTTCACCAATGCAATTGCGTTGGGTTTTCACATAAGGTATTCATATGTCTACGTCTCCCCAGATTCACTCTACAGATATTTATCGAGTCCCTACTGTATGCCAGACACTGTTAACAGCTTTGGAGATATGGGCAGTGAACAAAACAGACAAAAATCCCAGAACTCACAGAGCTCACACCCTCCAATTCTCTGTTTCCCAAACTTCTCCTTTATACTCATTCCTCTAGGAGAGGCAGCCCCTGGGCCTGTTCTGGGCACAAGTGTGTTTCCATGACTCCATGGTGACCTTTTAAAGTTTAAGCTGGTTGTTAACATTTTTTAAAAAATGGGAGATTTCATCTGGAATCCCAGCTTCTCTTGGAAATCTGGACCATGTAGCAACCGAATGCTGCAGGTAACTCAGCCACAGCTGAGAGGCAGTTGTCCCTTCAGAGAAAGCGTAGGTTCTCCAGGTCCCCACAGCCCCACCCTCCCAAGCACTTCTACCCAGCCAACTCCTTCACCTGTGTTCTCCTCTCACCCACCCCTCAGGTTAGTGATCCCCAAATGAAAGGTCACGTCAGCAACATTTGAAAGCATGGAAGGGGATTCCAACTTCCTATTTTATATTCTTTTTTTTTTTCCATAATGCCGTTGAATGCCCAGCAAGAGAGCTATTTAGCCATTCGTTCACCCTCCCTAAGTCTAAAACTGCCAGTCTGAGAAACCATTCTAAACTCTGCCCAGAAAACTTACAGCTCCTGTATCTGTCATTTAATGTGGCTAACCAGCTCTAAAATGTAACACTGAAGGCTCTTTATAGGGAGATTATGAGTTATTTTATGGATATTATTTTTTCTGTAAATAACAATAATGGCTTTGCAATTACCAGCCTACATTCTTTTATCTAGTTTCTTTCATGTATTCATTTTCCACAGCTGCATAACAAATTGCCACAGACGTGGTGATTTACACATTTATTAGCTCATAATTCCGTAGGTCAGAAGTCCGAACACAGCTGCCGGGTTCTCCGTTCAGCATCTTACAAAGCTAAAATCAAGGTGTCCAAGGTGTGGGCAACTCTTCACTCCTTTCTGGAGGCTCAGAGGAATAACCTGCTTCCAAGTTCAGTCAGGTTGGTGGCCAATTGTGCTTCCTTGTGGTTATACAACTGAGGATCCCTTTCCTTGCTGGCTGTCATCTGAGGACCACTCTCAGTTCCTAGATGCCACCCACACTCCTTGTCAAATGGCCCCCATCATCTTCAAAGCCAGTGATGAAGATTCTCCCTTGCATGGAATCTCTCTCCAGTCCCTTTTAGGGTCCACCAAAGACAAACTCTCATTCTTAAAGTCAACTGTGCCATGTAACATAACCTAATCGTAGGAGTGACATGCCATCAGAGTCACATCCTGGGATTATACAGGGGGTGTACATCGAGGGCAGGCGTCTTGGGGGCCGTCTCAGAATTCTGCCTGCTACACCTAATTCAGCATGCATTTGTATCTTGGGCTTAGATCTGAGGTTACATCACAAAAAAAGCTAAATGGTCAGCAGAGAGGCTAAATGAAAATTAAAACCAGACAGTATATTTTTAACAATTCTCCAGTTTATCACTAGAGTAGTTAATGTTCTTGGGATTCCATTATCTAACCCTAAGAAGACATATACTCTACCAAATTCTAAATCTATATGAGATGTCTCTCTCCTTTACCTTAAACTAAACCTTATGAAACTAGATGTCTAGGAAACTGATATTCTTTAAAAGAGGAAGAATCAAACACAAACCCAGTACCTAGAAGGATAAAAAATTTGGGGTGTTTTAAGACAGAGTATCCAATTAACACCATGGGGTGAAATTTGTTAATTAAATTAGGTTATATTTTCTACATGGTGCCAACCAATTTAACTTCTCTTTCTCTCAACTGACTTGGTTATTTGGAAGTTACACAGAGGCAACACATATATAACCACATTAATATTTAAAGTAAAGCTACAAAGATAATTAAAATCCTGCTTAATACATCCACTAGCATATGGCATATTAGTTAAGATTTTTCTAAAGGGAAAAAAAAATGAGAATCCTTAAGAAATCTCCCTTCGAAAACACGTTTGGTTAGAGAGCAAAACTGTCAGACAGATTCAGAAGAAGCAAAGTAAATAATAACCACAACTACCAATTAATGAGTAATTATTATATCCAGGTACTACTCTCACTGTTTTATGTGCATTCATTCCTTATAGCTCATTGAACTCCATGAAACAGAAACTTTTTACAGATGAGGAGACTGAGGCACAGAGTGGTTATATCACTTATCTACAGTCACACGGCAAGTAAGCAAAGGAGCATGAATTCCAACCCTTAAACGATGGCTCCGGGACCCTTCCTCTTACAAACTGCAACTCCCTGCGCACGCATCTGTTCTTCCACGTTGTAAAACAGGGGCTAGTTCTGCATCTAGTACACAGCACAAGGTGGTAGCCAAGCACATATGCATTGCACTCAAACAGATCTGGCTCAAGTCCACAGCCAAGGGGTTAGTGGGGCCTACAGCCCTGCAACGGGGTATATTCCTGTAATTTGCATAAAAATACCCTTTAGACCAGCAGCAGCCTTATTCAGGCAAGTCTATGTAAACCTCTAAAAAAAAAAAAAGAAAATAATACAGGCATTCCTCTACCCCATATGTCTTCTTTTGGAAGAAGAGAGAGGAAAAATGTAATTGATTCCTTCTTTTTCTTTTCCACTCCTTCCAAACCTTCTTCTGTCATGTTCCATTTTGAAATTGAGATATTATGGGAAAAATGGGAACACAGCAAAAGCTAATACTAGAAGCAGAGAAGAAACACCACTGGCTCCCTTTCCTACCGTAGAGAAGAAGGTGGACCTTCCTCTAAGTAATGAGAAACAACCTCGAGCCTTTTTCATCCATTCCACCTGGCTACAGCAGCAGCAGCATGGCACCAGGTGTCCCCAACCACAGATGGCATAGACTCCAAGAAACCCATGCTTAGCAGTGGTAGTCATAGGTCACTGGAGGTAGAGCTGGCGTGGGGAACACAATAGTAAATCTTGACATTTGTATTAAAGGTAGAGTTGCTTTCAATGACTCATTTGCACAACTAGGTTGGATGACATTTTCACAGTGATTTTTCCTGGTACTTGCAAGACACTGACCAAGGACTGTTAGCATGCCAGGGCCCTCTGCCTAAGGAGGTGACAGACTATAACTAAACTTTAATCAGGCCTCTTTAGGTTCTCCTACAGGTCAATCTCAGCTCCAGCATTCTGCTGGTCACATAGCAGAGATCACAGAAATGTAAATTTATTTTGTCAGAAAACCACCCTTAAGTCTGATGCTCTGTGATATCGCTTGTTTGGGGTCTTGATTTTTACAGGGTTTTATTTGTTAGACCATCTCATGCTACATAATTTGACTTAGCCATGCACTGAAGCCAGAACACTCCAATACGTTTGAGAGGAGACATAAACCTCATGGGCCTTGACCGCTTATGGTTGTCAATGACCCCTCAGAACATTCAAGCAGGGTCTTAGTTTCAGAAACCTGGATGTATGCCAACCCAGGTAATTATTCTCTGCCTGCCTAATTTCCCCAGGCAATTTTAATTGAAAATGGTATTATCCTTTGCCTCAGTTCTAATCTGCTCTGAAGTGTCCCTGTGTCCTGTTTCTTCCCTCCATCATAAGCTAACTGAGCTGGTTTCTTTTTGAAGCTTAAGTTGAAAGAAAGTTTCTGATGCTCCCAAGGGGGGAAATATCAGATAAATATGAGACATTTAATTAGTCTCAAACCAGAGTGCTGAATACCATTGGCAGTGCTTGCAAGATACCCCCCCTCCTTGCTGCCTAACCTTATGAAGTTTCTTTTGTGGAGAGAAATACAAAGGTTTTCTTACTGCAAAAACTGACCAAAAAATTGAAAAAAAAAAAAAGGAGGAGGAAAGTGGGAGAGGGACTCTGAGATAATTTTACTCTCCTGAAATGATTTTTTTTTTTTAAAGGCACTGGTCCCTTGCTCATTTCCAAATAACCTGCTTTCGAGTTAACAGAACAAAATACACCATTGAACATAGGAATATATAAAGTTCAACAAAAATGCAAAAGAATTATGTGTTTTCATTACTTCCAACAAACATGCCCTTAAACTACTGCTATCCAATACACATACAATGAAAGCCTCAAATAAAAAAAAATATACAACTTTATACTTTCTATTAGCACCATTAAAGAGGTAAAAAGAAACTTGGAATACTACTCAACAATCCAAAGGAAAGAACTATTGATAACACAATAACCTGGATGACTCTCAAGGGAATTTTGTTCAGTGACAAAAGTTACATACTAAATAATTCCATTTATATGACATCCATGGAAATTATACAGATGGAGAACAGACTGGTGCCTCCCAGGGGTTAGGGAAGAGAATAGGAATAGGGATGGCTGTGGCTGCAGAAGGGTAGCACAGGGATCCTTGGGAACTCTTTGAGTCTTTTGACTGTGGTGGTGTCGTATGAATCTACACAGGTGATTAAACTGCATAGAACTAAACATACATGCATACATACACACACATACACACATACACAAATATGTGTTATAAAACTAGTAAAATCTGAATAAGGTGAGTGGATTACATCAATGTCAATTTTGTGGTTGTGCTATTGTACCACGGTTTTGTAAGATGTTACCATGTTACCAGTCGAAAAAATTGAGTAAAGGACATACGAGATTTCTCTGTATTATATTTTACAAAAGCATATGAATCTGTAGTAACCTCAAAATTAAAAGTTTAAAAAGGTAAATTTAATTTTGATAATATACAGGTGCTCTTCGACTTACAAGAGGATTATATCTGAACAAACCCATTGTTAAGTTGAAAATAACGCAAGTTGAAAACACACCTAACCTACTGATACCATAGCTTAGCCTATCTTGCCTTAAATGTGCTCAGAACACTGACATTAGCCATAGTTGGGCAAAATCATCCAACACAAAGCCTATTTTACAATATAGTGGTGAATAACTCATGGTTATTTTCCTGTGATTGTGATCATGTGGCTGACCAGGAGCTGTGGCTCACTGCCACTGTCCAGCATCTCAAGAACAACTTACCCCAAGTGTTAGCCTGGGAAACTATCAAAATTCAAAATTTTGAAACATGGATTCTATGAAATACATATCACTTTCACACCATGGTAAAGTCAAAAAGTCGTAAGTAGAACCAGCATAAGTGAGGGACCATCTGTATTTTATTTAACTCGGTATATATAAAATTTTCTCATATACTTGATATATTAATACATGTAATTGATATAAAATTATTGAGATATTTTCAATTTTTTCTTTCATTTTAAGTCTTTCGAATCCAAGGTGTACTTTACTACAGCACATCACAATTCGAATTAGCCACATTTCAAGGGCCTAATTCCCCAATCCCGTCCAGTGGCACATTCTCTCAAACATGACACATCTTTACTTTCTGCAAGTCTCTTACACAACTGTTTCATAATGAAAGCCTTGGAGCCTGGATGGTCACCGGAAAATATGATCTGGCTTGCAGAGAGAATTTCACGAGTGCTGCCAACTTGAATCTGCTTTGAACTCGAGTTCCAATGATAAAAAATAGTAGCTAATTTCTATTAAAGAGACTTCTAGTATCTTCTAAGAAATAACACTTAAGCAGAGTTTCAGGAACTACAGACTATAGGGTATAAACTGAGCTAAAAGACATTTTAACTATATTTGAACCTTTGCAATTTGAGTTTTTTTTTCCCTCTTTGCTTTCCTAATTTGGTATGGTGATTATAAGTAGAATTATTAAAATAAGAAAGCCTTGTGGGTTTGCTGTTCAGAGCCATGCAACTGTGAGACTCAATTTCCCCCTAAAGGGAGTCATGGGGGAGAAAGAAACAAGTGATCAAGTATGTGATGGCAGATTTTAAAAAATACATTAAATGAGGCCAAATGTCTTGGGATTCTGCAAAGTAAAACCAGGGGGCAAGACCTGGTTCTTAGACCAGGTCTGAGAAGAGTCTCCAGGGCTCAATCTCACAAAACCAGCGCCGTCTCCATCCCCCATTCCAAGTGACAAGGAGATGGGGAAAAAAAAAAAAACAAAAAACACTATTCCCAAATAGAGCCTTGGGAATATAAAGAGAGAGGGTTTGGGAGTGAGAGAGACCTATCTTTGAGAATAAAAGTCAATTAACCTCTCCTGGACCTAGTTTCCTTGTTTGTCAAGTGGCAAAATTATCTACCTCACTCCTTGTGAAGTTAAATGGAATAATACACAGAAAGCGCCTATCACATTCCTGCAACCCAGAGTGGGTATTCAGTTACAATCCTCACCTACTCCTTTATTTCTGCATCCAAACAACTATGCATATAGAGAAAATGATCGGTGCAAATTAAACTAAGAATAGTAACATGGGACACTCAAGAGCTGCTGCTCTAGAATAATGCCAGAGAGAGAAATATTTCATTTTTAATCTGTTGTGATTCACTCCTAATCTGCTGGTAGGAAGCTGGTCTCATGACTAATCTAGGTTTATAGCACTCTTAAGACATCAGAGTGATACACCCAAGGTAGAGGACTCAAATTAGTCTAAAATCATGACCTCAAGAACCTTTTCATATTCACATTCTTCACAAACATAAAATGTATCTTCCAGCCAGCAAGTGAGAACAGAAAAAGAAAATGGTACCGTTTACAAGAACCTCCCAATGCCTAGTTCTCTTGTTATGAATTATATAAGTTTGGATTGGTATTTATGTTTGTCAGGCTTTTTTTTTTTTCACCACAGACAACTCGTCCACCGTCTGTTCCATGAGACAT
Organism: Varecia variegata; assembly: GCA_028533085.1. Classification (NCBI taxonomy): domain Eukaryota; kingdom Metazoa; phylum Chordata; class Mammalia; order Primates; family Lemuridae; genus Varecia; species Varecia variegata. The sequence goes on along the minus strand of CM052436.1, from coordinate 191,206,248 downwards.
GACCTCATGAGCTGGCCCACTAGGGCAGGTACAGCAATCACTTAGCTTTTATTGATGGAATTGAACTCTGCAAACTCTCCAAGGCCCAGAACACAGCTGTTGATGCCAGAGCCCTGAGTCAGGTACTGTATTGAAAAGAAAGGCCCTAAATGCACAGCCTGGAGTAATTTGTACAGAAAATAGCCTGCTCTAATTCCATTTAATATTCATTTCTATTTGTTTTTATAAAGAAATTAAAGCAGCTGATTATCTACAATTCGAACATGCAGGACAAGATCCCAGCCTTTGTCAACATCACTACCACAGAGCTAGGCTAGCCATCTAGGAAGGTCCCTCTGAGGGTATGAAACAGCTTCGGGGAGAATGAGGGCAGGCTGTCCACCACTGCTACTTCTGACATCAGAGTCAAGGCCCATCGTACTATGAGTGGTATCTGAAGCAGGACAAAGTCACTTTAGGAAACCAAAGCAACTAAAGTAAAATGAAACGGATAACTAATACTTGGATGTGCTCACCCACGTAGGACATTCAGGCCTCACCAATGCCTGGACTTAGAGGTGTAACTGGTTTTAGTGATCAAGAGAATTAGTTCTTTATTTTTATTGTTTTAATTCACATGCAGTACAATTCACCCTTTCTGACATACAGTTCTGTGAGTTTGACAAATGCATATAGTTATGTAACTACCACACAATCAAGACATAAAACAATTCTATTATCCCCAACACTGCCTCCTGCTTTGTAGTCAGCCCCTCCTCCCAATCCACACCACCACTGATCTGTGGTCTATTCCTGTAATGTTGCCCTTACTGTACAATCATATAGTATTGTAGCCTTTCAAATCTGACTCTAGCTTCTTTCACTTAGCATAGTGCATTTTAGGATTCATCTATGTTGATGCATACATCAATAGTTCATTCCTTTTTACTGCTGCATAGTATTTCACTGTATGAATGTACCACCTTGTATTTTTATTCCCTAGCTGAAAGACATCTAGGTTGTCTCTACTTTCTGGTGACTATAAATAAGGATACTATAAATATTAGCATATAGATTTCAGTGTAAACCTAGGTTTCCATTTCACTTAGGTAAATACCCACAAGTAGCACAGAAGGTGCTGTGCTTCTATGTAAGTGTATGTTTAACACAATGAAAAAATGCCAAACTATCTTCCAGTGTGACTGCGCCATTTTGCATTTCCACCAGCCATGCATGAGAAGCCCAGGTGCTCAGCATCCTCACTCACTTAGCACTGTCCAATTTTTTCCTTCTTATCTTACCTTAAGTCATAGGTGGGTGATGATATCTCACTGTGATTTAAAAATTAAGACTCTTTGAGATCTGTCAAATATCAGAGTACCATGAGTTGCTACCTTTGAATTGGTAATATTTTATTATCTCTGTTTGGAGATAAGGCAACAAGCTCAGACAGTTAAGTTCACATAGTTAACAAGCAACATGCAGAAGATCTTCTGGTTCTAGAAGTGTTCCTTTACAAGTTTGTATACATGTATTAATACCTAATACCTACATATAATAATGCATCACTAATAATCACAATAGATTCCCATTTAACAAAAGGAAATAATTCTAATACATCATAACATTCATTAGTGTAAAATTCATATATTATTGATAATTCAAACATGCATATATAGTCGTACATACACAGTACTACACATACAGATACAGGCAGCGTGCCAAGCACATTGACAGTTTAAATTTAATCACAAAAGGAAGAGTATCTAATATTTTAGAAAAGTGATACTCAAAATTATACCAGCAACATTATATGTTCACCTAATTTAATATGATCACAAATATTAGCTGTTCCAAGGAAGATCTCCATTTTTCAACAATTTATTGACTTTTTATTGTTACTCTTTGTACTTTAAATTAGGAAAACTAAACATATGGTTTAGAATTTTTACCATGCCTGATTTCTCACCACTTTGTTGTCATATTTACCTGTCCTCTGCTGCTGAGGATCATTTTATGCATTCCTTATCTAGTCCCATCGATGGAACAGGAAATTAAATGTCTTCCAATGAAAAACAGTTGTTTCACCCATTCAACAAATACTTATTGCATTCCTAGCAAGCTGGAGGGAGGGGTAGTGGTTTACTATTTTAGACAAAGGGCCTCAGGAAGGGTATCTCTAACGAAGTGACGTACGAGCACAGACCTGAGAGAAGTGAGGGAATCGGCCTTATGAAGATGGGAAGGAAGAAGATTCCAGGAAGTGGGACCAACAGGTGCAAAGGCCCTGAGGGGAGTGTGCGGTTTGCGAGGTTGAGGAGACCAACATAGCTGGAACACTGCAAGTGAGCCAGGAAGACACTAGAAGGAGATGAAATCAGAAAGGTAAAAGGGAATCAGATTATGCAAAGACATTGATTGGATCTGATTTTCATATTTAAGGGGAAGCAATTAGAATGTTTTAAGTACAGAGTTACATGGTCTGACCTAAGTTTTAAAGGAATATTTTGCTGCTTGGAGAATGACTGTAGCAGGCCAAGAGTGAAACAGAGAAACCAGTTACAGGCTACTGCAAACGTCCAGATGAGTGATTACAGTAGCTTGATCAATGCTGGTAACAGATAACACTGGGAAAAGCTATTGGATTCAGGACACATTCTGAACACAGAGACAACAGCATTGGCTGATGGATTGCATGTGGTGTGTAAGAAAGGAAAATGACTTCAAAGTTGAAAACTAGCACCAAAAAGGTTAAAGAAAACAATTACTTAATTTAAAAAATAACAAATAAGTTTTAACAAAGATCATTAAGAATCTAAAACACAGTGATATGTTGACTAGCTGGTCTCCAATTTCTGAGAGTCAAGAGTGAAGACAGGAAACTGAGACTGTCATTTTCAATAACTAACTTTGGGGACATCTGCTGCTATCACTAAAGCAAAGTCATTGAGAATTCTGAATAAAGATCAAAATCAGAATACCATTCTCTTTCTTCTACCCTTAATGACTTTGATGTAATATATTCCCCTTCAGCTATAGCAGGCTGAGTTTGACAGGAATCAGCCAGATGAATGGATTAACAACAGATAAACAGGTTGATTGAAATGTAAATAGATGAAGATTAATGCAGTAGAGAGCAGGAACCAACATGCAGAAGAGATAATACTCAAAATAAGCAGAATATAATTTCAAAATTTTCATATAGTGTCTCAATTGCCTAAAATAATAAAAATCTGGACAACCTGGGGTTTAGAATATAAATTTTTATTCATTTCTCTCAGAAAGTTAAGGATGCTGTCAAGATCAAAACCATTTGTTATGAAGATAACCTAGTGTTTCAAGACAGAGAATAACAATTTTAAAGAAATTTAAGATCATTGTGAAGAACCAGAAAGACTGGAATTGTAAATGGCATTAGACAACTTTCCCCTAGATTTCAGTGTCCTCCCCACCTAAGATCCACAGGTGAAAGAAACAGTCTGCTATGCTAACGTGGTTCCCAGGACTCCATCGGAGATGGGGACATTGAAAAAGCCAACTTGGAATCAAGTGTTCAACATATTGTCTTTGAGGTTTACTCTCAAAGTTACCTTACACAGTATTTCCACACCTTACAGTGTTTAATAAATGTGTATTGAACAGATGAATGAATGAAACTCTCCACCACTGTTGGGATGAGACAGGGGAAGAAGGTAAACACACCTCCATTTTTACATCCTCCTTTTCCCAAGGAAAGCCAAATGTACCACCCTACTTACGATTTTGGGGACTTGTCAGGGTGACTTGGTGTTATAATCCTGAAACCTATAGCATTAAAACAAACAAACAAAAAGAGCAGAAACTATTTTGGAATTTCTTGGGAAAACTAAAGCACTTTAACATTTAGTGATACTTTTCCATCGGTCATGTATCTTCCTGCCTCCCAAACCACATGACAGTATAGACCAACCATCCCTAAGCACTTTTGAAATCCTCTCCCAGGAAATCACCGGTCACGTAATGCCCCTCTCAACTTTGAAGACTCACCAAAGATTAAATGAGGGTCAAAATCGCCTTGTACGATTTTCACAGATGGCCTTCCAGAGAGAGAACTATAATATTGAATCGAAATTTGGGAGTGTAGCAATATGCCAGTAAAAGAATTCATTGCCCATTCTTCAATTCCTGTGTATTGACACGCTGTCTCCTCTATTCCTCATGATTAGAGTGCAATGTTTCTCATCCCCATCTCTGGAACTGAGATAATCTAAGGACGAGTGAGTGACCAAAACTATCCCATTAATATGCCTAATCTCGGCCACAGCACAGTATGCATTCCAAGTTAAGAACCATAACTCTGTATAACAGCACAAAGCCCTACATTTATTTGCATCTTACAAGAGATCATTCAGGAGAATGAAGCAGCTCATCTTGACCTTGTTTAATTTACCATTCTCCTTTCACATTAATTCTGCCGCGGAAATAGGACTGCAATTCCTTTTCAACAAATCCCTGACAACTTACAACTAGAGAGAATGAATTTACTTTGCTGATTTCCTGTATTCCAGGAAAAAAGAAAGCCGGTCATGTGATACCATTTAACAGATACAAACCTACCTTCCTCTTTTCCTTTTATTTTTACAGCAAGATATATGTTGACCAAAAGTACACTATGGGATTTTTCTTTGGTTTCAATGTGGTTTTTTTTATTACTGTATTTGTTTTGAGAGGGGGGAATGTGTTTTAGAGAAAGATGCTTCTTAGATAAAACATTGCTTTTTAGATCATAGTAAGTGCTGACTTAGAACAAAGTTAAGAGAAAGCTGAGTTTAAATGATATAAAAACTTTACCTTAGTCATGTCCCTGAGACTCTACCTGGAGAGATCTAACATGTTTGCCATGGGAATTCAGTTAACTTCTCATGCAGAATCCTTTTGCTGAGAAATGACAACAGTTCTCAGATCACGAAATTCCCCTAAGCCAGTACAAGGTTTCGTTTTATTTCCATTTGGGGAGAGGGGAGTTTGATTTACACCTCTCTAGGAAAGTCCTATACAGGTCTCAGGGTGGTTTAGACCAGCCTGTCCAATAGAATATTTCTGTCCAATAGAAATAAAATGTGAGCCTTGTGTATAATTTTAAATTTTTTTAGTTGCCACATTAGAAAAAGTAAAAGCAAATAAATCAATTTAAATATGTTCATTAACCTACTATATCTAAAATATTTGATATTTTAGATAAGTATTCCACATACAAAAACTATTGAGATTATTTTACATTCTTTTTTTCCTAAAAAGAATCCAAAGATTCTTTTTAAATGTTTGAAATCTGATATATATTTTACACTTGCAGACACAACTTGGGCTGACCACATGTTAAGTGCAAAATAGCCACATGGGACAAGCGGTGAGCATATTAGCACAGGCTGCAGTGCAGGACCTAGAGAGAGTCTGTGGAATTGATTAATGAGTAGTCAGTGAGTTGTGGGTTGGAAATAGCAAAGTCTCTCCGTTACAAGGTGACTGGAAGAAAGAGAATTGGAGAGGACCCCACAGTCCTTGACCTGGAAACACCTAGGAATTCTGTAAGTTTGGGTTATTATAAGAACTTAACTCTCCAGCAATCATTACAGCCCCAGGTATTTCACTCATTCTCACTTCAGTGAGCCAAGAGCTCTGTAAAATAAATTCTTATTTTGTCACTTTTGTGAAAAAATATTAATTTACTAGTTTTCTTACTACTCTGAGCATCTTGCTTCCTTAATATCTTATATTCCCTACAACCTCTGTGCTTTGTTGCTATACTCCATTGATGAAATTCAAGTTTAAATTCAATTCGGAAGTCGAGCTCTCATCTTAAAACCTAATCATGAGCTACATCTCAAGATATTTTCTCAAATAACACCTCCACTTGCTGAAAATCTATGCACTAAATATTCTGCTAGGCACTTCATAATCATCATCTCTAACCCACCAAAGATAGGCATTATTGCCCTCATTACAGTGGACTAAACGGATCCTGGGAAAGGTTAAAAACCTGTTCGAGATCACAGAAGTAGTTCCGACTGCAGCCCTCACCTCCAGGACTTTCCTTCTTTGCCTTGGTTGAATAAGAACAGCCAATATCCTTGTATTCCTAAATGCCAGCATCTTTGCATAGGTTGAATTCTGAACACCAATTCCTACTTTATTCCTCTGGGAACAGAAACCAGCAAGAAAGCAACCACCATCTGTCACTATTGAGCTTGCAAGGAGCAGAGGAAAAACTTTTATCTAAAGTCCAAGATAAAGAAATTCACTGAGCACCACCCACATTATACAATCCTCCCACCCAGGCGCCCATTTACATGCCCAGCTGTCATTTTAATTGCAAATTAGAGGTCATCCCTGATAATATGGCCCTCCTATTCCATCCTCAGAGCACTCTGGTCCCCAAAGTCATTAGTGCAAACTTGTTTCAATTGCTTTTGGCTCTGCCTGCACAGAGATTTCTCTGTAGGGACCTCTGCTATAACAAGCTTCTGCTCCCCACACATAGACTGTTGCTAAGGAGAAGAGAGTTCTGCCTCTGTAATTACTATAGTACCTGAAATTCCTCTGTAATCTCTACCAGTCATTTCCTTGACATCAAAAGCTTCTTTCTGCTTAAAACTGTAATCTCTGCTCTTTGCATTCTTAAGCAAGGCTCAGCCGCTTCCATTTCAAGTCATAAACAATTGATGCCCTCTACTACAATTGCAAATTCAGATTTTCAGGGGCCTCCAAGCTTTGAGGAACCCTTTCTGGATAACTGTGGGTTTGGAAGGGAAGCAGCAACTTAGATGTCATCAAACCAGACTAGAAATGCCAAGAACTTCTTCCTTCCCCGCAACTCTCCATTTCTTCTGATTCTGAGAAGGCAGCCTCCCAGTAACCATGTCAGCATGAAATGGTTGTCTGCATCACAAAAATCTTCAGGCTAACTTTATCTACAAAATCATCTTTTTTTCCCCAAAGCAGTCAACCCCTCCCCCAGGCATAGTTTTGCCCCCATAGTCAAGCAAGATGGATCCTAAAGCAAGTTGTCAGAGACTGTATTAGTCAGGGTTCTCCAGAGAAATAGAACCAATAGGATATATAGAGATGTATATAAGAAGAGATTTATTCTAAGAATTGGCTCATGCAGTTATGAAGACCAAGAAGTCCCACAATCTGCTGGCTGCAAGCTGGAGGACCAGAAAAGTTGGTAATATCATTCGATATGAGTCCAAAGGCCTGAGAAAGGGGCAAGGCATGGGGTGGGGACAGAAAGGCCTGTTGATGTCCCAGTCTGAGTCAGAAAGCCCAAGCACCAGGAACACCAATGTCCAAGAGCAGAAGATGGATGTCTCAGCTCAAGTAGAGAGGGAAAAATTCATCCTTGTTCTATTCTAGCCAATTGTCGATGATGCACATTTGCATTGGTGAGGACACTCTTCTTTCACTCAGTCTACCAATTCAAACGCTAAATCTTCCAGAAGCACCCTCACAGACATGCCAAGAAATAATGTCTTGCCAGCTATGTGGGCAACCCTTAGCCCAGTCAGGTTGACACATAAAACCAACCATCACAGAGACCTTGCTCCTCAAACGGTGCCCACAGACCAGCAACATCTGCATCATCTGGAAAGTTCATCGGAAATGCAAAATCTACATTTTAACACCATCTCCAAGGGCTTCAAATCAACCTTAAAGTGTGCTAAGCCCCCATCTGAGACAGCTGAAGAGAATCTCATGGGTGATTTCATAAATAACCAGGCAGTTGATGCTAACTGTAATTTTTCATTTAACTCTTGTTATGCTAGGAATTGTTGGGCTTTGTTTTTAAGTCTATTTTTTTAGCCTAAAACTAGACTAAAGATAAAATAGTTTCCAGAGAAAAAACAAGCTGCTTAATGTGGTCCTAAAATCCTGCCATCTCTGCACTTAAGTAATGTAAAAGTTTACTATCTGTGACCCACTGCCTACTGTACAGAGAACAACACTCACCACTAAAAGATATTTGCAAATGAACAGGAGGACAATGCACAAAATAAATAACAAACAAGCAAGCAAACAAATGTCTTATAATTAACATGCCCCATGTGTTTTCCTATTATGATCACTGCAAATTCTATTAGAATGACTTATGAGAGATACAATTTTATTAAATAACTACATCAATTTGAACTGAAGTACAGAAATAAGAAAACAGGTTGATTTTAAAGCTTTCTGAAACTGTGTTTTACAGGAAAAAAAAAGTAGCTCAAATTACCGGAATTCACCCTCCAGCAATTTTGTGCTGGAAAATACATTGGTAAAATACAAACATTTAAATAGCAATGCCTATATATTGATTAGACAAAGTGAGTCATTTTGGAGTCATTTTATCATAAACAGCATTCTTTAAATTGTTATTCCAATAAATAACATTTTTTTTCTAATGTGAAAATTTATTTACTTCACAATCCTACTCAAGGCAGTTATTTACTTGTAATCATTCAGTTGTTTAAAAATATGAACAAATACCAAGTTAACAATGTACATGCATAAAAACTAATAGATATCTTCCACTTTAAAAAGAAGCCATTCATGTTTTAAGGACACTATATCCCAACTTTAAAGATGATAATGTCTTTGCTTTTAATATTCTGATTATTAGAGGTCTATGAGAAAAACTAAAATATAGATTAAAAAGATGCCACAGTATTCAAAAAGATTGTCAAGAACATCAGCAATGAAGTGACCAAATACTACCTCAAAATTACAATGTTGTCAAGAATATAAACAACACTCCCAAAGGTCACAATATATCATCATCTTTTGACTACTATGTACTCTATGATTTTAGAATTCTATTTTTCTTGATGGATGTCTCTCATTCTTGAAAGAAGAAAAAAAGAACATAAAGGTCTTTGCTCAAGTGTCAGCTCTTCAGAAAGGCCTCTCCTACCAACCTATCCAAAATGGTAGTCCCAACTTCTGTCATCCCCTTGCCCTTACCACACACTAATCTCAGACTCACCCACAGCTTTCTAGTGCAAGTGCTGTAATGCTTTGCCTAAGAGCTTTCTCTAGCCCAAGAGCTGTGTTTATTTCTGCACAGAGGGGCAGGCTGGAAATGCCAAAGACAGATCAGAGTTAGTGGATAAAAAAACAGCCTCCATGTCCTTCTATGGGACAATTCTGAGGCAGGTTCTGCACTGATTCCAGGAGGTCCCCAGTGGGATTGGGCCCCTGCTGCACACAGTACTAGTAACCTCTGTGAAAACACACCATTTATTGGCTTCCTTCACTTCTTTGTCTCGCTCTCCTACTCCCCTCCCAGTATTTCCTGGGGTCATTTCTCCAATACATCACTTGGACTCAAATCTTTTCCATGTGGCTTCCCCTAGACACTCTGAAGTCGAGAACTAGGGACAGCTCTCAGGATCCAGACCAGCCACATAATCTGCAGGGCCCAATGCCAGGTCACACGCCCATGAAACTGACCCTGCCAAGAACTCACCAAGGATAAATTGTCGAAGACCTCCTAAGACACCTCTCTTAGCATTGATTATTCTCAGCGAAAAAAGAAATAACACTGTTCTCTTTTATTTTAGGTTAAGCCATCACACAACTACACGACACGTAACACCAGAGAGGCCCGTGGGCAGCTGTTCAGAGCAGTTCTGCTCTGCTCACCTCACCTTCAGACTTCCCAAACCCCCGAGGAATCAATCGTGGCACGCAGCTCCTGCTGCCTGCTCGATGGTTCACTCTGCTAAGGTTGAAATTACCTTGTTGAGTCCCACTGTTTAAACACACCATTATATAACTGAAAGAGACAGAGAACCTGCTTTTAGATGCCAGAGGATGCAAAAGGTCTCAGGATCTGTTTCAAGAAAATCCATTCAGGTTAATCACGCAGCGGTCTGGTGGTGGCACAGCCACAGATTTAGAAGGGTTTGGCAGAAAAATGAAAAAGGAACAAAATGTCCTGCTAGTGGCATGCCTGAGTGCCAAGGATGTCTATGTTTGAGGAATTATATAGACTGAAGTGACCAGAGCAGACCTGTAGAAATATATCCAAGATGGGAAACTGGTTTAGTGCCACCTATACCTGTGAGATGCTTAATATGTGTGTGTGTTGGGCGTGGGGGTGGTTGGGAAGAAGTAATCTGTACATTGTAGATCCCCAAGAGAGGGACCCAGGCTGCGTTTCCAAACAAAACTGACCACAGACCAGTGATGTGCCGGGCAATTGGCAGGGCTAGGTATCAACAGGATAGACTGAGAAGTAACAACTTGAGCTCACTTGAAATCCAGGTAACCACAGACCCTGTTTACTGATTGTCTTATTTTGTTCATGCTGCTATGACAAAATACCACAGACTGGGTAATTTATAAAGAATAGAAATTTATTTCTCATAGTTCTGGAGGCTGGATGTCCAGGAGGAAGGCACCAGCACATTCAGTGTCTGGTGAGGGCCCCATCTCTGCTTCCAAGATGACACCTTCAACACTGTATCCTCATATGGTAAAAGGGCAAAAGGGGACCAGCTAGTTTTCCCCAGCCCTTTTATAAGGTCGCTAATCATCTCCTAAATGCCCCACATCTTAATACCATCACACTAAGGTTTGTGTTCCAACATGTGAATTTTGGAGGGACACATACATTCAAATCATAACACTAATATTCCAGGTGATTTGTTTTCCTACTGTATACAGAATACTTCCTAAGGTTTATGTTTGTATTCAATCCTGCTATAAAATGCAAAAGAAATGACTGTCTCTGTTTGAAATGTTAGTATTTAGCAGAATTACATTTCATGAAAAATTACTCTACAGAATTAACCTCCACAGATACTACACTACTACCTCACATTGGGGGCTTCTGGAACCAAACAAAAATCGCTTTAAAGTATACTGAGGAGCAGGGGGTTAGTAGTCAGACATTTCTAGATTAAAATTCTGGTTATGTTCTTTACAGGTTGTGTGACTTTGGGCAATTAACTAACTTTTGTGAGCGTGTCTTCTTATTGTAATACCTCTCAGGGTTGCTGTGTGGGGGAAAAAACAGAGAAGGGTCAATGTTCTCAATTACCCATGTTCAAACCAAACTCTTGATAATCCTTGCTGCCTGGGTTCACATCCTTGTAGGTATTTTTCCACTCCTCTTTTATATCCACTATCTAGTCTGTCAGTGAATCCTCATGGTTCATCACTCAAAATATCCAAAATCTGATCATTCCTCACAAACCCCAGCCAACCTGAGTCTGCTTCTGGGTGCCCTCACCTCCCACCTGGACTTCTGCTAATTTTCTTCCCTTCTCTTGCCTTTGTTCTTCTTCAATTTATTCTCAACCCAGCAGCCAGAGGACTCTTATTAAAATGAAAGAACCACTCACAGTAACAAAATCCTTACTTTGATCTGAAGCCGTGGTTCTAAATGTGATTTTGCAACTCAGAGGACATTTGGCAACGTCTGGAGACAGGGTTCATTGTCACAGCTGTGGGGATAGGGGGGGTGTGTGCTGTGGTGTGAATGTTTGCATCCAAACTTGTGCTGAAACTTAGTCCCCCAATGCAATAGTATTAAGAGGGTACTAAGAGGTAGAGCCTTTAGGAGGTAACTGGGCCATGAAGGCTCTCATAAATGAGATTAGTACCTTATAAAAGGGCGGGAGATAACTAGCTAGCCCATTTTGCCCTTCCATCCCACACCCTTTTGCTCTTCCACATTCTGCCATGGAAGGACGTAGCACCCAGGCACCATCACTGAAACAGAGTCTTTGCCAGACACTGAGTCTGCCAGCACCTGGATCTTACACATCCCAGCCTCCAGACCATGAGAAATAAATTTCTGTTGCTATAAATTACCCAGTCTGTGCTATTTTGTCATAGCAGCACAAATGGACCAAGACACTATGCTACTGGCATCTAGCGGGTAGAGTCCAGGGATGCCGCTGCTAAACATCCTATGATGCACAGGACAGCTCCCCACAACGCACAATGATCCAGCCCAAAATGTCACTAGCGCCAAGGCGCCCAGAAACAACTGAAGTGGTCTGAATCCCCTCCACCTCTCTGCATCATCTAGTCCTATTCCCCAACCCTGAGTTGGAGAATGGTGTCCCTGCTGTTCCTTGCTCATGAAAAGTGACTCTCACAAGGGCTATTGTTCCCTCTGCCTTAATATTCTTCCCATAGATTTCCACTGGGTTCATTATTTCACCACCTTCAGGCCTCTGCCAATCACCTTATTTTTAATTGCAATTCCCCTTACTCCTGCCCCCACCTCCTCCATCCTTCTTCCCCTGCTTAATTTTTCTGCATCACACCTATTACCCTCTGGCACACTTGTCTTTTTACTTGTGGATCATCTGCCTCCAGCCCCTGGAATGTAAGCTCCATGAAGGCGGGGACTTGTGTCTGATTACTTCGTATTTATATGCCTGGCACACAGCTGGCACTCTGTAAATATTTGCTGAAACAAATGAAGGAATATATGAATGTTATCTTCTAGATGTTCCTAAAATACAGCTGGGAGAATGCTTCTAGTTTGAGCAAGAGACTCATTACCAGGGCCATATTTATAACCTGTTTTGTATCAAAACAGAGACAGCTATTTCTTGAAGAGAGAGCATGGCAGGGGGTAAGGGACAGGGCTGTGTTTAGAAGTGGGAAGCAGGGAAGAGCCAGGAAGCAAGTGAAAAGGTCACTGTGGCCAGAGCACAGAGGTAGAGGCAACTGGCTCGGGTTTTATTTGAAAGGACAGGCAGAGGCAGAAACACAAAGCTTGGAGAGACCAGTCATGGTTTTATTTCTCTGGGTTTTCCTGTACCTTCCCAGGAGGGAGCTTGGCTAGAAGGAAAATAACTGATTTAGGTAAGCAGGCTGGGAAGAGATGCATGAGATAACTACATAATTCTAGCTAGACAAAGAAGGAACCTGCCAAGAGAGCTGAGAGCGTGGTCTGCAAAGAGGGCCTGGGCCATCCCACGGGAAACAGGAGAGAGGCAGCCGCTCATCTGGCATGGGGCAAACCACCCGAGATGTCCGCACCCAGAAGGCACAGAAAGGTCAGACAGGAAGGCCAGAGAAGTGAGTTCACTGGACGCCATGATCTCGGGGACTATTCAAACCACTTCATAAAAATTACAATGCCCCGTGTTTTTACTGGGTTTATCAGTTGGTTTCAGAGACTTGGAATCAGAAGTACACGATTATTTTTCCACAGATGTGAAAGTGGCCCTTTCCTGAAAAAAGCCTCACCCCAATTAAAAACCTCTAAAAATTAAATGGAAGTTTCTAGAATGGGTTGGCACAGACTAATCTGTCATTAGCAGGACACAACAACCAGAATGGGTTTTGACAAATACCATTTTTTTTAACTTTCTTTTGACTCTTATCTCATGGGTGGATATGTAAAACCTGAAGTCTGAAACCAATACAAGAAGAAATAGCTTTAAGATTTGTTAAACCTGCTTTTTTAAAGCAAGCATCTGTGGTCAAGGGACAGTAAGGGTCCATCCATCACTCTGGCATGAGCATTCGTTTATCCAATAAATATTTACTGAGTCCCCTCCCCCAGGTATCAGACACCTTCCTAGGTGCTTGGGGCAAACCACTGCCACCACCACAAGGCTTAGAGGGGAGAAGAGAGAGAGTAAATGCTCAACACAATATATAGTTAAATTATATTGTAAGTTGAAAATGGGAAGTGCTATGGAAAAAAAAGAGGGAGAACAGGGTAGGGGTTAATAAGAAGTTCAGGTTTATAATAAAGCAAAGACTCAAGAAGAGGAAGGAATTAGTCAAGTGGCTAAATGGGGGGAAATGCATTATGGGAAGAGGAAGGAGCCACGGCAAAGACTCCAAGGTGAGAGCAGGACAGAAAGGAAGCCAATGTGACTGAGCCCCATGAGCCAGAGGCCAGGGCATGTGGGTAACAAGGGGTCATCTCACACTGCCCTGGTGGGCCATGGGAAAGGCTCTGGCTGTCACTCGGAGTAAGATGAAGACCCCCTAGAGGGCTCTGGGCTGGGAGGATACTGATTCCTTTTCCGCTTTTTTCCACGGGCACAGGGTGATCATCTCTGACCATGAATTACCTTCAGAATCATTGCAGAAGGTGCTAGGAGTTTTAAGAGTCAATGCACAGAATAAGATGCCTTTTGTTCCTTCTTTCAAACTTCTCATATTCTGGGTACATTCTAGTAGCTTGAGATTTTTTAAATTAATTTTGCCTCTATACAAGGCAACACAAGGAAAAAAATCTGAACTTGCAAAAAATAATAAAACAGGGAAGGTAGTTCATGTTAACGCAGATTTCTCAGTTTATAAATACATTTCCTACAGTTTGTTTTTTTTAATGGCTTCATAGATGATTCCATTTGTCTCTAGGTAGAAAAACCAAGGGTATAACTACATGACAATGAACCATAGGAAATGGTTTACATCCAATCATTTCGGCCAACAAAAACAGCAATTTCATATGGTTCAACCTGAGACTTAGCAGTAATGTATCATGACATCCAATTTGAAATTAAGATGTTTTTCAATAACACACATGAAAAGGAAGTGAGATTCATTTCCCCTAATTCAATTTGCATAAAACTTTAAACATGTATATACAGTATTTCCAAAAACCATTCAAAACACTCAAAACATTATTCATCACTGTCTAATGGCAATTACAAACAAAAGTTAAAAAGAATGATAAATTAGATTAGACCAGCATTGTTATCTAAAGACATATCTCTAGCTTGATAGTCCTTTTGGATACTGCTCCAAAACCTAATTCTAAAAATCTAGCAGAATTTTCTCCCCTCTTACCTGTGGTCAAGGGAAGGAATGTCTACATCTCCTGAGGTATCGTAGCCATCTCCCCAGGCCCCCTGTTCTATCTTCCTTTGAAGCTGCTCCCCCATTTTGTTCTGGAGAAGACCCTCATTTCCCCTCCAGACACTAACTGAAGGAGGGAGAGAAACGGAGATGCTCCTGGCCACTCTGTAGCGAGACATAGGCTTAGTGCCCCAACGTGGAGTCACCCCTTTGTGCTCAGGGGCATCTTGGCTGGGACACAAACAGCAGCACAGCGTGTTTTCCTGGGATAGGAGGAGCCCAGCACCTCTGGCCCCAGGAGACCATTTGTGTTTGTGTAACATCCCCAGGGGCAGCGGAGGTTTCGAGTCATGCCCTCGTACAGGTTCTCCCTGGTGTTGGCGTGTGGCAGGGCACTTTAGCTCCCTGACCCCCACAGAACGTTGTGCTGAGTCCCCAAGTCTCCAATGAGCAAGAGTGTCAGGCCCCATTAAACACATTCTTCCTCGTAAACATGACAGAAAGTGAGCGGGTATCCGTGACTAAAACCAAATGGGTATTTCTTACTTCTCCTTCACATGACCCCCAAACTGTCGCTGCCGGTGGCTCCTCAGAGCACAGACAGGACCCAGATGAGACAGCTGAGGAAGGGGTACTACCCCTGGCAGCCCCTCAACCCATAAGCACAGGGTCAGGGTTTCAGAGCTAGTTGGCCAACGAGTCCTGGTTTGAAAATTGCAAATCCCATGTCCCAGGAGCCTCTCCATCCCAGGCAAACCAGGACTGTTGGTCACTCTACAATGAGAGCTCATGTCCCAGCTAGGACAGACCAACCTCCTGCCCCTCAGTCTCCACCTCTGCCAGAAGCCTCCTGTCACAGTTGCTATGGAAACTGCCCCCCTGTGCACTTAATAAATACCACAGATGTGTATTTCTTGTATCTCCTGCAGCACCCATGAGTGCCCAGATTACCGGAGCCAGGCTCAGGCCCAGAGATGACTGGACAAATCCCATTGGCCTTCACTTTTAGACAAAGAAAGAGCAAGCCTCTCTTAGGTACTTTAGTCTAGCAGAATGGGTAGATTCCAGCCCAGCCAACATTAAAAATAATTCTTTCCACTGTGAGGGTCCCAGATGCCAGTGACACATACCCTACGGAGGAGAAAGAACCCCTAACCCTTTAACTCACTTCACATGGCACAAAGTGAGAGTCTGCAGCTAGCTGCACGCATGGAGTTCAAACCTGAATGACTCTGAAAGACAAAGCAGAACCAGCTCTTCAAGGAGGTAATTTTTATTGCCAGAAAACTATTCCAGCTACTGATCAATTCATTTATACATAGCTTACTTTCTGAACATTTTTGGGTGAGATGCTGTAGGAAAAGAACAACAAAACAAAGATGAACACACCCCCACCCGCCGCTGCTCTCATAACGGTTGTTGACATCTCTTACTCACTCTCAGGACGTGAGCCCCAAGATCTGAAGTCATTCGCTAGATCCCCTAGTATTGATCTTCTTTCTCTCTTTTGGGATACTGTATTAGTGTATAAAGACGCTCTATAGAACAATTACTGTGCCCCATTTTGTTGTCCAAATGAGGCTGCTATGGACTGAATGTTTGTGTCCCCCTCCCAAAAAAATATTCCTGAGGCCCCAATCCCCAATATGATGGTATTTTTGGAGGTGGAGCCTTTGGGAAGTAGTTAGGGTTAGAGTAGGTCACGATAGTGGGGCCCTTATGATGGGATTAATGCCATTATAAAAAGCGGGAGAGAAACAAACACCCCCCCCACCCCCGCCCCCAGTGCCATGAGAGGACATAATGAGCTAATGGCTGTCTGGTCTGCAAACCAGGAAGAGAACCCTCACAAGACACTGAATCTGTAGGCACCCTGACCTTGGACTTCCAGCCTCCAGAAGTGTAAGAAATAAATATTTGCTGTTTAAGACACCCAGTCTGTGGTATTTTGTTACAGAGGCTGAACTAAGGCAGAGACCCAGAAGGTATCAGGGTCTTAGAGGAAATATTTTTGATTGTGGGACATTATTAAGACTCATTCTCAGATACACCTTGAATGGTGATTAACATGGCAAGAGAAGACAACGCCTGGCATCCTGAGTCTCATCTAACAGATACCACATAACACTTACAGTCTGTTTGCAGAAATTAACTGGATCAGCACCAGCCTCTCTTGAAGAGACTAATATTTTGAATAGCATGTTAGTGCAAGAGAGAGGCCCACAGTGCATGAAGCCAAAGACTTTGATGGCCCTCAATAAACCGCAACACTTAACAACATCTCTGGTGGCCTCATTTTGGGTAGCTATTCAAAGCTTGATCAAGGTCATAATTTCCAAAGAACTTTCCCCTCTGTACAATCAGGCACAACATATGGGTCCTACGGCTTAAGTGCCTCACTCACAGTGGACTTACCAAGTCCACGAGTCTCCCTGTAGCATGTGGCAAGCCTGTGTGGGATAACAAGTCCAAGGACATTTGTTCAATTATTGCTCAAGTGCTTAAATAATTTTGTTGGAACAAAGTTTTTCACAGTATTACAGCAACAGCTGATCCAAATGGAATCATATTCCAAACTCCCTCTTAATGAGATCATTCTTAGAAAATCTGTAGACCTCTTTCCTGCAAAATTTGCACCTGAAAGTCCTTGAATGGAGAATGGGCGTGAATGTGATCTTTAGACAGAACACTGAAGTGATCTGCATAGTCCATACAGCAAGACTGACTGCAGTCTACCCCTCTGTTAGCAAGAGGGCCCACCTTTGGGTTAAAGGCAGCAATTACATTAGAAATTGCACTTTTTGCCCTGTACAGAAGGGGGTTTTTGGTTGGAGCACTACTCATGCTAAATTAGGCAAGACGTAGCCCTGAAGAACTGACGTCAGCATGCATCCTTCCATATCACTACCTAACAAATACCCCAAGTCTCAGAATTCAAACCGTAGCACCAGCTTTATAATGGAAAAATTCTCCATCAAATGGCTGATTCCACATGTAAGATTTAAATGTCTGAATAAATACTAGTGCTTATGAGAAGAATAGGCTCGCAACAAAACTACAGAATATTTTATGTTATAAACCATACTGATATCAAGACAGACGAATTTTTATTATGATGAATAATTAGGCCACAAGATTGTTAGGATAATATATGTTCCTATACAGAAACTTCTTTTTGTTACTGTTGTTTTATTTTGTTTTTTAATCCAGCAAAGAGATTTCAGCATGGAAATCCCAGGGCATATGTGGACTTATGTCTAACATTTATGACTCTACATTCCTAAACAAAGCACTTGAAGCACAGCACACTCTGATGTTTTACAGTAAATGCTGTATTTGTGTTTTTACCAATAATTCTTGTAGGTGGTTTTCCTTATTTTCCTTATCCTCACCACAGAAGAAACTGTATGGGATAGTGGTGTGTTCTGTTTGTTTTGTTTTATCTAAGGTAAATAATCTTAGAATTTCCAAGCTGAGGGGAACCTGAGATCATCTATTCCAACCCCTCATTTTGAGGAAGAGGACAGCAAAGTGTAGAGAACTGAAAATAAGCAACACTGAAATAAAATTCTCCTTCATAACAGCTTTCTCTCATTCACTAAAGCAAGCAGTCTCAAAGAGACTAAAATGCTCACAACACTAGATTGCTAATCTTTGGCAGATCTAACTCAAAATAAAATGAAGAAACATTTATCTCCTTCCTCACTGGCAAACCTGCTGCATTAGTTTTCTATTGCTCTTGTAACAAACCCCATAAACTAGTGGCTTTAAACACCACAAATTCATCATCTTTAAAGTTCTGTAGGTCAGAAATGCAACATGAGCCTCACCAGGCTAAAATCAGGTGGCAGCAGGGCTTGTTCCTTTCTGGAGGCTCTAGGAGATCATCTGCTTCCTTGTCATTCACAGCTTCTAGAAGCCACCTATGTTCCTGGGCTCATGGCTCCTTCCTTCATCTTCAAAGCCAGCAATGGTGAGTCAAGTCTGCAAGAGTCTTTCATGCTTTGGGTTCCTCCTGCCATTTCTCCTGACATCTCATTGACTTGCCAGAGTAAGCACGTGCATGCTTGTGTAGTGTGTGTCTCAATCAATCTCTCTCTTTCTGTCTCCCCTTGACACAACACACAACAGTTAATGTTCTCCACTTTTAATGACTCATATGATTAGAGATATCCCACTCAGATATCCCATCTGGCTTATCCAGGATAATCTCACCGTCTTAAGGTCCTTGATTTTAATAATATCTGCAAAGTCCTTGTTCCCATGTTAGGTAACATTTAGAATAGAACTTGGAAGGGACATCATTCTGCCTACCACGGCAGCCCACCCTTGTGACCCTCACCTCATTAAATAGCCCCATAATCCACCTTGAGACCAAGTCAGAAACCTGAGGGATGTCCCTGAATGTATCACATCTACTTATTCCCCATATCCAGTTAGTGACTAAACACCATCAACTGCAAATCCTAACTTTGCCATATACCGTCCCCCACTCCTCTACCCTCTTTGCTACAACCAAGGTCAGGGCCTTGTCCCCTCCTACAGTAGATGCTTTCAATTGCCTCCGCAAAATTCTTCACCCCATTCTCTTCTTTTGGCTCCAGCCCCAATTTTTTTCAGTTACCCCCACTGTCTATCTGAGGCCATGTACTTCAGGCAAGGTGTGCTCTAGCGGCAGTTCTAGGGGATGAGCTTTGACTAGTCTATGCTAGTCATGGTGGCCCCTCTGCCCCAAGCTGGTCATTTTTCAACATTAGGGAAATACAGGGTCTTTAAATAATTCATTGAGCCACGGAGTTAACCAATGATGGAGTCACTCTGCCTTGATATTTGTCAGGTGAGATAAATTATCTTGTTATGTAAGCCAAACTGGGTTGAGGGTTTCTGTTACTTGCTGCTAAAAACATCCTAAATGGTACACTGCTTATTAAAATGACTACAAAATTCTACACACTGTTCTACTTGCTCCTAGTCCTAGTTTCCCATCTCCCCCAACCTCTATGTGATACCCCATCCATCTGCAGAATGGAAGAAAACCTTTACAAAGCCACCAATCTCATCAAATAGCCCCCAATTCAAAATCCTTCAGTGATGTCCCATCACCCTTAACTGTAGTCATCAAAACTCTGTGCTTATATATCCCTCTAGACAAATCTAGAAAAACTATGCAAACAAAAGTCAACTTTAAGTTACCTTAATTTTTTCCTCATAAGTTCAAAAGGGTTGTTAAAGATGTAATTTCCAGGATGTCGTATAAATGTTGACATTTTAAATAAGAAGGCTGTTAAATCTCTCTTAACCATATCTAGAATCTATCATATATCCCTATATAAAACAAAAATCTGTATATAATTTAGAATTTTAATTTACTTTGAATTTAGCCCCTAAGGGTGAAATAATTTCTTCTAATTAAATTATCCTTTTTACTAGAAGGCAAAACCACATAAATATGATACAATTTTGGTCAATTTAATTATTAAATATAAAACTTTATTTGAAATGTATCTCTTAATAAGATGAATAAGGCTTTTAAAAAATTAACCCACACATCTGTGGAAAAAATATTACTTAATGCTAACATAATAAAGTTTTAGCATCAATTTGATTCCAATCTTTCATTTTTGTATACAAGAGTGCCCTTAAAGCTTTTTGCCTTTAATAAGCAGATGAGTGTGTAAGAATTTAGCTGTGGCCACATCACTCAAATCTCTGAACTCCTTTTCTCAGTTTTATGCCAACATAGATAGTGATCCAACATCAAAATTATTAGCACTTGGAATGTTTTATACCCCAGGGCAAGGGCATGCCTAAAGTCATTTTGAAAACATGTAAGATAAAATTAATTTTTTTTTTTTTTTTACACATAACACAACGCCTTTCATTATTTGATGCCAGTTCACTTTCCTTTTCCCACCCATACCCATCTATACCTCTTTCCGGACATTAGCTTGAGAAATTGAATTACTTATACCATTCTAAATTTCCTTTCAAGGGCAACATGTGTCAAAACGACTTCCTCCCTTGATGACACATTGACCCCTAGCCTGCTGCTATTTTAGACACAAGAGATGAGTCACTGAAATTTATACCGGCACCTTGCCCCTGTCTCAGTCCAGCCCCAGGGGCTCTGCCTGCTATATGACATAAATTAACAGCAGCAGTTGAACTGGTCATCATACCTTTAGGATAAAATCTGTAAAACAAACCACTCAACCATACATTTTACTCCCACACTTTAGGAACACTGTTTAACAATCCCAGCATTTCATATCTAAAGATGAGGGTCTTTTCGTGACTCTGCTTTCCTGATGCCTACTATCTGCTCATTTTGCTTTTCCCAATTTTTCTGTCCCCAACCCAGGTACAGAATTAGTCAATCTCTTTTTCTACAGCATGTTGCTTTTACAAATGCTATTGGATATTTTCCACATGCTGGTGTCACAATGATGTACAAGTCTGACTTCCTGTCTCCATGGGGCCACATCCATTGGTTCTGTCCTCTTTGACTCCTGGGTCCTGACCACCCTTCCTTGGAAATCTCTCCTCCCTCACCCCCAGCCCACCTCTGTCACTCCTTATATGATCATCCTTTCTCAGTTTCCTCCATTTGTTTCTCCTTTGCATACCGGTTATCTCAAGTTCTTAAACTTTGCATGATGCAATACTGGAGCTCACAGGCCCCAAATTATGAGTTATCTTTTCCCAAATCAGAGAGAAAAAAGTTAGTAATAATTTCCTAATAGTTTCTATTGTTTTTCTCAAAAGTTTGCTAGTTGACTGCTGATAATGACAACAAATTACTACAGCAAACAAATATTGAGAAAAAAACAGAAATCACTTATATGTAATTTAAGCATTTTGTGTATATGCTCAGGGGTTGGAATTTTATATTATACATAAAATAAGATCTTATATGTTACTAGCAAAATTGGTGCTTCTTCATATGACATGAAATATATTCATATCTCCTTCTGTGTGTCTGTGTACAGTTACATAGATGTATATAATGTAATATGTATGCATTAGATATCAACATTAAAATTAAGTTGTTTTTCTATTTGTCTGATAAGACAATATGTAAAAATGGCCGAGTGGAAACACTCAGATATTGCTGGAGGGAATGCAAAATAGTTCAACTATTTTTGAAATCAATTGGGCAGTTTCTTATGCATCTGAATATGCAGCTACCACATGATCCAGCCATTCTATTCTCAGATATTTACCCAACGGAAATAAAAACATGTCCACACAAAGATTTGTACATAAATGTTCATAGGAACTTTACTCTTAGCCTGACACTGGAAATATGCACATGCTTTTCAATAGGTAAATAAATTGTGGTATATACATACAATTGAATATTGCTCAGCAATTAAAAACAAGGAATTTTGAAAACATAATGCTGAAAGAAAAAAGCCAGATAGAAAGAACACATGGTCCCATTTGTATGAAATCTGAGAAAAAGTGAAAAGAATCAAAAAGTGACAGAAAACACACTAGTGGTCGCCTGGGGCCAGGAGGCTGGGAGGGCCAGACGACAGAGGGGCTCGAACAAGCTTTCTGGGCTGACTGAAAGGTCCTACATTTTGATTGGGCTGGTGGTGTACACATTTGTTGAGACTCATGAAATGCAAAATGAACACTAAAAATAGATGCATATTATTGCACATAAATTTAGTTCAATAAAGTTAATAATTTTTAAGTGGACTTTTGCTAAATGTAGAAACAATGCCAGAGATGATCTGATTTGCCATGAACACAGGCTCACATGGTAGATATGAACTTTGCTTTGAATCACTCTACAGGGGGCAGATACCCAAAGGGAGAAGAATTTTTTCTATGAGGCAAGTTTATGATTCACTGTAGAGATTTCGGTGAGTTGATACATCAACACTTATTGAAAACGCCATAATTTTATGGATGAGATGTGGGCCTGAGATAGGAATAAATTGGTGGGTTCTGGGGTGAGATTTGTGTTTAGTTTGGCACAACTTGGGCTTTAGGCTCTCCAGCTAAGAGGGACTATTTATTCAGGATGGCAGTCCTCAGATTACCATTTCCCAGGTGAAATAAGGAAACTTTGGGAGGTTTATTGGCATTGAGAATCTTTGAGCGCACCATTTATTGGCATTTAAAATATCTGGAGAATGCAGTTTATTGGAAGTGCCATCCCCGGAGACCAGGCTAGTGAATGCATAACTGTTCTGGAGAAAGAGACCTGGAAGAGTTATCCGCTCTCCTCAGTCCCTTAGTGTGACAATACAATATGCCAGTGGTTCTTCAACTTGATTATGCATCAGAATCTCATGGAAGCTTGTCAAAATGTAGATTTCTGGGCCCCATCCCCAGAGCTTCTGATGCAGTAGGTCTGGGTGGGGCCTGATAATCTGCATTTCTAGCAAATTGCCCGGTGATGCTGATGCTGATGGCCTGGGGGCCTCACTTTGAGAACCACTACCCTATACCCTAGTCTTCTGGACCAATGCCCTCAAATAGCTCTGAAATGGCCATACCTATGAATTAACTAAAAACAAGTCTACTTAATTTGTCTAACTATACTATCAGCACTAACAACAATAAAAAAAGTTAAAAGAGAAATTTTCATGATCTTTGGAAAATAAGATAGATAAATACTTCCTGATTCAGACACCTTTGTGTATAAATGAGTTTTTCTCCATCATTTTAGGTTACTGAGTAGCTTCCGTATGTCTGACATTAACTGTGCCATTCTCTTATCAGTAAACGTGAATATTATACTATGTTCTGCTAATAAATGACAGAGTCACAAGTTCAAAACGTACATCATTTTCTATTGTCAGATGACAAAGATGAAGACGAGACAACTGTGAGGGAACAACTAGAGAGGAAAAAGAGGAAATTACATTAAAAGTTGGAAAAACAAAGAAGAAAAGCACAAACCACAGAAGAACCAGAAATTCCCCAGAGGAAAGGAATTAGGATTTGAAGAGATTAACAGTCAAGGGACCAAGGGAAGTGGCTTAATAAGTAGGAAGTTTACAGATGAAAAGACAACTACAAAGTAAAAAAGGACTTGAAATATAAAATATTGTCAGGTAAAACAGAGAAAAAGAAGAAAAACCAAGCCAAGAAAGAAAGAAGAGTTATGTTTTTATGTAATTATTTAATATAGCATTTTAAAAATAAGATATACAAATATACAGTGATTTGTGAAAAGAGAGGAGAAAAGGATCAGTTTTTAAAATATTCCCATCTTATTTGTTGAAAAGATATCCAACCCCAGGGAAAGAGAAATCAATTTCAGTTGTTCAGCACTACAGAGGTCACAGCCCGAAGGAGTCAGACACTTCACCAGAGGTGGGGGTAGGGGAGGGGATCTGGGGTGTGGTAGGCAAAATAATGCCCGTCCCCTCCAGAGATGTTTATACACTAATCCCTGGAACCTGTGCCTATGTCACCTTACATGGCCAAAGGGACTCTGCAGACATGATTAAATTAAGGGTCTTCCCTTTTTTTCTGAGGCAGAGTCTCACTCTGTCACCCAGGCTAGAGTGCAGTGGCGTCAGCCTAGCTCACTACAACCTCCAACTCCTGGGCTCAAGCGATCCTCCTGCCTCAGCCTCCCAAGCATCTGGGACGACAGGTGTGTGCCACAACGCCAGGCTAATTCTTTCTATTTTTGGTACAGAGTCTTGCTGTTTTTTCAGGCTAGTCTCAAACTCCTGAGCTCTAAGTGATCCTTCCACCTTGGCATTCCCAAAAGAGATGGGATTATAGGCATGAGTCACTGTGT
>CM052436.1:191056206-191181192 GCA_028533085.1 Varecia variegata | reverse complement strand
CAGAGCTCCTACATTTCTGGCCAGGATGCACTACCAGCAAAGTGTAGTCCATCCTCTGCTCCCAAGTCATTTGGAAGCTGAACTTCAGAGTGTCAAGATTTTTCTTACGTGCTAGATCATCAAAGGGGCCAACCTGCTTTATGGAGTCATTCTGGAAAATTAAATGATTTTAGAAAAACAATTTGCCCTTTGCAGATGAAAGGAATTATTAAAGTGCTAAATGTTAAGACTGTTACTAAAACATGGCCAGGCACATGGAAATAACTTTTCTAAATGAAGACAAAAAGAAACAGAAAACTCCAAATTGTTTTGTCTTAACGTAATCCTCCTGTTAATTCTATTCTTCAGGCAAGTTGACAGAGGAAGGGGAAAATGAAGTTTATCACGTTTGCAGAGATAGTAGCCTCTCTCAGTGTTCAGGCACTCAGCCAACCATATTTATTGAATGACGACTCTCCAAAACACTAAACAAGGAGAGGTTGGGTAATGCAAGAGAAGTATAAGATAGGGTTCTTGCACAGAGGATTTTACATTGTCACTGGGAAGATGTGGGGGGGGCTAATATATAAAATAATGAGAGTAATTAACAATCTGTCTGCACTGAAGAATGATACCAAAAGACTTATAAGCCAATGCAATATGTACTCAGGAAAGAGAGAGATGGAGATGAATTTGACTTACAGAGGTCAGGAAAGCTTCTGGAAGGTCAGGTGTTATGCTAAACCTTCAAGGATAGGTAGGATGTATGTAGAAAAGGGGCAAGATATTCCACCCGACAGAGAATTGGCTTAGTGATGTCTCTCTTGTCCTGGAATCTTGCATTTTTAGTTAAAGCTGGAAACATAACAGAACCTGTATAAATGGTGGCCCTTTGTTATATGATGAATTTATAACCAATGCAAGGATTCCACAAGATATGGGAGAAGATCAATTGATATCTCTTTCTATTCTATTGGGGCCTGAAATTATGAGAGGGGGAGAAATAGTCCCTATTTCCCATAATTTTCTACTTTATGTCACATGATACACAATTGTACAAATAAAAGCCGATGCATGCTTCCGGTGTCTCCAATTACCTCATCAGATGAAATATTTAAATAAGTATAAGTCTCGGATACTGGCTGTAACCCAGTAGAAAGATATTTAGATTTATAACCCGAATTTATTTTTCTTAAAACATGGTTCTCTGAGTTATTTTTATCAGAACTGACTTCAACAAGTATTTGAAAAAATTGCTCTGTCCTTTCCTCTCAAAGAAAAGCAACTATAAATCAAGTAGCTTGGAAAACAAGAATAGAGTAAATATACACGTAGAAATTTTTTTTTGACCTATAGGTAGTTACTATACATTAGCCCTAACAAAATATAGCCAGTCTCTGGTTTTAATTTTTGAATAAGTAACTGCTGAATATGTATGCGGTTTGGTTCTAAGAATTACACACTGTGCTTTTAAAAACTACTGGGATATTTCCTTGAATTCCTTTATGAGCAAGAAAACATTAACTTTCTATTAAATGATGTACCTTTGAAAATCACTATGAATTTCCGTGCAATATTCTGGAAGAAGACTGTAAAAAAAGCTTCAGAGCACCTATCACATAATATCTACCTCTAAGTTATATTAATACTATATGGATTTTTCTCACTGACAATACCTGAATAAGCCCACTGTTTATAAATCGGTATTCACTAAAAAAGCCAAATACGTCTCAATGTATAAATCACAGTTGAAGGAGCTGCGTGGGTTTGCAGAGATGAGTCTCATGCTCCATTAAAGCAGTGACTTGTGAAAAGGAACGAACCAAAAATGAGACTTTTATGGCATCTCCAAAGAACTCAATCTGAGCACTTTACAGCCCCTGAACAACTTCATGGTGCTGATAGATCTCATTTGTTTTGACCATCCTCTTTCTGTTATTCTAGTTTATTGGTAGATATTCAAAAACTGCTTCTTTGTGACCAAAGAAATTATGGGACATTTTTACTTTCCACATACAGGTCATTCTGAGAGCCTGGCATTTCAAACAAGTAACTTTCTTTTCCGGAGAGTCAAGGTTTTATACAGTTCTGTGCACCCTCATCAGGGCAGACCCAAATCAATCCCAATCCTACTGGAGGTACTTGAAGGTCAAGTTACAGAAACCACTGCCCATACCTGTGAAATGTCATAATTTAAGATTATCACAGGAATGGAGCTTTCTGTTTCAGAAGAAGCAGCGTGAGCCAATTTATATTTCAGGCTGCATTACGAGGTAAATACATCTGCAAAGACAATCTTCCCAGGAAACAGCTGCCCGAAAGACAGATTTTTCTTTGTATCCAGAGAAACCGGGTGTGTCGGCCCAAAGAACCTCCTAGAACAGGGTTACCCCCAGGCCTCTGCATCTCTATTTATACTGTACTGGGCTATATCTTATAAAATGTTATGAGAATCATTGGCAAGCATTTATACCAAATAAAAACTGGATATTCTAAGCTACTGTCATTAAAACTTTAGTTTTGTCCGACAGAAAACACCATGAATTAGTCCAAGCAAACTAAATACTAATTTAGAAAATGTTGTACAATATGTATTCCTAAGTATGAAACTAACTTGCATGAAATAACATTGGTCAAAGCATCAATTTTGAAGAAATAAACTAATCTGAACTCACTTGTGATCAGAAGTCCTTTGGAGATACTCACAAAAGAACATAACAGTTGGAAAAATAACTTTCTCAGGTGATGGTAATGTTCTAATCTTGCCAGGTACTGATTTACCTAAGTACAACCATTTGTCAAAGTTCAACTTAAGTAAGGATGTGTGATGAAAAACTATCAAGAAATATTGAACTCTAGTTAAGAATAAGCATGCCGAAGTAGACAAACGGATGCTGGCAGTTTATTTTAAGATGCATCAAAAATAAAATGACCAGAGATGGATAAAGGGATGAGTGAGTGGGCAGAGAAGTGATAAAAGAACTAAAGTGTTAATGGTAGAATCGAGGTGCTGACTATGATACTGTTCACTGTAAAACTCTTTCAAATTACCATGTGTTTGACATTTTCATAAACAGTATTGGAGAAAAAAAATATAATGCGAAAGGAATCACTGAAGAGTTTCAAGTATCACACCACCACCCTGCTGCCCACCTCCTTCCCTTCCTTCAAGAGTTCACATAGCATCCAGGACCCTGGGAGAATACTTAAGTTGCAAACTCCAGGCACGAATCCAACAAGCTGGGACTTGGAGGTTTTTATTTAAAAAGAAAAAAGAAATCAACTGCCTGAAACTGGTTGATTACATTGGAAAATTGTGTGTTAAGTGAGAGGAAAGACATAGCTCCCCACAGATAAAGTTTCTATATTTAAATTCACAAGGAGCTGAAATGGGGCACCTGCAAGCCAGGCAGGGAAGAAGTTGCCATGGAAGACTCAGGTGCAGGACACAAATTAAACCCAAAACACAGAAAAGGCTCCTGATGGGTGGGAAGTGACGGGAGACAGGAGGAGAGGATGAGCCCTTGGTGGCTGTGGCAATGGCTAAGGGGGTCTGAAAGGTAAGAGTCGGGACTGCCAAGGATAAGGAGCGCTGGAAAACATGGTTATGGAAGCTCACCAGAGGTTACAATTCCACACACTCCTTCCAGAGGAAACTTACATCAGCCAGGAAGGGGCCAGTGTCTACAGCTAGTCAATGCACCTCCATCACATTCTCAGTCATGTGCTTCCAGTATTGATTGCCTGGTATGGATAGACAATGTCCACTATGTGAAAAACAATGGTCTGAGCAGTTCTTTGATATCTGATGGTGTAGCTCCTTGCTAGTCAAAACGTGATCCCCGAACCAGCAGCACCAGCAGCACCTGGGGACTTGTTAGCAAGGCAGAATCTCAGGCCTCACCCCACACCTGCTGTGGTAGAATATGTAGTTAACAAAATCACGAATGAGTCACACACACATATTCGAGTGCGAGCAGCAGTGGAGTGACCCAGCATCAAGCCTGTAGACTAAGAGGTTAATAACTTAAGTCTTCTAATAGCAGCTTCATCAATAACTTTATCTTCAGACAGGACAGGTAAACAGGTAAGCAATGCTAAGCCTTGCATGCCTTGTCTCCCAGAAGCACCTTCCCCTGACAAGTGCTTCTCTACAATGCGTCAGTCCTAGCCTCCACCTGTGTAAGGAACCCAGCCCTGAAGCCCCTGGTGAGTCTATAAAAATAAAACACAGTTGAACTTGTTTTGAACATTCTGGCAAGTTTCATATTCCCTAATGTGTCTGAAAATATTCTGTATCTCTTTGGAGTGTGAATTTCATTAAAGAGCATGGGATTGCTCTTTGATGTAAAAAGTGTGTAAAATGTTTTTCCTAACAGGTAACTACCAAAGGAGTTCTCAGGCCACTGTCCCTGTTTCGGGCTATGAGGAACATTGTCCCTGTTCCCTGTAACAGCTGCGAAAGTTCTTCACTCACCCTTAAAAATAGCCACAGAATGTTGCATATTATTCATGTATAAATCTAAAATTTATTTTAGTGATGTTTTATTTACTTCAGTCATCATAATTAAGACTGTTTTATGCTCATGTAACTGTCATGGTTCACACAAAGCTAAAGCTTTTACCTTTTCTTTCATAATTACATATGTTTTAAAAGACATTCCTAACTGAAAAAATAAAGTACGCAAATACAAAATATTTTCTAAAGCCATTTGAAACCAATTATTCTGTACTCACTGCAAGTTTCATAAGCCAGCATCACTTCTTTGTCCCTGAATATGTGCAGTATTATATGAAAAATAGTTTTTAGAAACATGGTTACCAAATACACAGACTTCCTAAGTTATTAACTTTCACTCCCTTATTTCAGGAAGGGATTTTACATATTGGCTGATCAACTTTCCAAGATAAGAAATAAGTACATTTCCAAGACAATAACTACAAAGTATTATTTTCATTCTCATTTACTTAGGAAAAGAGACTTTTTAAAAATAATTTGTCTATCATAATATAATTGAACAAAAAAAGTGGCAAACAAAATCTTGAAATATGTCCTATACTTTCATCGCTAATTATGAAAAACAAAAATGAATCAGCTTTTTGCAATAATTCATGTATGATGGAAAAATGTTTAATATCATCTGTGCTTTACTGCATTATATTTAAGAATTCACAGAAAGTGTTATAAAGAGACTGCTTAGTTTTTTAAATCTTATTTTTCGGAGCAGTTTTATATTCACAGAAAAATTGAGCAGAAGGTACAGAGATTTCCCATAAAACCCCTACCCTCACACACAGCTAATTTTTAAAATATGGAAAGTGCTAAATGACATATACCAAAAAATCCTACCGGCCAAGCACATCATACATATAAATGTCATATTGAAAAATCTATTTGAGTTACAGTTAGGTTTAGGGAAATTTTATAAGATGATACATTAAAATAAATCTGTATGTCATTAATGCCAAAGTTACCATAAAATTATAGTATCTAATATACTTTGTTGGCTTAACTTTGTCTTAAATTTCTGTCTTTGAAGAAAATCTAAAGAAAAAAGTCAACAATCAATAAAGATAACAGTCTTCATAAAAAGATTTGGATGGTTCAAGCAATTTAAAGGCAGAGAAGTATTTTCTTTTCTACCACTACATACAGCTATACCTGCTTCCCTTCAGAGACCATGAAAATAAAACTGTAATAGCCCTTCTACAAGCTATAAAAACTGTAAACTTAGGAAGACTGCTCCCCTCTGTAAATCTTAATTTTTACTCATAAAGTCATTTTTCAGTATGTTTTCTTACCTGAAAAGCAGTCAGTAGGGTTTAAACTTCTCCCAGCTAGGCTCCTGAGAGCACGCCTGAGGCAGGTGGAGAACTTCAGGGACAATCACAGTTCTTGGATGAGCTCACTCCTTCCAGAAGGAGAGGAGGCAAGAGACTCAGGATGAACAAGCCCACACAGCCGGCAACTATCACACTGGTCGTCTCACGCAAAGTCCCACCCCTCAGCCACGAAGTGAGAGGCTGGGCAAACAGTGCCCACAGCCACAACAAATATCCAGACAGAGTGGCCGAGGGGACACTCTCTCCACTATTCTAAGCAGAACAACAAATATAGCAAATGCTTTTAACAGGCATATTGCCGAGTAACACTGCCCGGGAATGAGTAAGAGGCCCCAAACATAACAAGAAGCGCCACCTGATCAGAGGTTGAGTGTTTATAACAGGAAGAGCAAAATTTGAAACCTACACCTGAACTCCTGCTTAAAACAAATCTTTAGTTTTTCTACACGGAAGGCTACCAAAAAAATTCAAGATATCAACCTAAAGGAAAGCACAACTGATTGCCCATAATTCAGGAAATGTAAGGACTTGGTTATAAACTGTTTAAGAATCTTTGTTTCAACCTCTCCAATCTGGCTGCCAACTTTTGCCTATTTTTCCTCCTTTATGATACCTTTAGAGTTCAAGAAGGGAAATAAAAGTTTTTAAACTTTTAAGTTACAAGTAACATTGATACAAAGAAAAATAAATAAGAACTAATGTCTAAACCGAGGTCTGGAGATTATCTCCCTTGCATAGTAAAATGTTGACTTTTGTCCTATAAATGTATCTCAAGAGGTTTTAATTCTACATCAAATTAACACACTAACCACCCCCCACAAACATGTGCCCAGGTTTACCCACACATGAGTGATAGCATTACAACAAAAAATTCAGCATTTCCCAAAAGTTGCCAGAGAATAAAATGTCCTGCAAAACAAGGTTCCAGGGGGAAGTTTTAGGATGGTCACTTTACACAAATGTAAATGGAATTCTAATATGCTTATACTCATCATGAATCTATTAAAAGAGATTTTATGCTTTGTCTCCCACACTTACTTAATCACGGGACTCTTTAGTTGAGGGACATCCAGAGTGAACTGTACCTTGTGAGACAGATTTGGGAAATGCTAGTAGCTCAAGATTCCATTTGCCAACTTTTAATCCACCAACCTGACGCTGGGACAAATTTTCAAAGCACTTTAAAAAGTCATTAAATTATTAGGTCCCCCATCTGTCCCAACTCGCACTAAGGTCTCTAAAGTTACAGTGTGATCAATTTCTAGACCTCTCAATACTATAAAGCTAAACTGTTTTTCCAAATGGAAGCATGTAGATATTTAATGGCTATTTATTATATTCCTGACATTACATTAGGAAATACAAGAGAGAGCATGGTGTCAGCCCTTAAGACGCTGGACATTTTGTTCTGAACCTATACAGTTGCTAGAGTGGACATGCAGCTGTACTGTGGTTACCCATTTGCCACCAAATTCTAAATGTCAGACTTACGAGATGAATATTCAACCAACGTATCCTACAGAGTGGGCACCTGAGCCAGAATACTGACACCGGGCCAGGAGTTACCATAAAAAACACCACCCAAATTCGACAGCAATGGCATCCATATGAGCACATTTTAACCATTTCTACACAGGTAGACTCAAGAGGAAGAAACCAAGTCATGGCAGGTCCAGCAAACGACGTGTAAAACCTGACTCCCACCTCAAATACTTCCACTTGCCTCAAGTCCCAGAGACTTGAGATAGTCTCTGCAGTCCCCAAACATCCCCAGCAATCCCTAGACAGTCTACCATCCTCACTTGTACTGAAAATTGAGTTTTTAGGATAGAACCACCAGAACAGACAGGTGGTTCGCAGCTGCTCCTACACCCACATTCATCCACCTGAGAGTACTCCAGAACAAACTACACCACACAAGGTATTTTTCCCAATCATGTCCTCTTAAAGATTGAAATCTTTCTAAAATGAATGATCCTCTTCTAATGTTTCTAATAAGAAAATATTTAATTTTAAAATGTCTTTAGTTCATAAATATAGATTCTAATCAATAAACAGAATCAAAAATAAATATTCTATTGAAGATACCACTATCACAAGTTTAGAAAATGTTTTACTTAAAAATGATTCAGAAAACATAAGATGATTTAATGTTGGGCAAGCCATTTAAATTCCCTGAACTCTAGTTTCTTCATCTGTAAAACAGCAATAAAATCACTTCCCTCACAAGGGTGCATAAAAATCAAATGAGAAAAATACAAACTCCAAAGCTTGGGGTAAAGGTGCAATATGTATCATAATACTGTGATATCTTTAGGAGATGGTCTTTCAGCCACTATTTACTGAGGGCCTGTCATGTGACAAAAAACAGAAAACAGAGTCACTGTTTAATACGAAGAAGATGCAGCTGTGCCTCTTTATAATAAATGGATACAGTCTGGGATGTCTTAAAAAATAATTGCGAAAATAACAAGTTTATTGAAAAAATTCAGATGACAAAAGGCATAAAATTAAAAGTAAAAACTTCCTCCATCTTTCATATTAATTATAACCACTGCTGAGTTTTAGGTTTTATTTGCCTATAATGGCTTTGTTTTAGATGACTCATTCAAAATATAGTCTCCTTCTAATAAATGAGTTTATCCCATTTATATTATGGTTTCTAATAACCAAATGCTTCATCTTAATTCTATTATTTCATTTTATTATGGTTCCTGGGTTGATATTTTATTTTCTTCCAGTTTTGGCAACATAATTCATCTAAATATGATATGGAAGCCAAAAAATTATGGTATACAGAACGTAGTGAAAATGTTATAAATCTTACTATAAAAAATAATAAGGAACATAAGAGATTGGAGAGGATGAGAAGAAGTATGAAGGTGCTGTTTTTTAAATTTTTCATATATAGGAGTCAACAGATACTATCTAAAGCTAATAAATCTATAAATATAAGATTTTATTATATTATTCACATTTACAATAATTTATTACCATAGCTTTTTAAGACCAGTGTATAAAAAATATAAAAATATTTACTGATAACAAGAAAATGCTCTTAGGCTTTTTTTATTAGTTGGTGTAAATGGCTCCACACATTTGACACTGTACTTCCACAAAGATGCCCTGGTATTACTAAAGACTACAGGACCAGAAAACATGAAAATACCAGCCTTTTCAACTCCCTTTAATATACTTACATAGTGTCTCTTCCTCTAGTAGCTTTAAATGGTATATTGAATCTATTTTTTGACTCTCATTACCAGGGAATTTAAGAAATTATCAGAATATTCATTCAACTGTAACACGACAAACAAGAAAACTTTTCAGGTACAGGCAGATCTCTGCCTCCTCCTCTTCTTCCTCTCCCCCAAAACCCCAACACACACAAAAATCACCACGCTTCCTGCTTCCTTTTCCCCCAAAAGTCTATGGATTAAAGACCAACACAGTTGTTTAATGGTGCCCTTGATCCGTTCAACCTTGCAAAAGATTGATTTAAAAGCTGACAACCTGGTATGTTCAGGGTAAAGTCAACTCATTGTTGCAGAGAACAAAGGACAAATTAACAGAGAACATTATTTTACAGCATTGTAATGACATTCTAATAAACACTGCCAATTCAGTCTGCCTGGATCATCCATCTAATGAATGATGAAACAAAACGATTTGACAAAAAGAAAAAAGAACACGCTGAAGAAAGAAACAAAAAATGAAATATCTTATGAACTAATATGCTCATCAATGTTCCTCTACCTCTTCATGTTGGTTGCACCGAACGCCTTTTATTGTATCACTGATTATCAGTGTTAATGTATCCTATCAATATTATCAGTACTGGATTGTATTAATAATTACCAATAAAAAATGAAAAACAGTAAAGTTAGAACAGAATCCATAGAATAAAAATGCTTCCTAAGTTTGTCTAAATATTTTATTCTACTAAAAAAATGTACAAATCCCAATATAACCAATGCTGCATATTATTCAGAAAACAGAACTTCATTTTTGTCTCATTTAGCATCAGTAAAATTTATTTCACAGACTCTGATTCGTGAACGGGCAATGCTTTGTGCTGCAAGTCAAACTTTCCTAGGATTACCATTCAGACATCAGTAATCAGCAGCTCCTGATTTGTAAAATAAGCCAGACAGCATAACATAGTCCTCAAGAGCATCAGACTGGAATCAGACATACCTGGGTCGGCATCGCAGCCAGGTGATCTTGAACAAGTTAGTTAGACTCTCTACATTCAGTTTCCTCATCTCTAAAATAGCAACAAAAACACCCACCTCACAGGATTACTGAAAATATTAAACTAAGAAAAATCTATGTAAAGCACTTAACACATCATCTGGTGCACAGTAAGCACTCAATAAACTGGGATCATAACTTATTGTCATCATCTAGTATTATCGCTGTTGCACCCTATGCCAACCACTCAGCTCAACCATTCGGTGAGTTCACTGGTGGTGTCTAATCACAGCAGTTTAGACCAGAGCTTCTCGAACTTTCACGTGCACACGGATCACCTGAGGATGTTGTTAAAAACGCCCACTGTGATCCCGGAGGTTTGCTGTGAGGGCTGAGGCTCTGCACTTCTAACAGGCTCCCAGCTGATGCTAATGCTGCTGGTCTAAGACCCACACTTGGAACATCGAGCATCTGAACCACCTGGACACTATCCACCATCCTCACCATCACCCCCGAACTCACACACATGCCCACGTGTACTCGCTGAAATTCAAAACATTGAGTTCACAATGCAACATTATCGTCCCTATAAAATTAGAACTCTCCCTTTAAAAATGGTAAAAACTATGAACCACCCAAGATCATTGCTAAATACAAAATACAGTTCTAAGAAAGGTAAGGAATATGCTTAACCTGTGGAAAGAACTTAGGTTTTTGAATCAAATTGGCCTGGGTTCAAACCCTAGCCCCATTAGGTCCCAGCTGTTTCTTATGGCTTTGGATTAATTACAAACCTTATAAACTTCAGTTTCCTGATTTGTAAAATGAGTACAATAGTAGCTATCTAAAAAATTTTAGATATTTCAAATAACAGCTGTCTCAAAAATAATTAACATTTATCTGTCTATCCCGCAGCCTGACACAGGATAGGTGCTGCAAAGACGTCAGCTGCCTCTCCGCTTCGGACTTCACTGTTTTGATCCCTTGGCTAATGTAGCGCTGGCTTGCTTTCTGCTTTCACTCAACTTCGAGGCCCTTCTTCTCTCTAGCAAACTATCTGAACAACTGCCACTACTGAAAGTCCTTTTCATACTATTTCAAGCCACCAGCATCAGTCATTTCCCAAGAGAAAGAACCTTGTTTCCTTGCATGTTCTGCTAATCCTTCTGCCTGGAGTCTGGAAGGGAAACTGTTTTCCACATGGCTTCTCTCTTTTCTAAACCCACAGGCTCTGTCTTCTCACAGAGGTACACAAATGAAAGAGGCAGAAGCCATCTCCATCTTGTCTCTGTCTATAAAAGAGTCTGCAACTATCTTTTCCATTATGGGAAACCAGCCATGCACACCAAGATAACTCTTTGTTGTTCTTTTTTAGTTGCAAAAACTGAAATTGATTCTATTTCTTAAAGAAGCTATAAAATGTACACACACACACACGTTTTGTTGTGGTTTCCTGTCACCAAGCAAAAATTATAAAATGCCAAAAAAATCAGTTGCCCAATACAACTCTGTGCTCTCATTTATTCAACACATATTTACTGAGTATCTGCCATGCCCAGCGCTAGGTCAGGTACCAGGTGTACCTGGGTGACTAAACAGACATGGTCCACGCCCTTGAGGATCTAACTATCCCAACCTTCTCTAATCTTATTCCCAAATCCAGGACACACTTCCAGCTAGTTCCAGTTTCCAAAATCTAGCCAAGGCCAGAATAGGACAACTCAAAGCTGCATCAAAACAAGCCACAGCAAAACTGTTAGAGACTTACCCTGACCACAATTCTCTGCCAATCAGATGAAATGCATCACGGCACCACCAGATGAAACCTGTAAACAGAGGTGGTTTAAATTATGCTACCAAACAGTGGTGGAACCAGCTCACCATGCCGTCCTGGCTAGAATGGAGCACAGCCCCTTGGAGACACAGGTCCTGTGGCAGCTTTAGTGTGGAGAGACATCCCACTTGTCTTCCTGCAACACACCTACCTCTTCTCCCTGACCATGGGCAACTACACAGGCCTAAAATCTGCCAGAAGCTTTCTGAAGTTCACCAGCACATTGAACAGTAGATAGCTATAGTAACTTCACTAGCCATGCAAGCCATGTTTAATATCTTGCTACCTATTTGCAACTACAATATTCATGTTTTATATTAACCTTATAATATTTAAAAATAGATACCGAGCAAGATGAAGCCAGTTTCATTCACCATCTTTAAGTCTGTTAAAACTTTTGTCTAGCCAGGTCTCTCCATTCCTAAGCTCTCCAGGTATAGAGCAGCCGTTGTGAACAGAATCATCTTGATTAAGAATTTATATAATGTAAAAGGCATCAGAATAAGGGGAAATTATATGATCAGATAATCAGTAAAACCTTCAGATGCAGATTAATTTATTGTTCACAATGATGAGTCTTAATTATGTCCATGAATTGCTTTCACAGAGGCCTAGGAATTAAGAGGAAGATCCCTTTTATCACACAAAAACACGTTAAATCTCATTTCTTTTAAACTGAAAGATGAAAAGATACCTTTTGTTTTTTGTACCATAATAAATATATGATAAGCCTATATTAACCACAGATATCATACACACACACACACACACACACACACAGAATATGATAGTCTTATCAACAAAGAAAGGGACATATTCCCAATAATCTCCAACATGTATTCAAAGAACTTAAAGTTCTCTGATGTTTCAATAGGTTTCAAGGACAAAGCAAGGATCAATTTAAGGCCATTTTCTAAGTAGTCAGTTTTAAAATTCAGGAGTAACCACACCTCCTTAGATAATAACTTAGATAAAAATCACCCACAGTCCTTTCCAGAAAGCAACCTAAAAGGGTCTTCTAAGAACCAGACGAAGTGGTGACTGGCTTTAGGGTTAATAATTTAGACAATAGGCTGGGTGCAGTGTCTCATGCCTATAATCCTAGCATTTTGGGAGGCTAAGGAAGGAGGATCACTTGAGGCCAGGAGTTCAAGATCAGCCTGGGAAACACAGTAAGACCACATTTCTACAAAAAATAAGAAAAATGCCAGGCATGGTGGCATGTGCCTGTAGTCACAGCTACTCGAGAGGCTGAGGCGAGAGGATTGCTTGAGCCCAGGAGTTCGAGGCTGCTGACTTGGATTGGCTGAATACTACAGGCCTGAATTCATTTAAACATCTCTCTGCTTCATTTTCTCTAAGATAATTCTGAAGATAGTATAACATCATATTTTAGACTGGTGATTCCCACAGGGTAAACTACGCTGATGAACTACAAGGTGATTTCAGGTAGTTTACAGATTCAGCATGGAATAACACAGAATCCCCTGGTAGGAAAGTTAAACCCCTCACTCTGACCTGATCACATCGAACAGAGTCTCAGCTTTGTAAGATCATGTCTTTAAACCACCCCCCACACCCCCCGCACAAAAAAAGAAAGGAAAAGAAAAGGCAGGCCTCTGACTCAGGGTTTTTGGCAGCCAGTGACATCTACTTAGGATTGAATAACACTACTTGGTTTTTACTTTTTAATTTTTATTGGAGATCTACTATTTGTGGCACATAATAGTTTTCCATTTAATGTAGAGGTATATAAGGTTTCCTTTTTAAATACATTTACATATGGTTTTAAAAAAAGGTGAGAAACACAAATGATAATAGAAGTGGTGGAATACAATCACGGCAAAAAGCATGCAGATGGTATCTGAATGACTGATATTTGGGAAACACTGTTTGAAAATACTTGTAGTGTATGGATTCTAACTACTGGGTTTGAATACCAGTTTTACCACTTCCTTGCTGTGTGACTAGGCAAGTTACTTGAGGTCCCAGTGCTTGTAAAATGGAGATAATGATAGTACTTACTTCAAAGGGTTATTATGAGGATAAATGGGTTATTACAGGAAAAGTGCTAAAATGGTACCTGGCATATAGCAAGAATTC
Organism: Varecia variegata; assembly: GCA_028533085.1. Lineage (NCBI taxonomy): Eukaryota > Metazoa > Chordata > Mammalia > Primates > Lemuridae > Varecia > Varecia variegata. The sequence goes on along the minus strand of CM052436.1, from coordinate 191,167,238 downwards.
AGTATAAATTAGTTATTACCAGTAAAAATACTAGTACTTTATAAATATATCTAGGTTAATAATTACACATTCAAACTCAACCCTCTTGCCAGTGAATTGCAGCATAAGGTAAGGAGGCTTGCTCATGGACTTTTATGTAGGTAAAGAGGGAAGTTCATGGCGTTTTGCCTTGTTTTATTAATTAAACATCAATCGAGGAGTCTTAAACCCTTGTGACTCCCCAGGAAGCAGAAAATAAAATGCACTATCTTGAAGTCCATATTATCATTTCCTTCCCTCCCTACTTAAAGATCCAATATTTTTATTACTAAGAATTAAAAATAAGGCTGCCATTCCTTACTCATATGGTACCAATCAAAATGCGTTTACAATGAGTCACGTGGTTCCTTCCACATCTTTTCATTCTACCCAATTCATGCAGCAATTCAAGAATTGCTGTTTTCTTGAATGTTAGCACAGTAAACGACTTTTTGTTTAAATGATAGCCACTTTCCATGAAATGAGTTTTGTAAAATCTGCTTGAATATAAAAGGCAAATGAGCACCTCTTATTTATCTTTTCTTCATATGGTTTGTCTCTGTCCTTGGCCTCCAGGGGAATTCCTCCATTTGTTCATACAGCTTGATGAATCATAACATGCACTGGGAAAGTCACTTATATTAATATGCTATCCCCTCTTCACTCTATTTAATGGGCATTTTGGACTGAAATAGGGAAAGATAGGGGAGGAACATTGTGTGGTGACATGGACTAGGGATCCTTAAGGTCCAGCCAAGCTTCATGTCTGCTCTCTGTGGACTAATACAGCCTCCTGAAAAATAAACTTGAATTGATCCACAGAGTCCCACAAGCTATCAGCTCCTCTAGACCTCAATGAGACCAAAAAAAAAAAAAAGAAAGGAAGAAATAAAAAGAAACAACCCCATAACTAACATGAAGTAATGGTTAACAATGAAATTAATGCTGATTGCAAATGTAACCTTCAAGATGCACAGAGCCCAGTAATCCCTCAAAGAACAGATAATACAATCTGATTGCTTTTGAATGTCAAATGGGCCCGCAAGAAATAGCTACGCAAATTGCCACAGCAAGCCATGTACTAAAAGTCTGTAAGTTAATTTCTAAAACCTAAGTGATAGATTGTTCCCATTCTTCTCAACTCTGACAAAATTAGACCTTTACTTCTCCCATATCTTAAATGACCATGTACAGTACTCACACCTGCAGAGGCAGTTCTTCTGCATGAGTCTGAGACAGGATCAAGGTGCCGGATGGATGGTACTTAACCTTTTTGTGCCTCAATTCCATCATCTAAGCCTGGGAATATCATAGAACCTACCTTACAGGGTTGTTGAGAACTGTATCCAGCACTTGGTTAGTGCCATGCCAGTGTTAGGTTTAATAAGTCATGGTCATATGGGACCTTTACATGACTTCTTCAATATACTGAGATTGGTATTGCCATGTGCCCATTCTACAGATGAGGAGACTGCATGTTTCTGAAGGTTGCAATATGCCTAAGCTTAAAGAGCTCATCAGACAAGATGTGGCACCAGAGCTGCCCACTTGCACTGCCTGAAACAATGTGGAGACTGAGAACAAAAGGACTCATGGCAGATGACTGAAGGAGCACTGAAAACATACAGAAAAAGTCTTCCTAATGACTATCGTAGTTTTTTAAAGTGCTGATAACTTATGCTGATATTGCATAGTTTGTATGAATAGGACAATTTAACAGACTAAGATAAGGGAATGTATCCATGAACAGAGAGTCTCCATGTATGACGTTTGCTATTGGCTGGCTCAAAGCACTCTCTCCTCATTAGTAACTTATTGTTGCTATTGTATGTGGTTAGTCTCGCATGTTCTGAAGGTAGCTGGCAAAAGTGAGCAAAAGCCAAAGTCGGCTTTGGGTAGAGTCTATACATACTTTACTCCCTGGCAGTTTAGCTATAGAGTACAAAAGAAATAGTGCAATTGTCCCAAAGAACAGCAAGTGATATCAAGGAGTCCACCTACTCAAAAGTGTTATCCACTAGCTGGTGATCTCACTGAGCTTTGGGGATTCCAACACACAGAGGTGGGGAAAGACAACTGGTTCATTCCATCAGCATAGCTGCCATCATGTTCAATGAATAGAAATTTTGACTGAATACGTTTGTGGAAAGAGAGAAGGAGAAAAGATTCAGAAAGGATTACGCACTCACACAGGGTAAGCTTTTCCTTCCTGGAACACCATAGTAGATCAACCGTGAAAATGGCCTCAATTCTCAATGGCTTCAGCTTTCTACACCCTGAAAGCACTGCCTGAAACAATGTGGAGATGTGACTTTGCAGCTCCGTTCAACAAAGGATGAGTGTGTATCCCCAACTGGACGCTGGGCTGACCTTCAGACTTGCTTTTGCAGAAGGTAGGCTGTGTTAATTCTGGGCCTTGGCCTCAAGGGGCCACAAGCACTTCCTCTCTTTCTTTTAGATCAGGTGACCATCAAGAGAAGCCTTGGCTAGCCTGCTGGAGGATAAGACATCATACATGGAGAAAATCCCAGGTCCCAACCGGTATCATTTCAGACCAGCCAGCCCCTGCTACACCCACACAAGTGAGCACACCCGGCCAAAATCAGCAGAGCCACCTCCCAACCCATAGCTGATCACAGAAGTGGTCAGAGTGACCCCAGCCAAGGCCACAAGAACCGATCAGCCAACCTATGGACTTGTGAGTAATAATAAAAGCTTATTGTTTTAAGCTATTAAACTTTGAGGTGCTTTTAATATAGCAAGAGAGAACTAATACAGACATTTTTCTCTCTCAATCCCTATCTAAGCATGTGAGGTTCTCCCTACTGATAAGCACTCTACGGGTTAATACTTACCAAATCAGGTTCCTTAAGACACTACTTCTTTGAAGTGTTAACAGGCTTTACATGGAGGGAGGGCATCAAATAAATGTGGGAAATGCTCCTAGTCTCTGCTAAGATGTGGCACAGTTCATAGCACATGGTAGTTGATCAATATGTGTTGAATGATATGAAGAAAGCAAGATTCTCCAAATATTATTTCCTCCAGTATAGGGGGCCAGAGTGACGCACATTTGAGAGCTCTATATGTTCACCATGCACATTAATTAGCCCACTGAAGATTCTGAGCATTGTTAGGGTAACATACAACAACAAAGTTCACCTTTTAATGTTAACTCCAATATTTCTAAATTTTTGGTTGGGGCAATTAGTATCAGTATTATAGTCCCAAATGTAGGAGAAACTGCCAGTTATCACTCACAATCCATTCTACTCTTCGTCATTAGTAAGAGAGCCTCAATTTTATTGGGGTAGTACAAAACCCCAACTAAGGACTACATTTCCCAGGCTCTCTTGCAGCTAGGTGTGATCATGTGACCAAATACTTGTTAGTAAAATATGAAACAGAAGTGTTCTATGGAACTTACAGGAAGACTGAAGAAACTGAAGGAGAGGCCTCAAGTAAGAGAGTTCCTTTCTTCTAATACCTTCCCACCGCACATCCGGATTGTGGACATGATGGCCTAAACTAACCCAGCTCACTGGCCTAAATGACCAGTGGAAAGTGGAAAGCTCATGACTAGGATGGTGGGATAGAAGCACAGGAACCTAGGCTGCTCATCAGACTAAGAAATCATGGAGTGGCTACCCCTGAATTTCTTTTCCATGAACTCCTATCTTGTTTAAGTCACTGTTATTTTACTTTTTTTTTTTTTGTTATAAACAGCCAAAACTAACCCTAACACATCAAAAACAGGTGAGGGAGCTTCTCAGAACACATCTTTAGGAATCTCTGACTAGATTTCTCATAAGTACCATGTAGCCAATTTTGAAAAATCATTTTTCCTTCAAAAAAAGGAGATGTTGTTTTTATTTCTACATAAAGAAACAGTGACCATATTTGTTCTGTTCTTCAGAAACAATGCGTAACACCTACTTATCTAAATACTTACCTCACTTGTGGGGCTTTAGTTGATTATAACAAAGAGCCAAATATTAGGAAGAAAAAATTCTGAGTATATTCTATTTATGTCTCTATTTCTCCCCTTACTGCACCATTCACTGGATGAAAACATACCTGGGCTTCGCATTTTGACTGTTCCTTGTGGCTCCTCTTTAACTATCCAATTGTAAAGACATTTACAGTCGTCCCTTGGTATCCATGGGGGACTGGTTCCAGGACCCCCCATAGATATCAAAATTCAGGGATGCTCAAGCCCATTATATAAAATGGCATAGTGTTTGCATATAACCTATGCACATCCTCCAGTATATGCTAAATCACCTCTAGAATACTTATAATACCTAATACAATGTAAATGCTATGCCAGTACAGTATTTGTCATACTGTATTGTTTTTTATTTGTATTACTTTTGTTGTTGTATTGTTATTTTTTTACATTTTTTCCAAGTATTTTCCATCTGCAGTTGGTGGAATCTATGGATACGGAACTAGCCGGCATTGGAAGGCCAACCATATTTGTTTAAATTTTTTTCCTCAGGGAAATGCAGAAAATAAATCACTTTGCCAAGAAGGCCAGAAAAACAATCATTTGTGTTGTGGCTAAGCCATAAGGCTCCCATCATAAACACAAGCAGAGCCTGCACAGCTTTGCTCTCACAAAGCCATTTGGGGGAAGATTTTTATGGCAACAGCTGAAATGTTTCTACCAAAACAACACCTACACTTTGCTAGAGTTATTTTCAGAGGAGAAGGTTTCCCCTACTGCTGTTTAAATGGTCCAAATGTGTAGTTAAAAGCATAGGCTTGCAGTGAGTCTGGCAGCCCCACCGGGAGAGCTCCTCTGCCACTTCTTGGCCGGGTGACCGGGGGCAGATCACTTAACCTTACTGACTTCAGGCCTCATGGTAAAAACAGAACCTTGAACCTTAGAGAGCCATCCTGAGAACTGATAAGACAGTGCATGTTTAGCACCATGGCTACATAAGTGTTCAAAAAATGGAAGCTATATTAATCTGTACCAAATTTGATGATCAATACCTTGAATACATTGGGTAATAAAGATATAAGAACCTATGAATAAGCCATAATTAAAGACACCACATTAACAGTCACACAAAAGCACAAATGTGCTTAACAGTGTATGTGTAAAAGCCACAGAACCTTATTTATCCACAGACCACTTACTCTGTTTTTCTCTAGGACAGGGTTATGAAGAGGAAGTCAGTAAAAACTCTCAGAATAGCTACAACTAGGCGTCATAAAGTCCATTTCCTGGAACTCTATATTTAATTCATGAATAATGATAATGCTGTTGAGCATTTACCAAGTGCTAGGCAATGAGCGACGTATTTCTCATAAATTAACTGCTGTATTAACCTTTCACACTACACTCCTGGAGGTGTGTCATGGACACTACGATGCAACGCCCAAACCCCACTTCTGGACTGAAGAACCGATTCCTCGGCTACTGTGAGTGATGCAGGCAGAATGTCCCCCGCTGTCAGCCCTCTCTGGAAAACTGCCTTCAGCTGGAGAAAACTGAGCCACTCCAAGTCAAGCACCTCCAATGGTCAACATCAGTGAACAAAGATCCAACCTGCTTCAGAGCTCCCCAGGGAGGGCTGACGAAGGCTTAAGACTGCATCTCAGCTCAACCTCTCCCTCTGCTCAGTCCTGAATTTGTCCTTTACCCTCCATGGATGTTGATCTCAAAAGTACTCAAGAATAAACCTCTGCACACAAATCTCCAGTTTGCTTCCCAGGAAACCCAAAGTGAGACAACACAGGTACTGAAATGACTTTCAATTTTAGATTAAAAAAAAAAAAAACAAAAACGTAAGTCATGGATGAAGAAACTTGCCCAGAGTCACACAGCCAATGAGTGGTCTAGCTAGGACTGGGACCCGAGCATTCTGACATCAGAGCCTAGGCTCAAAACCACTCTACTGCTCAGACAAGTTTACTAGATGAGTGATGTCCAACACACTGGGTAACCTGGATGTTGTCCTCACAGTAGACTGCAAGAAGCAAATTACGAGCGGAGAGAGAGGTACAAGAGAAGGCAACCTTAATGAACTGTTATCAGTCAAAGTCAACCAGAAAACAGAAACTACTCCAGGTCTTCCAAACCAGGGCACTGGTTACAGAGGTGACAGATGGCTGAGAGACCACAGAGAGACAATGAGGCAGCCCAGAGACTAGCAACTGTGGGGAGCTGCGAGCTTCCCTAACCAGAGGGGTAATGGAAGGATATGGTGTCATCAGAGCCCAGAGGCTCCAACCAACTGACAGAGACTAGATGAGCACAGGATGCTGTTGAGAAAGAACGTCCGGTGAAAGCAGAAGCCATAAAAGAGACACAGCTGTTTCTAGAGATACCAAAGAAAGCTAAGACACGGGGAGAGACACCCCGGCCTCTCCCTCCTCTGGCCTTCCAGTTTCCCACCAGTGCTTCCTGTTGGCCAAACTTATCTGGAGGCCAGAAAACCCGGGAGCCTGGGCAATGTGATTCCCTGAAATATGCAGCAGAGCCGGAAAAGGTCATGGAATGGATCTAAGAACAAATCTGTATCTGAGCAGCCCAAAACTACATCTCATCAACTGACAATGAGGAAGTACAAAGAAGCACTCTGAGGATAGAGTACAAGAACTAAAACAGCAAATCTGTCTCAAGCAATTTCATTTAGTGGCAAGTAACCCTACATACACCAGCAACCCTACACACACAGTAACAGTAATGCCTTCCACTTACACAGCTCTGTATAAGGCATGGTACTATTAATATATTACTGCACAGTTCAATAGCTGATATGTAACAGGATGAGGCTGAGAAGTTTCTATTATTCAGTTTTAGCAAATCATGAAAATACACGTGATATTCTGGAAGTATTTCCATCATGAAAATAGCTAGTTTATTTGATAGTGCCTACATGGGTGGAATTTCACTATCAAAATTTTACTTACATAGCACAAATTGTTCCTTGCCACTGTCAGCTAAATTAGGTGTTAATTTGTACCTGCTATTCTAGAAGGCTAGATCTGCCTTGACAATTTTATCTTCCGTTTGACAAGGTAGGAGCCACAACACAAATTCTTTCCTCTCTTCTTAGAAGTCCTCTGCTGACTTCTCTGATGCAGCAGAAATTCTTGGGGGGAGGTAAGGGGCAGAGCAGAGAAAAACTCTGAAAACAAAAGTGTATTACCAAGGATCTCCAGTCACAGTATTTCGCAATCACTCAATGTTTAACAATCCTCACCCTTTGCCCTTCCAAAGACATCTAACAAGGCATGACTACTCTCTAATCGTCCTATTTTAAAAACTATTTATATTGCAGTATGTTATATACATTAAATTATCTATACCCAGGAGGAATGTGGTCTGTTCATATATAAAGGTTGCAAATACATTTCACTCCCATCCACCCCCCAAACAAGGTAACTGAGGTAATTACAACCCAAATGGCTTGAGAGAAGATCTGGGTTTGAGACTCAGCTTTGTTCCAGCTGTGTGGATTTAAGCGGGCCAACTAACCTCTCTGGGCCCGCTCCCTCATTTCCAACATGATACAGCTACAACTGGATGATGGCCACAATCCTTTTAACCCAGAATGGAACAATCCCATAGAAAAGCAACAAGGCCTGTGCAGAACCAGATGAACTCTCTCTTCCTTGACAGGGCCCAGGCATCTATTTTTGAGGTTGCTTATCAGAATTAAAAAAACAGTCCATGACCATGGCATAGCAAAAATTCTGATCTCATTCCTTGCTCAGTTGGCTGTGATCTCACCCAGCAATTCCTAAGGTGGGATCCAGGGTAGTATGACTGCAAGAAGAGCATAATTCTTCTCCCTCCCTAAATCCATACCCTCTGCCATGTAACCTGGTAATACCCTCCACACTGGTGTTGGCCATGTGACTTCCTTTGGCCAATGGGATATTTATTAGCAAATATGATGCAAGCAAAGGCTTGAAAAGTGCTTGCACAACTAGGTTAGCTCTCGCTCTTGCACCTACCTCTGCCATAGCCAGGAGAACATGCTAGCTCTAGCACACCTGAGGATGAAAGACACATATAGCAGAGATGAGTCATCCTGGTCTTTCTAGCTGAAACCATCCTATATCAGCCAAGAACTAGCTGAGGCCCCAGACACATGAACAAACCCAGCCAAGAGTGGCCTGCCCAACCCACAGCTGACCACAGACACAAGAATGAGATTAGCTGACATCAGTCAAGTCCAGATCAAGAGCAGTTAAACCCCCAAATTTATAAGCTAAATACATTTTTAATATTGTATCTCATTGAATTTTTGTGGTTGCTTATTACACAGCATTATTGCAGCACCAGATAACTAATACATATTCCTTAGAACACTAGTCCTCAGCCAGACTGTAATGACTATTTCTAAAACAAAGATTTCTTAGTGGTGAAACAAGTTTAGGATATCCTGCATACCTTAACATACATCAGTGCTTTTAGAGACCTAGAATTCCTACAACAAGGAAGTCTATTTAACTTTGTCTAACCCATTTTACCGCAGACCCTCAGGTATGATTCCCTATTCAAATTCTCCACTAGCCTCAGACCCCAAGATTGGTTTAAACCTCTATCCAATCTTTTTGCTTATCAGGCCATGTATCTATTTTCTCCTCCAAGATGGTTAATGGATCCTTCAAAAACAAACAAACAAAAAAACACCTTAAAAGCACTCTGACATCAAAAAAGTTTATACTGTATATAAGCAAAGTCTAATTAGAAATGAGAGATAAATGTTCCACAAATACCTGAAATCTATACGTAGTCTAATTTCAACTTTATCTCCTATTTAAACTTTAACAAAAGCATAACGCTGACCTTGCCATTTCCCTCCTCAACATTCTCCAGAGGCTCCCCACTGCCATCATCTTATTATAATTGTTTTTGTAAAAAAAAATTAAGAAGCGTTAGGCTGAGATGGCATCTTGGGTTCCTAGGTAACCAAACCAAAACCCAGCTCAATGTAAATAGTAAAATGAAACTTAAGCTTAACCAATCAGAAACTGTCTACTAACCTCTAACTAGGGACTTTCCACTTTAACCAAATATTTTCTTTGCCTTGTTTCCTGGAACACCTCATACAAGTTTTCCCCGTGTACCTCCCTCAGTGGAGCCCTGAACCACTTACAGCCTGGTGCTGCCCAATTCATGAATTGCTGTTTGTCAGCTCAAATAAACTCTTTACATTTTTAAAATGTCTAAGTTTATCTCTAACATGGTTTACAAGCCTTTGGTGACCTGGGCCCTGATTCTTTACACATTCCATCCTCTCTACCCACGCCCCTCCCAAGCGTCCATACTATCCATCCTGAACTATTTTCAATTCCATCCAATGGCCATTAGCCACTGCTCTGAAACACTCTAGAGTTTGGTCATATTTGAAGTAAACCTGAATCACGTGGCTTTGAAATAATATGATAGAAAAGCAATAATATGGTCTCACTTGCATTTGAATCAATGTAAGGCCCCCAAAATACTAAAATTCTTCAAGAATTGTAGTTTCAATGCTGGCTGGGCTAAGGCAAAGGTACACTCTGTTTACAGAGTGACCACAGGGTGGCACCATATTAGCTGGTAAATGGAAACAGCCACCATTTTTTGACAGAATTATTCTTGAATTGTGGGAATTCTGAATTTTAAAAAACTTCAGAAATGCAGCCCTCACATAAAATGTGACCTCTGAACATGGAGTTACTTGTGATGGAAACTCCTCCTCACTCCTTAACCACACCCAAGCACAAACACACACAGAGTTCGTCCAGCTAACTTCAATTCACCCTTCACATATCAGTTGAGATAGTTCTTCCTGGAACCGTTCCCTGACATCTCCAAGAACAGGTTGCAAGACCCCATCATGATAGAATTTACCTGATATTAACATTTTTCTGCTATAAATGCCTATCATTTAGTCTAAACTCCTTGATAGGAGAGATCTTCTATTATTCCATTTTAGGTGGCTCATAGATGATCAGTGAATATCAGCAAGTGGGTGCATGGGTGGAAGGATAAATGGATAGATGGAAGGTGAAATGAATAATCAGGATGCGCCACTGAATACAACATGACTAATGTCTGCTGTACATTCTCCCCCTGTCCTTTCCCCTGCCCAACCTCAAAGAAAGATAATTACAAACACTAGGCAACAGCAGGGGAAAGATGACAAAAAAAAAAAAAAAAAAAAAAAGAACCTGATTATTATGTCAGCTGGATAAGAGTAACTATTATGAATTTAGAATTAATGTAGACTCACATTTTTTTGAAGTAAGGGCACTGCCAAAAATATAAAAGACAACCAGGAAAGAAAAAAGTAGGACGCAGTAGTGTCTTTCATTTCCTAATCAGAAAAAAATATACTGAAGACGCATCTTTTATTTTTTAGAGATAAAGATTTTAACTCATTTGTTGAGAGTGAAAGATTCATTCCAAGACTTGTGCTATGTAACGAATTGACCTCTTTGATGTAGCAAGCAAAGATAGAGTGAAGGACTTTCTTTAGAGCTCAGTGGTTCAGATTTCCTGCTTCCCATCACAAAACTCACCAGAGAAATATTTTTGTTCTCATTCACTTTCACCTTGGACACTAAGTTCACTATCTCAGTTACCCCCTGAGTTGTCCTCTTTAATAAGGACAGAGAGGAGTGCAAACACAGCTAAGATGTTTTAAAACCAAAAAAGTCTCTGATGTTTCTTCTCACGTACCTTTTGACCTCAGACTAAACACAAAATATACCTCTGGCCCTTTTAGGTCAGAGCTCAGAAAATAGCTCTGCCATTGATTTAAACATCCAACCGATTGACACCATGCGTAGCCTTAGGAAATGTCACATAGACGATCTTTTGGCTGTGTATGTGTACAGCCTTGTTCTCTGGGATATAATTTTATTTGAATTTTCCTTTAACCCCTTAGATACTATGTCTGAAAACAAGGGTTGTATTAGTATTTTCACAAGCTAGAAAAATACAAAACAATTTTCTATGGATTGTTTTATCCCTAAAGTTAAGCAAAGGCATAATCTGCTAATGATGATTTTCAGATTTCTTTGTGTCATATTGCCCTACTGTCTGAACTCCTTTCAAAAGCCCCACCTAAAAATACTAGTAAGAACCTGACCATTAGTTGTGTCACCAGCAAACACCTCAATGGTGGTAGCAGGACACACAGGAGTTGGTTCTCCCAAATATCAACCTTAAAGACAAAGACGTGGTACAGCCCAACTTCTCTGAGCCTCTGAGCAGTTCTGTCCTTCGGAAACTTGTTAAACTTTCAAGAATTCATTTCTGCCTCCTACAGCCTGTTTTTCTGTGTGCATTCTTTCAAAAGACATCTGCATCCCCTGGGAAGAGATAAAAGTGATACCAAATAAAACCAAAAGCAAACCTCAGAGGGACTTCTCAAATAAATGCTCCCAAATAAAGAGTAATTTCTCCACTTTGTTCTTTCTTATCTCTCTTTCACTCCCCTACAAAGTTAAATCCCTCAAGGTTGCTTATCCTCTTCATTTATAAAAGCCCCCACCGAGTAACCAAATCAAGATCCCTTTTGCAGAAGGAAGCCCAGTCAGCTAATCCCCGACAGTATGCACCAGCCACCAGGCTCCCAAAAGCATAACCGCATCCATCCTGTGTCTCTTGCCAATGCTGTTCCTTACTTGGCCATGAACAGTTACAGTCGGCCCCAGCAATTTCTGTACCCTGTATAGTATAATCTCCTAAAACATCAGCTGAGAGTTTAAAGGCCAACTTTTTAAATAGCATCCAATTAATAATCCTAATAATAATGAAAGAATTGCCAAACTGCCATATGAATTCCGAAACCCAAAGTGGAGGCTCAGCTAAATGAACCAAAACTATTCTTCCACCATCCTTCCTGCACCCATCATTTTTTAACGTTCCATTTAGTACTGGAACTTTCTGGAACTAGATCATGAGAGATGTTAGGATTTTATATTGCAAGTTCTATTCACTTATTCAACATTTATTGAGCACTGACTTGGCCTGAATGTAAAGATAAAAATTATTGATAGCTGATCTCAAAGAAGTCACAAGACCACTCAAGAAAGAAGCTTCTAAAAGAATTTGTTCTATTCATTCAACAAATGTGTACTAAGTACCTGGCACTGTTCTAGGCATTGAGGATGCCGTAGTGCACGATATAGCAGAGATTTCTGCTCTCATGGAACTTCCTTCTGGACGGGGGGATTGACAACAAACAAGTCAGTCAATCTGGATATTGGAAGATATTAAAGGTTATGGAGGAAAAATCTAAAGTAAGGAAAAGAACAGAAGTACAAGTCAGAGAGATAGCAATGCTATAACAGGAGGGTAAAGGGAGGCCCCGGTTGGCCAAGATTCTAAGCAGGTGAGGGAACAAGTCCTACAGATATTGGGAAGAAAGGTTTCCAGGCAAAGGGAGAACACGCAAAAGCCCTAGGGGCCTGTGACAAATAGCAGTTGGCAAGGGAGGCTAGCACGGAGTGAACAGGAAAGAGAGTAGTAACTGATGAAGTCAAAGATAAAAAGGAAGGGATCGTGCCAGGCCCTGAGGGCCCTTGTGAGGGCTCTTTCTTGTGCTCTGAATGAGGTGGGACGCCACTGTAGGCTAGGAGCAGCGTGACATGGCTTACGTTTTAAAAGGATCACTCAAGCTGCCGTGTGAACAGACTGTAGGTGGGGAGAGTAGAAGCAGAGAGACAAGCTCAAAGGCTACTTGCAGAATCCAGGTGAAGGAGGAGGATGACCAGAGGTAGTGACGCAGGTAATACAAACTGGGAAATCTGGGAAAGGCTTTCAATGTAGAACAAAGAGCATTTACTGATGAACTATATGTCAGTATTTGAAGTAGACATTCTTTTTTTATTTCCCTCTTAAAATGTCTAGTAAAACTCCCAAGTTTGTGTTCAGTGGATTTATTTAGTCCAGTGGCATCTGGTGATGCACTCATTTACATCTTCAGCCTTTATCTTTCAACCGAACCACAGTTACCTGCCATTTTATACGATATTTTATTCCTCTGGTCCACTCAACCTTAGCATGACCATCCATTTCCAACTTTGGTATTGGTGATCGTGGAGATAATTTTCCACTTACCCGGGTCCAAGATCCCTTTGTTTTCTTCCTTCTCTGTCTTCCCCACTATGAATCCAGACATGAAAATCCACAAGTTACTCTTCTGAACCCTACTCTGTGCACTTCCCTAGTTTCTGTCACCAACCCTGTGGCACTGACCACAACAATCTCCCAGGTGGTCTCACTGGCTCCAGCCTCTCCCCCATCAAAACTACCTTGCCAACTCCCAAGGAAATAATGTCCCAAATCACACTTCTATGACAGGACATCCCCTGCTTGCAAGCACTCCAACCCTGCACCCCGGCCCCCAAGGATCTCACCCAGCAGCATGCCACAGCCCTCCACTCTCCACCCTCCATCCCTCCTCTGCACGCCTTCACTGCCTCTGGAGTGTGAAAGGGCATTCCTGCTCATTCTCACACTTTTCACATTCACACATGGGCTTTCCCAGCCTAGAATGCACTCTCCTTCTCCCTTCTGGGCAACTTCTAAATCTACTCATCCATGGAGACTCAGCTAAAATTCTGGCCCCTCTATGAAAACATCCCTGACTACTCCAGCCCTCATTCAGGTCCTGTTATGCCCTCTTTATCTGATTCTTTCCCTGGAACCTCATGTCATATGTGCATGCCATATTTCCTGGGTAGATATAAACATATACCAGCGCCTATCTGGTTTTATACCCTCCACTGAGTCACACATAGAGTATTCAATACATATTTACATATGTAAATGTAAACCCTCCACTGAGTCACATATAGAGTATTCAATACATATTTACATATGTAAATGTAAACCCTCCACTGAGTCACATATAGAGTATTCAATACATATTTACTGCATTAAATTAATCCAGTGAAACAATACTGCCACCGTCTTTATCTCAATCTCTGAAAGTGGGGGATGAAAAACTCTAGAATGCAAAGGATATAGAATCTTTGACTAAAAGAGAATCTCGCTTATTTCCTATTCCATCTTTCTGTTTCCCTTTCTGTCATTTTGATTCTGCCACTAACTTTCTGTTTAGATACACAGCATGCCACAGAAGAACTGGACTAAAAGTTTTGGTGAGGGTTATCTCTTAGAGATTATGTTCACAGGCACATCATATCCCAAGTTGTAATCTCTGGCTCACAGTCAGACAAGATACTGGCTTCACGGGAGAGTAAACGGGAATGGAATGAGCAGTTCTGGCCCTACAGCCACAAAGTTCAGCCATCACTGAGATCTCCAGGTATAGATCTGGAGCCACATGGCGGTAGAAGCAAAAAATTAAAAAAAAAAAAATGGCTTTTAATCAGGCACTTATTGTCCATCTCCAGGCGGAATTCCTGCTACATGTCAAACTACGATGCAGCCTCTACCATCATGTTCTTAATGATAGGATTTCATTGACACACAGCGAGCACCAATGGAGTGGGGGCGTCCCCAAGAAACTATGTCCTTATATTCCCCTTAATTTCTCTCATCAAAATATATATTCTCTCCCCTTAGTCTCTTCTTCTTTAAGGCAACTACCTACAGTTTTTAACTCGTGCAAATAACATATATTTGCTAGTACCTAACATGAGCACAGCCACTACAGCCCTGAGGAAGACAGGGGCATTCCTCTGCATTCTGTCTCTCCTGGGCCTCTATTCCTAGGCCTTCGGTGGGAGGCAGATAGTGATCAAGTGGCCACATAGGCATCAAGTTACAAAGCGTGATGAAGGAAAAGGGAGACGGAACAGAGGATGAGACTTTACCCAGAGCATTCCACGTTCCCCTCAGGAAGTGATATTTGAGCTGAGATCCAAACAGTATGTTAGCAGTTACCCGACAGACAGGGGCTGGGAGAGAGAAGAGAGCCTTCCTGTCTCAGGGACATGGAAGGACAGAGGGGGAGAAAAAGGAGAAGAACATTGGAGGAACTTAAAAAAAAAGGGGTGAAGCTGGAGAATGAATGAAGGAGAGAATGGCTCAAGAAAAAGTTAGAAGGCAGAAAGCAAGTCAGGCAGAGCTTTCTGGACCATGGAAAGAAAGGTCATTTCTAGCCTCAGAGGAACAGGCAGGCACTGAGAGTTCCTTCAAATAACCCTCAGTGTACTAATGTTCTCTACTCCTCTGCCATTGCCAACTCTGACCACAGATCTCTTGATATAACACATCCCACGTCAGCCCCTCAAAGAAAATCCCCAGCATGAGACTTGGCCCTATCAACTACAAATGACTGGATGGCCAGCAATCAATATGAGCCCCATGAGAGCGTTTAAATTAAGAAACAGAGAGGCTATAGGCAATTGATGATAAGTACCTATCTAAAAGTTTGCACGAATAGTGGAGGCGGAGGGACATGTTGGACGTGTTAGGCCATGTGCAAAAAAAAAAAAAAAAGGTGGTTGTAAATTGTCACTCTTCCTGTTGACAAGTCAAGCCTATTTCCCCTCTCCTGAAAGCTGGGCCTGTGACTGCTTTGATCTGTAGAATGCAGTGGGAGCAGTCATCCCTGAGACTTCTGAGCCCCTAAGCCCCTGCCTGAAGGGAACTGGCAACTTCCACTTTGGCACATTTGTAATGCTCCCTCTTGGAACACAGCCCCCTTGCTGTGAGAACCCCGAGCCACATGGAAAAGGGCTACATGGAAGAGAACTGAGGTGCTCCAGTTGACATCCTAGCTGAACTCCCATCCTACAGCCATATCAACTGCCCCACTATGTGAGTGAGCCTCAAATTCCAGCTCATTTGAACCCCCAGAAAATTACATTTCCATGTAATACCACGTGGAGCAGAAGAACTGCCCAGCTGAGCCCAGTCAGCCCACAGACTCATGAAAGATACTAAGTGGTGGTTGCTGTTTTAAGTCAGTATGTTTTAGAGTGTTTTTTTAAAAAGCAAGAGATAATTAAAACAGAAATAGAGAAGAGTAGCAAATAAGATAAAGAATGAAACAAAAGAGACAGAGACTCCCTGCATGACAAAGAGTAGAAGCTTAATTCTGGCTTTGGTACTCTAGTTCCAGGAGACCTGACTGGACTTTGTTCCTGTCCCTGTAATTCAGAAGACCACAAGTTTCTTGACAATAAAATGACCTTTAACATGACCAGCTTAAGGGGTTTCTGTTTACAAAGACTGTGACTATAACACCCATGTATTATAGTCACCATCTTGCTCACACCTCTGCAGTGGAATTCTTGTTTATCAGTGGCCTAATTAATAAGCAGCACTCGGAATGTCATTGTGTCTACAATTGTGCTATTCACCAATTACCCTGCCTTATGATACCAAGATTATTGATCCCTAAAACTTTAGGAAATAGAATAATTAGAAGGAAAAAGGCACACATATCTCTTATGGTAGGGGTATCAGATATGTTCTGCCAGCCAGGTAATTGTGAAGTATGGATACCAACATAATCCTTAGTAAATGAAAAGGGAATCCACCATATTTCCAAGCAATCCATCCTCTTTTTATATTTTAGGTAATTCTATAGTAATATAAGGTAATTATAAAATGATATGTTTGGCATAAGTGCTGACAAGTCTGAGCAAAGAAATGTATTGATAGAAGACACCAATGAGTCTATCTCCCTACTTTGAGATGCTCGTGAATTAATAACATGCATTGGTCAGTATTTAGAATATTTGCTACATGACATCTAGCAATATGTTTCCCACTAAATCTCTAAAGATTTAGACATTGTTTTTGTTTTGTTTACACTTCTCTAATGTTTTTAGAGCACATGTGCAGTCTGTATTAGTTCTACACATAAGTATCAAGGATCAGATTAACTTTCTATCCCATGACTTTGAGGTCTAGGCATTCATTCCTCCAAAGGCCACCAACATTTTGCCTAAATCATAAGCCTCACTGACTTTCCAAACCACCAGGAAATTGCATACTTTTTTTCATGCCATTCCGCCTCTTCATACCTTGATAAGTTCATTATCATCCTTCAAGACCCAAATCAATGTCACTTTCTCTATGAAGCATTTCTGTCATTCACCAACCTCTCTGCCTTTTCTTGACAGACTTACCTACACCCTTATTTAGATATACATAGAACTCTATATAGCTGTATTTTAAAATATTTATAATTATTTGTGTTAACTTCTATTTTCCCAACTACATTGTGATTTCCTTGAAAGCAGTGATCAAATACTATTCATTATTGAGTCCATGATCCTTAGCAAAGTGCCTGAATCACAATGGGCCCTCCATAAACACATACAGAATAAGTGTTCTCTGTTGCTCTAGTGTCTTATTGTAAACAGCCTGAAATGCCTTTCACACCAGCTTAAAAAAAAAAGCTCTCAAAAAATAAATTATAACCCATTAAAGGCATTAAAGGGAGAAGAAACATTAAGAATTAAGAGGAAAATACTTACCTAAAACTAGAATACATGAGAGAAGTCTCTGAAATTTCCAGATGGATAGATCTATTTCACCCTTCTGTTTCTCTGGATTACATATTATTTCACCTTATAGAGTTAAATACATTATAATTAACTGCATACATGGTCATAATGAGGCAGAACTTCTAATTTTCAATTCACTACTCAAACAGAGCTACCCATAGAGCAGGAAAAAATAGATTACCAATTACAATCTAAGGCACCCCTCCAAAAATATCTTCTCTAATAAGTACCCCTTCTTTTGTTAATGCATCCTACATGCTGAGTGTCCTTAGGGCTCAAGTACGATTTATGCCTCATTACCTTATATCTTCATAATGTCTCTAGCTGTTTCCTTTCATCCAATCCTGTCTGGAGAGCAAATGCCTCAAAGATGGTGCCGCAGTCAGGGTCCCAGCAGGAAACAGATGGGACACTCAAAAGGGGCAACTGAGGGAGTTTAATAAGGGGTTATTTACCAGGTGTGGGCAGGGATTAGGGAATCCAACCAGGGAATGTAAAGTGTCCTAGGCCTGAAGGGGTAAAAGGAAAGAACTATGGAACCTCAGAAAAAGCAGCTGAGCTCTAGCAAAGGGCATCCTGGCAGACTCTGCAGCTCCCAGGAGGGGGATAGAGACAACCATCAGCATGTTGGCAAGAGGAGACCTCAAGGAACAAACACCTGACCTCATGGTTTTCCTCCTTCCAGTCTTCTCCAGAGCCTCCCATTGCCTGAATCCATCCAGAAGCCAGAGGGCCAGGAAGCCCACCAATGTAGCAGTTACGAAGACAGCAGGCTGCAGAGTGGTTCTGGAGGGGTGAATAGGGACTATCGAGCACCAATGGCATCAGACTCAATACTTATTTCTCAGCTCCATCCTTCCCATAGGAGAGCAGTAGGTATATGGATAGAAAAAACAGGAAAGAGACAAGACAAGGTGTTTATCGTTTTGGAATCACGCTGGGTGCAGGAGCCCCACGTATATCCATTTCCATTTCTTTCTGAGTGAGCGCATGCAGGAGTTGCCAGTGATCTGCCCAATCTTTCTACGTTCCCACCGACTCGGTTCCTGAGCACACTGAAGAGGCCTTCCTGCAGGAACCAAAACCCCCTTGACATGTAGGCTTAACAGCTCCAAGTGCTAGGAGTAAGGTTTCCAGGAAAAGCCTCCAAATCGTGACACAGGAGTTGGTACATAAACAGCCCAGCTCCTCACCTTTCCAGCGAGACAACTCTGAAGCGTATTCTACCCACTCTCCAAAAGGGCCCCAGCACAGAGGAGTCTCAGTTGCCCGTGGTGGAAGCTGCTTATCAGCACATGCTATATTAGCTGGCTTTCTTCCCTTATCTCACTTCCCCAAGTCCCTACTGGTGCTTCCTGGGACCACCTCCTGAGTAAGCTACTTGAATTCCAGTTCTTCACTCAAACCAGCTTTGGGAGAAGCCCACCTAAAACAATGCATAAATAATAACCCACATCCCTAAAAACAGACTCATCATAAAGAGTGTGTGGCCGGGGGGTGGGGTGCAACAAACTCTGCCTATAGTTTTTACTCTGCACCAAAGTAAAAATGTTCTGACCTTGGGATTGAAAAGTTTTAACTTCTAGTCCCTGGCTTGGCTGTCCCCAGCTTGGCCTTGAATTAGCTCTATGGACTTCAGGAAATAATTCAACCTCTCCAGTCCTCAATTTTCTCATCTGTCAAATGAACTTAGATAAGAGGTCCTCTAAATCTCTTGTCCAGCTTTAAAGTTTCCTAAACATTTACAGAAGTAAAAGGGACACAAATCATGCATCCCAGTACTAGGAGTGACGTAAAACTCCATTCTTCACAGTATTTTATTAAACTTAAGTAATGCAGGAAAAGTAAAAAGTGCTTTCATAGCATCATAAAAAAATAACTCTTGGAAATTAAATGGCTATTAGATATTATTTTCAATCAAATTTCTTAGATTGGACAGCATAAATATAATGAATATATAACTCATAAACTTTGTGTAAACAGCTGTTGACAACCCTCTTAATCCATTATAGAGTACACCTACCAAACTGAGAATGAAAAAACAAAGATCAAGACTGGAAATTCCCTGTAAATTAATACCCTCAAGAGACAAATAGAGTCCTGCTTTGTAGTTACAGTTCTGCTGTAATTTCATATGTCTCCTTGTGCAAATCAGTTCTCCCTTATCCCCTAACCCAACACAGCACCTCCGAGAAAGGCAGAACTAGGATACTCCATAAACAATGATCAACTGATGAATTAAAGAATTGCCCTGAGTCTGAGTTTCTTTTTTGAAGGTATAAAAATTGATGGTTTTTGTTTGGGGGATTTGTTTATTTTTTCAGCTTTAATGAGGTATGCTTCACAAATAAAAAATGTTTTGAGATATGTATATAGTTTGAGGAAGTGGAGGGGTTGCATAATCTATATCCTTTTGGCAATTTCTTCCTACTCTAACATTCCCTCTTGAAATGAAGCAGAATATTGTAACCTAAAATTCTACAGCTTCCATGACTACATCGTTGTACAACAGTGCTTATATGCTCCGTAGCAAAAGTCATCGGATCCGGAACTTTCATAAACTGAATTCTTAAGGAAAAAAAAAAAAAAAAGTTGGTGCTTGACATGCAGTGCCATAGAATGAATGAGACGCCTATTTCCAGTTCTCATATTTAAAATAATGGCAACAGTTATTGTAGCCACCAGTCATGAGCAAAACCATTCTGACAGGTGATCAAGACCTCTTCTCAGTAATATTTGGAAATATATGACAAACAAACCAAAACCACGTGGAAGGGGGTGGGGAGGGGCAGAGGACATGGAGTGAAGCAGATGATTGGAAGGGTTTCAACAGTTCTCTCAGTTTTCTTCCTAACTAGTGCATTCATATTAATAACAAATGTATCATCAGTAAGTAATAAAATAAAAAACCTGAAAATAACAATGAGCCTCTTGGAAAGACTATTTGGAACTATCAAGGCTGTTCCTACTTTTTCTGTTTCTCTAGGCAAACAAAACTATGGGTATTGAAAAACAGGAACCAAAAGGAAAGTTCTAATTTTGTATCTTTATGGTACATTATCTAAAAGATGGCTTCCTTCCAACTTCCTCCAACATGAAGACTGGTCAGCTGCTTCTCTATGATATTTCTTCTGAGTGTCAGGGTCAAACGGGCGAAAGATTAAAAAAAATGAGGTTATGCAATGTCATTTACCAAAAAGACATTAATGCTAAATTATTTTATTGAAATCACAAATTTGTACAAAGTTATAAGTACTAATTTATTACTTATACTGAAATTTATAAAATTTTTCATTAACAGTAAATTACCAAGAAGAAAAAATAGTAAATTATTGGGAAATGTTAACAATTAGATAGCTATGATCTAATTATCTGTATCAGTGGTTCTCAACGTTGGGTGCTTAATATTAATAGAAACCCAACCCATAGTGCCTGGGAAACTCTTAGAGGTTTGAAAGCCCAGGACATACCCAAGACCAGTTATACCAACATCTCTGGAAGTTGAGCACAGACAATAGTATTGTTTGAGGAGTTGTCCAGGTGATACTGATGTGCAGACATGATTGAGAACAACCAGTGTATATTATGCTAAATTAATGTTAATGTGGCTTGGGGCAAAAGACAGTGCTTTGACCCAGCCCTTCACTTCTCAAAAATCTTCCTCTGCCCTGGTCTTTACCGTTGGACATCTGAGGCACCAAGTTTTGTCTCTTCACTCTTTGTGTGTCATAGGCTGTCTCTCAAGCCACCTGGAGTACCATCAAGCCCACCTGGAAGTTGGTACTGAGGCCTGCTAAAGGGTTTAGAGGCAAAGAAGACTGAGGAAGAACCACCATGAAGTGCAGATTTTCAAATAAAATCTGAGTGAAGAATGAATGCTTGCATGAGACTGCTACTGGAAAAGGGGCTGAGGCTGCATGCATGAGTTGATGGCAATGGGTGGCCCACCCTCAGCGAGTTTTCTTTCCAGTGGGGGAATCATTCCTGCAAAGGCACTGTGGACACCAGCTCTCTCTGCTGCACACAATTTGATTAGTGCTAAAAGTTCTATCTAGTGTTTCTAAGTGCAAGAAGACTGTGCTGTGCCTTACTGAGAAAACACATGTGTTAAATACCTTAGATAAAAGTGCCTCCCATATTCCCTGAACACCTTGATTTTTCTCACAGCCAATGACACGAGCTTTACCAATTATATAGAGATTTTAGCATTTTTCATTTACTTGGAAACCTTTTAGTATTATGGAAAATGTTACCTAATTTGATAGCCATAGAATCAGCAAATGAAAAATCCTATTAAGTCACCTAGTCCAAAGAGTAATAACCTCAGTTCCATAGATCACCAAAGAGGTCCATGGATATAACAAGGGGTTCCATAAACCCTGATGCGAAAAATAATTACATGATTATTTTCACTAACTTCTAACTGAAGTCTAGCCTTTTCTCCAATTATGAATATAAATCACAAACCACAAAAGTATTAGCAGCATTTGTGACTTGGTTTTCATTTGGAAATTTCATGTATTTTCATGTCACATTAGAATTGTTACAGATCCCGGAAAATAACATTGTGTTTGTGAATAATTTAAAATTACGATAGTTATTGTGTCATTTCATGTGTTAGTAAGATGTACATATATTATCATAGCACAAATTTATTTACTATTTTTGTAACTGAATTTCAATATAATGGCTTCCTTTGTAGTCCTGTGTATTTTATTTTTTACATTTCAAAAAAAGTTACTTAGAGAAGGTATCCATAGGAGCTTCACCAGACTGCCAAAGGGATCCATGAGAACACCCTGAACCACCTCTTTTGTTTTACAGATAAAGAAACACAACCCAGAGAAGGAAAGGGGCTTGTTGGAGGCCCCACGACCAGCTGGAAGCAAACCCAGTTAGAGGCCTCAGAGTAGCCAATGTGGGAACATCAAGCTGCCTACCTATTAAATTATAAGCAGAAAAACTGGGGCACCACCAACCCCCTGGCCAATGGATACATGAGCCCTGAGAGCAAATAACATCAATATAAAGAAAGAGAGAAGCATATATCCCTGGGGGTAAATGGTGAAGATTTTACAATGCACACGAGTCCTTCAGAGCCTCCCAAGAAGAGGAATCGCCATGGTAGAGAGTCAGTGTCTCTGGAGGGACTGTGTGTTGCTCATGTGTGTTGGTGCAAAAAGAGGTGTAGCATCACCAATTCTCTCCATCACTCCGCAAGGCTCCTGCACACTAGCCACAACAAATTAATGGTGTACACCAAGCCTGCCAAGCTCCTTCCTGCCTCCTCACCCAGTTCTCTCTGCATACCACAGCCTTCCTGCCTTCTCTCCCTGGCAAATACCTTCCTATCCATTAATACCCAGTTATGTGTCACCTTCTTCCTCTATTTTGCAACATCATTATGCTTGTGTCAATACTAAACTGTTGAGCTTTGTAAGAGGACAGGAAGAGAGCAGGGACAGAGAAAAGGAGGTTGGGCATCTACTGTGCACAGATAAGATAATTACAGTAATAATTATAAAGTTAAATTTATTGCGAATTTAATATGTACCTGACATTTTACTAAGCAATTCATCTATGTTACCTCATTTGATCTTCCGAACAGGTGGTAGGTACAATTATGAACCTTATTTCAGAGATGAGGAAATACAGGCACAGTGAGGTTAAATAAGTTGTCCAAGGTCACCAACACAGGAGTAGCAGAGCCGAGATCCAAAGAGAGGCACTTTGATCTAGAAGCTATGCCCTTAACTGCTGACTGCACTGGAAGGAAGGAGCTGATCTCACTCCTTCATTCAACAGGAGAAGTTGTTACAGGTCACAGAGATTCTGTGATTTCTTATTAATGAGAACCTAAGGTAAGATTCAGAGCTCAGCTTCCAGGAGGCTGCCTGACTCTAGCTGTAGTTTAAGATTTTAGTTCACAAGGAGAGAAGACAGGAAGGAAGGTAAGGAGAGAAGGAAGGAAGGAAGGAAGGAAGGAAGGAGGGAGGGAGGAAAGAAGAAGGGAGAGAGGAAGGAAGGAAGGAAGGTAGATAGGTAGGTAGGTTAGTTGATAGATCAGTTAGTCAATTGGTTAATAAATTGATTGGTCGATACATGGACAGAAAGATTAATAGCTAGATCGAAATAACTGTTCATTCTCAGCTATCTCCAGCACAAAACAGATAGAGCCAGAGTAGAAAATCAGTTATTGCTCCTTGAACCATGAAAACAGTGTCCAGACATCCTGTAAATACCACTCCTAAGCATGCTCTAATTTAATGTAATTTCACAGAAGGCTATTATGTGCCAGCCAAGAGGCCCATAGTTGATGAAAAGGCAAGAGACTTAGGGTGAGCTGCCTTCCCAGGAAACTCTCAGAGATTCCTTTCACAAAGAAGAGTTGACTTTATTTTCTCAGTCTAAATTAAACCTCCTATATTCTGAGGGACATAATGAACATCACGGTCCGTGTTAGTACCGAGAAACAACGACTAACTTTGCTTTACGTAGGCTTCTTATTAATTTCTTGCTTATCTGATCACAACTTCAATTCATCCTACCTTAAAAAAAGGAATTTTTTCCAATCAGTTACCATTGTGCACAAAGTTAACAAAAAAGATTTCCAACCTCCAACATGTGAGATCAGATAAGTTTGCTCCTAAATTAGGAACTAAACTATTACGTACACACGTCATCCATGGGTTTCCTGGGAAAATGATCCAAACACAGAAAACATCTGCTATGATACTCTTTCAACGACTTTAAGGAAGAAACACTTGTAGTGACATTACTGTCTATTTTCTGTAGCTGGAACCGCTTTCTACTTTGAAAGTTATTCATTTCCTACAAACCAGCTAGACGACACATCAATTATAGTAATTTATCTTTTAAACTCAAAAGAGGAAGATCTAAGCAGACATGTTGAAGTATGCATGCATCTACTACGTTGTCATACAGATAGTTAAAGATTTATTTTTGGTGTGGGGAGGGTGGTAGCTGGCTGCAGACTTCAGAAAGGCATGCATTTTCCTTTTGGAATGCAAGGCTTCCTCTGCAAGTTTTGCAGTAGCTGCCTTAAATAGGGTTGGCATATAAATGCTCTAACTAGGTACTACATTAACAACTCCCAAAGATCAATGGAAGTTCACACCTTGCTAGAAGCCAGACTCCCCCAAAGACACTGAAGCAGAGCTCTGACTTAACATTGCCGGCTGCTTTGCATTTTCATTTTGAGTAGCAGCAAAGTAGTACAAGAAACTTAATCTGTTTCCAAGCTGGTTACTAAATACATAATTTTATATTAAAAATACAATACACAGAGAATGTCAAAATGAGCCAAGAACTACAAACTAGATACAACCAAGAGAAGTCCCAGAGGCTAAACATGGTAGCAAAAGCAAAAAACAAGCATCTATATATAGAAAATGACTATCTTAACCAAGAGATCTATCTGTTGGCAGAACTGTTTTTCTTCTTTCTTTGGGATCTAGCTCCATGTATGGCAATTAAATTAGAAGAATATGTCATTGAGATAGTAAAGAAGCAAAAAGAGAACTATGAAAATATATTTCATGGATAAAATGTTGCAACAAGGTTTAAATGCTGACATTCACAGGTTTACTTTTCTTCTTGAACATCCAGCTGCATGGGGTAGGAAGGCAGATATGCCCACAAGTAAGAATCCATCACAAATATCCAAATCTCACTGTTGCTCTCCAACAAGAGAATACCCCTAGGTGTAAACAGGTATGCACCTTCTCAACTATCTTAGGCATATCCAAAGTTAGGATTCGAGAACAAGGAGTTTACTTGGGAGGTGATTCCAGGAAATAGCAGGAGAGTAGAGAAATGGACCAGGGAAGGAAGCCAGTATAGGGTGTGATATTAAAGTTACCACTGTGGTTGACTTGGTCTGATCCCATTGGGGATCTCTAAGAGATGTGCAGAGTACACTTCTCCAGTTATCCCACCCCAGAGGCAGGGGATCTGGTTTAGTTATACACTGGTTTCTACCTCAATTGAGGGGAAGGGCACTGACTTTTCAGCCTATACAAGTGGGGCAGGTAGCCAGAGAAAGCACTCAGGTAAGGAGACATAGATACAGGCTGTTTGAGCATAAAAATGCTAAGTACTAAAGCAAGGATGCAAAAAGAGATCTGCACATCCACGTTCAGAGCAGCATTATTCACAATAGCCAAAAGGTGGAAGCAACCCAAGTGTCCATGGATGGACGAATGGATAAACAAAATGTGCTATACACATATAACAGAACATTATTCAGCCTTAAAAAGGAAGGAAATTCTGACACATACCACGATACGGATGAACCTTGAGGACATGATGCTAAGTGAAATGAGCCAGTCACAAAAGAACAAAAACTATATTATCACACTTTTATGAGGAACCTAGAGCAGTCAATTTCATAGAGACAGAAAAGAGATTAGTGGTTGCCAAGGGCTGGGGGAGGGAGAAATGGGGAGTTAATTGTTTAGCGGATATAGAGTTTCAGTTTTGCAAATAAAAAAGTTCTAGGGATGAATGGTGGTGATGGTTGCACAACAATGTGAATGTACTTCAGCCACTGAACTGTTCACTTAAAAATGATTAAGATGAAAAATATTATATGATGTGTATTTTACCACCACCACAACAAAAGGTAAATGCCATGTAGTAAGGGCAGGGCACCCAAAGTGTCTACTCTAACAACACACTCAAAGACCTACCTCGAAGATCTTCAAAGAGATCAGGTTTTGATCAAAAGATCTGCAAAGAGGCCCAACAAGAACTACCAATAGAGATTTGGACAGGGAGACTATTCTACCTAAAAAAAAAAATCTGTTCACTTTTTTCTGATTATAATATATGATCACTGGTGAAAACTTAGAAGATACACAAACATTAAAAAAAGAGAAAGTTTAAATCATATATAATCTCACCACAGGGGTGGCCTTCCCAGGATGAGTAGCATGGAGTACCCAGCGCAGAGAGAACACCTCTGGGAATTGGAGGGCTCCCCAGCTGCAGCGGCCAGCCAGGGGATGTGCAGCTGACCGAGCTGGACGCCCTGGGTCTCACGCTCCACACAAGTCAATGGCGGGCTTTGTGCCCGTGCCTCTGAACACCTTGATACTCAAGGTGTGTTCCATGGACCAGCAACAAGAGCACTCCCTGGGAGCTTGTTAGAAATGCAGAGTTTTAGGCGGGAGTGGGGAACCTGTGGCCTCGGGGCCACGTGTGGCCCTCCAGATCCCCAAGTGCAGCCCCCCAATTGAACCCAAACTTCCAAATTTGGATTCAGACAAAAGGCTACACTCGAGGATCCAGAAGGTTACATGTGGCCCCCAGGGCACAGGTTCCCCACCCCTTCCTGCATACCTGAGAGTTTAAGAAGCACTGCCCTAACACAGCCTTTCTACTTTCTACTTCTATGATTTCTGCAAAGGGCTAGAGCTATTAAACCTCTAGTGCCTCGCTGTTAAAACGTCCGCTTTCTCTCATGGAAAACAATTCCCCTGTCTAGCTTTAAAATGAAGAAATACAGTATCCAGCACAGAGGAGATGCTACGTAAGTGTGTGACAATACTGTTAGCATTAGTATTACAGATAATGTCACCTGAAAGAAAACCAGTGGAAGGTGACAGCAAAGTAGGAAATTTTCACCTAAAATAATAAATTTTATTTTATTTTGCTGGAATAGAAAAATCTATCATAAGGCAAGCTAAAAAGAATAAAATAATTTTCTCCCAAGACTGAATGCTTCTTTTGTAATGCAGTTCAATATTCTTAGACTTTTTTCAGACCAAGAAAAAAAAGCAAATGAAATGACATGTTGAAACTTGTTCCGACCCTCTTGCATTTCCAAGGCTGCTGGTTTGTTGTGCTTAATATCTTTTTTTCTTCGTTTCATACCAACTTTGTAAGCAACAATAGGACTTTGTTAGCTGGTGCAATGATGCAATTATAAGTGCATTAGCCCTCTCACCCACAATAAGAATCTGACTTCAGAAATAGAAAAATAAAATTCACCACTAAAATAATAAGTTATTTAAAGTAATGTGTGTTAAAGTAATATGTTATTTCCCTCAGTACAGAGGTCTTTAAATACAGAGAATACTAAATACTTTTACTTAGATTTGAAACTTTGAAAATATGGATGGAGAGTGAAGGTGGCTGGGAAAAGGAAAACAAATTGAGTCATGAAGTATATTAATATTTTAAGCTTATCAGCACATATCAAGAGTCTTAACATGATTATTCTTTGATCCAATAATTCTGCTACAAGGAATTTATCCTAGCATATGAAAAAACGTGTATCTTCAATAAATGATATTCCTCACAGCAATGCTTATAATAGCAATTTTAAAAAAGCAAAAATGAGTTTATAATACTGGATAACCAGTTAAATAAATCTCATTCATTGTTAGGAAAGTAGAGTATGTCATTCCAAATAATGCTTGTTTGGTATGTTTAATGACATGGAAAATGTTCATACTATATTTTTTAATTTAAAAAAGCAGGTTACAAGAAGTGTGGACAGCATAATCCCATTACTATCTTTACTTTCACATGCACACACATTCTGTCCCTTTTCCTGGTCTTAATTTGGTTCACAGCATTCATCACCACCAGACATGTAGTGACCTCTAGGTTAATGCCTATCTTCCCAACTAGAACAAAGTAACGTCAGGAAAAGAGGAAATTGTTTTGTTTACTGCCGTGTCCCCATTGCCTTACATTGTGCCTGCACATAGCAGACAAGAAACAAATTTGACCTGAGAAATAAATTAAGGGCTGAATATGTTAATAATTATATATGCATATGTATACAGAAACAGACACAAGACACTGGGAGGTATTACCCAAATATCAATAGTGGTTATGGCTGGGTGATGAAAATACACATTTTTATTTTCTTATTATGCTGGTCTATAGTTTCTAAATTTCACACCATGAACCTCTCCTAAAAGGAATAAAATAAAATATATAACCCCTTTTCATAATTCACATGTGTGCATTTGTGTGCATATATACATATAGAAAGAGACCTTTATATTTGGTTATCTAATAGAAATATTCCTCATTCCCCAAATTGCCCAGTTATACATTGGAAAAAACGAAACACTATTTTACTCCTCACCTCAGGTGAACAAAATGAAATAAAATATGGGACAAGTAGTTTAAAAAAAACACAATGAATCCATTTTTGCTTCTTATCACACACATACCAAACATAAAATCAGGCAGTATAACCCTTAACAAACTGTTCCTAATTTCATGAAAAATAAGTTTGAGTTTTATGAATCATATGTTGATGTTGCATTTTGGAATTATCATGGGAAATGACAATTTCACAGATAGACATTCTATTATTTTATTTTTATTACATCAAAACTAGCAATTGCTCCAGAAGGCAGCAAAACTGGATCACAGTGTTCTCATTGGTCTGAAAGCAGAATTGCCATCAAGAGACACAGCTGGTGAGTTGATGGAGTCAAGCACATCAGAGGCATTCAGAGAGCATTCCTTGAAATAAACTAATGGGGCTGGCCTTAACATTAGAAAGCATCTATTTGGGGAGGCTTATATTATAATGTATTTCCTAGGCAATCTTCAATGTTTCTTTTTTATGTGCTTACAAATAATATAAATACTTCATAATTAATAAACTTTTAAAAATCCAATACAGGGGATACAAAAATTGTCCACTACAAAGATGATACTTGTCAACTAACACTGTAAAACAAAGTTCCTATAAGATAATACATGCAATAATTATATGTGCATATGTATACAGAAATATAAGTCTCCACATAAAGCAGAATGTTAAAAAGGATCAGAATATTTCTCCCTGGGGAATGGCCAAGGGAGTTTATGAAATGGACATAACACCAAGACCCCCTTTGATGCTCCAGTATTTGAGACCCCAAATCAGCTCACTCTCATTTTTCTCTTAACTTTGGTTGCTTCTTTTTTTTTTTTTTTTTTTGAGACAGGGTCTTGCTCTGCTGCCTGGGATAGAGTGGTGCAGTGATGTCATCATAGCTCACTGCAACCTCACACTCCTGAGTTCAAGTGATCCTCCTGCCTCAGCCTTCCAAGTAGCTGGGACTACAGGTGCACACACCCAGCTAATTTTCCTATTTTTTGTGGAGACTGGGTCCCTCTCATGCTCAGGCTAGTCTCGAACTCCTAACCTCAAGCGATCCTCCTGCCTCGGCCTCCCAAAGTGCTAGGATTACAGGTGTGAAACATCATACCC
Organism: Varecia variegata; assembly: GCA_028533085.1. Taxonomy (NCBI): domain Eukaryota; kingdom Metazoa; phylum Chordata; class Mammalia; order Primates; family Lemuridae; genus Varecia; species Varecia variegata. The sequence continues at coordinate 191,137,516 of CM052436.1, read as the reverse complement.
AGCCTGGTTGCTTCGTAAATACTTCCTTTTCATTCACTGTCTGTAAAGTATCAAATGACTATTCTACAGAAGAGGTGTTTTGTGGCAAAAAATAAAAAAAAAAATATGGAGAAAAGGGAATACATACACACAGTTGGTAGGAATGTAAATTAGTACAACTTTTATGTAAAATAATACGGAGATTTCTCATAGAACTAAAAATAGAACTACCATTTGATTCAGCAATCCTACTACTGTGTATCTACCCAAAGGAAAAGAAATCATTATATCAAAAAGATACCTGCACTTGTATGTATATTGCAGCATTATTCACAATAGCAAATATATGGAATCAACCTAAGTGGCCATCAGTGGATGACTGGATAAAGAAAATGTGGTATATATACACAATGGAATACTATTCAGCCATAAAAAAGAAGGAAATTATGTCTTTTGCAGCAACATGGATAGAATGGAAGGCCATTATCTTAAATGAAACAACTCAGATACAGAAAGACAAATACTGCATGTTCTCACGTACAAGTGGGAGCTAAATAATGTGTACACACGGACGTAGAGTGTGGAATGATGGACAATGGGACTCGGAAGGGTGGGTGGGTAGAAGGGGGCTAGATGATGAGAAATTACTTAATGGACACAATGTATGTTATTTGGGTGATGGATACCCTGAAAGTCCTGACTTTACCACTACATAATATATCCACATAACAAAATTACAATCATACTCTATGGATTTTTTTCAAATAAAATTTTAAAAGAGGTGTTTGGTTTATTTGCCTTAATTCACCAAACCACTGTGATATTAACCTCTTAAAAATGTAAGATGTAGTTTTGTACATGATTTTTTTTATATACTCTAGACCAGAAGTTGGCAAACTATAGCCCATGGGCCACATCCAGCCTGCCATCTGCTTTTGTAAAAGCCCATGAGCTAAGATTGGTTTTTACATATTTAAATAGTTGGAAAAAATCAAAAGAAGACTATTTCATGACATAATAATTATAGGAAATTCAAATTTCAGTGTTCATAAACACAGATTTGTTGGAATTTAGCCACACCCATCATTTAGGTATTATCTATGGCTGCTTTTGTGCAGCCATGGTCACAACAAACTGTATAGCTAGCCCACAAAGGCAAAAATACTTTCTGGCCTTTTATAGACAAAGTTTGCCAACTCCTGCTTGTGATAGCTACATGCAATGTGAGAGCTACCTACCTATAGATTTCTGTGTCATACTATTTTATGTATCCTAGTTGAAATAAATTAGGTTGTTTATATAGAAAAATCCAGCTCTCATCTGTGTATCAACATCTACCTACCTACCTGTCTTTGTAAAAGTTTGCATGACAGATCGGGAGAAATATTCATCAAGCTGTCAATGGTGACTGCCTCTAGGGAAGACTATGAGAATGAAGAAAGAGGGTGGTATTAAATAAAATCTTTACTTTTTTACTCATCTACATTGTTTATTCCAGCAAGCAGGTATTACTTTTGTGTTAAAAAAATAAAGAAATGAAATTTAAGGGGAACTTTTCACATACCAAATATTGGCCTTCAGAACAAGATAAAATTAAACAGCTGAAATGTCAAAAAAAGAAAAAAAACCTGGATTTCCAGGAGTTTCTTAACAGAGTGATCATTTAGAACTGGCAAAGTCAAAGCAAAAGGAATCTTTATGAAAAAAACGTGAAATATTACTCAGTTATGCCATACTAACAAGGTGTAGTAAAGTGTTTTTAAAGTACACAGATTTTGAAAAGGCAAACATTGTTCAGACACGAATGATAAACAGATAAAAAAGAATATACACTCAATAGATTATAACGTCCCTAACCCATATATAAAAGAAAAGGTACATTTAAATATCTCCAATTTCCATTCTTCTCACTCCAACATGTTAGTTGAAACTAATTCATTGCATGTTTAATAAAGAAATACTGATTCATAACTCATTTTAAAAAAAAGATTTTTTCCAAACTACATTTTAAGAACATAAAAACTGTGTAGTCATATGCTCAAGTGTATAACATTTTTACTATTTCTTATTTTTTTAATGGACACTAAAATCTTTTAGAGACCAGACACTGCATCCAGACAGGGACATGATACAGTCCATCCTCATTGAACCACCACATTTATAATTCAATTCCTGCACGTTTATAAATGTTGGCTTTTAAACTGCAAGCCCAGTGGTCCCTTTAACTACACTTAGATGCACAATAATTGACAGCTCATTACAACAAGTGGTCTCAAGAGTGAAGTATTAGAGCTAATGGTCTGTAGATGCTTTAGTCTCCAATCTTGGGCCAACATTAAGGCAAGTTAAATTGCTCCTTTCTTTACATGCATTTGATTTTTAAATGCCTGCATCGAACAAAATCCATCTCCCTAATTCTAATGTCTGAAATACTACATATTTAAATCAAAGTTGCATGCCTAATTAATTGGTGTTTTCTTGTGAAATTCACTACAATGTGACGTGACAATTTCTAGGTAACCACATCTTGAAGAGGAGCAGAAATGGTTTTAAAAAAATGGAACAACAAACACCTAAATATCCAGTAATATAAGATTCTTTAAATAAGTCATAGTCCTTCATGATTTAAAAGTTTGGAACCATTAAAAGCCATATTTAAAACAAAATTATGTAGGATGTAATCACAATACAATGTTACGAGAAAAAAAGCAGGATAAAAACTGTGCCTAATTAATCCCAATTTTATTTTTAAAATTACAATATATATTATATGTAACATTAAGTAATTTCTTTGTATGGGTGGTGAAACAACAGTGATCTTTATTTTTTTTCCTGAATGTTCAAAGTTATCTAAAATAAGCACCATTTTTGCAATCAGAAAAAAATATTTAAATACAAATAATGTTCCTTTGTCTCTACTCCTGTTGGTGTGTATCAAAACTTACTACTAAATATTAAACTAGTTAGTTGATCCACCATCAGGAAAACCAAACAATATACTTCATGTTTAATTTTACCTTCAAGTTTGAACACTAACAAAAGGGAAACATTTAATAAATAATATTTCTATTCAAAAGTGCTGAGGAAAACAAAGTTGATGGGAATGCTCACTGCTAGTAATAATTAAAATGGAAAACTATAATATTTTGTACCTATTATTTTCAAGTTTTAGACTTAAAAGACATAAATCTAATATAAGGAATAAACCTTAAATATGATCCACTTAATATAAATAACTGGAAAAAAATTGAAATAATTTCCATAATTATGAGCATCGCATTGCATTTCTAGGACTAACGTCCTTTACCCACATTTGTCAGAGTTCCCTGCATTGGACACATTTCATCCAAACTGTGCACTAAGGTGCTGTTTCCACTGAAGACTCATCTTTGCCTTTCCCAAGAAAACAAAACAACTCTCCCTAAAGGATTTCCTAATATTCCGGCAGCACACTTTCTAACAGTGTGTTCAGTAACTGGCCTACTTGTGCTAAGAAATTCTAAACAAGCCACCTCCTGCATGCAGACCAGATATAAACCGCTCCAGGCCCGGGAACAAGTATTCATGACCCACACTGCCGAAGTTAAAGGGAAAAGAACTGACATCTCCGAAGAAACAGTTCACGGAAATGATGAGAAATTAGGGCAAAAAATAGGGAACAGGTGGAGCCGCATGTTAAGAGGCGCTCAGAGCCCTGTGGAGCAGACAGAAGTGAGGAGAGAAGATTCTGGTCACTGCAGGTAGCGGTTACTGAGCAAAAAAAGTTAAAAACTAATAGAGAGCGGGGGACATTCCACCCCAGGGACTACGGAAGTTTAAGCAGCATTAAGTGCACGCGCCTTGGGAGAATGCCAGGGCTCTCTGGACACTGTGGGGGCTGCGAAAGTGGGCTGATGCCCCGACGCCTTCTGGAAACGGACAGGTGGGGTCTCCGAGGGCACGTGGGCAAACCTACCATGGGAACGGCTTTGAGAACCTCGGGAGAGGTCTAAAGAGCCAGGAGACAGCCAAGACGGGCACTTTATCCCGGTGAGGGGCAGGGTGAGCCGGGCTTTGGGGAGACAGCCTGGACCAAGAGCCGCGATGGGTCCACGCACGTGGCGTAGAGGGCAGCTCAGGTGGGACAGGAGAGGGGCGGAAATGTCCATTGCAGAGCAGCTCGTTCTGTTTAGGGACCACTCGCTTTGGAGAAGGCAGATAAGGCTAGGAGGGAGGTGGAGGCCTCACAGCATGGAGCAGGAGCCTCCTCGTGACAGCCCCACTAAGGAGTGCTGACTGTATTCGCCAGGCAGTGGCAGCCCCCGGAAGACTGCAGGGGGGCTGTGGTGTCAGAGCTGTGCCTCTAGAAGACGGAAGAGTGGAAGTGGGTTTGCACCAGGGAGGGCAGGAGACCGTGGGGAAGCCAGTTAGGAGGCAGATGAAACTACGCAGGTGAGAAGTAATACTGACCCTGGCAAAGGAGGCAAGGGGATGGGGTGCAACTGGTAGCCGCTCACTGTGAACAGGAAGAGAGGAAGATGGCAAGATGTTGCTGAGAAAGAGAAAGGACAAAGAGAGAGGTTTAGAGGGAGCATGTCAAAGGAGATCAGATAAAACAGGAATTTGATTAAGCAATTCACAGAGGCCTTTGAATCTCTTCCTTAATCTGAAGTGGCTGTCGGCAATAACGATCAGTAATGGAGGCTGCACACAGTAGGCACTCAGTCAGCTTACTCACTTCTGTAATGCAGATCGGCTGTCACGTAAGGAGAGCAAAGAGGGCATCCTTCTTAGGGCAGCGCCCACGGCTCTGCTGCTGGGGCAGAGTAATTAGCACAGATGCCGGCGGCAGACCGCCTGCCAAAGCAGATTGCTTAAAGAAAGGGGAACTGCCAGGTCATGTGTCTGACCGGCTGGCATCACCCCACTCTCAACAGTGTCTGCAGACACACTCTGGGCTTCTTAGAGGTGCATCATCTGATCTCCCTAATAGGCTGTCATGTGCTAAAAGATTAAGAAGAAGAATTCTTACCTCGCCTAAGGCAACAGCATGGTTTGTGTTTTTAAAATTAGTTCACGGTGGCAAAGAAATCTCCTTAGGAAACATTAGAAGATGAGTTATAAAACTTACTGTACTGAGTAAACACCAGCAGATGGTTGCCAACAAATCTTTAATTATCTTCAACTCATTATGCAGACATTAACCTTGACAAATCAATAAAGGTGAATTAATAAACTTGTGGGCTTACATAATTTAAATAGTTACAAATCACAGAGAAGGCATATAGATAGATGTTGATCAAATCATTTAAATGGGCTCCTTTTCATCCTTCTTAAAACTATATGGTAAAATTGCTGTGGAGTGACTACGTTTTGTTTTTTCCACCCCTTTCCCTTTTTACACTGTAAGACAGACTAAGATAGGTTCTAAGCTATTAAACTATTTGTGATGTACAAGTCATCATCATAATTGGGGGCACTCTTTCTTTTGACCTTTGCAAAACTTTCATTTCCCAAATGTGACAGATAAGAAGTGCTTTTATAGCAACAATAATGATTTTTTCCTATGGGAACTTGCCAATTATAAGTTGAAAACGAAGGAAAGACCATACCGGATATCCATTTAGAATCTCAATGCACCTAAAATACAGCTGAAAAATTTAACAATCATGTTTAGAGGATAGTTCAGGTGAGTTAAGAATCTAACCTAGAGAAATATACATTAAAACAGCTTGAGGGCAAATACGTGCTCCCTTGGAACCTTGGCATGATACTAAGTGCCCAGAAAATGTGTTTAATAAAATGTGACTAGATAGTCCACAACTGCACCTGCAACTATTAGTCCAAGTTCTTAAATATAAATAAATGGGGAAAATTAATCCATGGTACAGCTGTTTCAGTAAGACAACCTACAATACAGTTAGGGATCAGGTTCTTACCAACTCACCAGACTTCACACATCATGAGGACTTTGTCTTATTTGTCTCATATTCTCCGTGCCTAGTATGATGCTCAGTGCATAAGGGCCTTAATAAAGGTGATACCTAACTGAAACCATTCAAATACTACAATCATGTTCCAGTAAAGGACATGTGCCATTGCCCCACTTTTCTCTAACACTAAATCACCTTTTAAGGGATCTTGATTTTACTCTTAATTTGACTCAGGTTTTCATTACTGATACACGCTGAAGTAAAATTCATTCACTCACTTGTTCATCCATTCAGCAAGTATCTATTCATTTCTTCCTATGTCTCGGGCATTGCTCTGGCCCTCCACTGTCCCATATGGTAGGCACCAGTCACATGTGGCTACTGAGAGTTTGAAATGTGGCGCACCCCAGCTGAGATGTGCTATATTTGTAAGTTACACACCAGATTTTAAAGAAAAAAAAAAAGAATGTAAAATCACTAATTAATAATGTTTCTATTGATTACATTGGAAACAATTTAGATATATCAGGTTAAAAAACATTTTTTTTTATATTTTATTTCAGCTTATTATGGGGGTACAAAAGTTCAGGTTATATATATTGCCCATGCCCCCCCCATCCCCCTGAGTCAGAGCTTCAAGCAAAAAACATATTAATTTGTCCTTTTTCTTTTAACTTTTTTATGTGCTACTAGAAAATCTGGTATATGATGATAATACTTTAAACAAAGCCCTTTTTTCAAGGACCTTACATTCTACTAGAATGGTAAACAAATAAGTAATAAGCAAGATTATATAATTTTAGATAATGCAAAATTAATGTAAAGAAAATCAGGTAGGGTAAGAAAAAAGAGAGTGACCAAAAAGGGATATTTTAGAAAGGAAAGCCATGAAAGTCTGTTCTAGGGAGGTGATAATCTGAGCAAGAAACATGAATGATAAGAAAAGATAGTCATATAATGACCGGGAGAGTTTTATAAGCAGAGGGAAACTGCAAGTGCAAAGGCCCTGAGGTAGGAATGAGGTAGGCAAGACTGAATAACAGCAAGCAGGCCAGGGTAGCTGCGGCACAATGGGAGCAAAAGGAGAGAAGTTTAGAAGGCAGAAGAAGGTCAGGATACAGAAGGGTGGGGAAAATTTAGGCTAAATTCTACACCTAAAGGAAAACCACTGGAGGATTTTCAGCAAGGGGATCACATGATCTGATTTAAATGTTTGAAGATAATCCTGGCTGCTGTGTGGAGGGCTGATTAAACAGGGATAAGAACAGACGCAGGAACTCAGAAGATTCCCACAGCATTCCAGGTACAATTTCCATAATTCAGAAGCAGTGTGGTTGAACTGATGTTCGCATATACCACTGGTAGCAGTCTGAAAGGATTTAAAACTTTCTGCAAAGCAATATGGCCACATATATCCTGAGCTATAAAGATATGTTCACACCTTTTCACAGAAATTACAAAAATGAGTCCTAATAAAATAATCGGAAAGATGGAAAAATAACACGTACAAAGGTATGTACTACAATTATATTTAAAATAGAACCAGGAACTTCCCATGTATTCAACAGCAAATTAAATAAAGGATGAAATATCACATAACCATTAAATTACAAGTATGGAAACCAAGTAACCACAGATAATAGTATTCTCAACATACGAAATACAAAAGAATCTGTAGACAAACTACTGAAACTAACAGGAGAGTTCAGCAAGATTGTAGAAAAAGATGGGATGCTCAAAAATCAATACTTTCATATATACCAACTACAACCAATTAGAAAATATAGCTTAAAAAATTCATATTGGCTACAAAAAAACTCTAAGGCAGGTAGGAATAAAAAATATGAAAGATGTTATAGAAAGAATAAACAATTTTGAGAGACATTAAAGATGACCTAAATCAACAGTTAGATGACCTAAATCAACATATCCATAGGTGGGTAGACTGAATATGTTAAAAAAGTCCATCCCCCACCATTTAATCTATAAATTTCATATCATTCGAGTCAAATTTCCACTGAAATTTTTTTTATAGAACTTGACAACTTGTTTTTTTAAAATTCATTTGAAGAGTAAAGGGGCCAAGAATAGCCAAGACTTTAACCCATTAAATACACAAAGTTTCTATAAAGCTACAGTCCAGGCTAAGACTAGGGTAAGGCTAGTAAGGCCTAAGGACAGATGCCTGCACCAATTCTGTGCCCTGGGCACCCTGCCTGCCTATTATAGTCTTAGCTCTGTGATACTGACTTAAAAGTAGGTGAAGCAAAACTAATGGAATAGAACGGAGCAGCCAAAATGGTCCCATGTATGTACACTTTTAGAATACACAATAATACTGTGTATCTACATACACACGCTATGTGTATACGTATGTACATACACATATATATTATACATATACATGTATGATGGACATATACATGAGGCAAGAGTATTAAAATATAAACAGGAAAGAAAAATAGAACCCTAAGAAGAGGAGTTACTTCTGGCGAATAAAAAAACAGAGTTAAAGGAATTGAATTGGGTACTAATATAGTCATAATTTTAAATTTTCTTTCATAAAGATCTGAGGCCGTACACAAGCATACATACACACACCTGGAGCACAACACTAAAAATGCTAATTTTATAATTATAAGTGAAGAATAACACTAAGTTGTACATATATATTCACATTTTTAACTATAATTATGTGTGGTCCATATGGGGGGGTGTGGAAATGCACAAATATGGTACTGGTTATTATATTAGAGTATGGAGATTATGAAGATAATTTTATTTTTTATTTTTTCCAAACTCCTGTTATATTACTTTAAAAGTGGTATTTAATATTTGATAAAGAGAGCATATTATAAGTCTGTAAAAGACAAAATTTAGAGCCTGAAATCATACCTAAAATATGTATTTTAGGATAAATTTTATTAATGCTAAAGAACAACTTGTGACCTGCAAGTATTCACTAAGATTAAGGAGAATCAAGTCTGTCACTAATTCAAAATAACTGAATAAATTCATATTAATTACACTAAATTTACACTTTAATTATACTATAAAAAGTCCTTAAAATCTATTATTCATAAAGCACTATAGTGTAGAGGCATCTCTCTTATTAAATAAGATGTAATTGGGGAGAGTTGTATATGTATTACACCTATAAATGCCTCAATTACCTAAATAAAAAAATCTGTTCATATTTCACTTTAATTTCTATGAGAACCATCAGCACTGTTCTGGTTTCAATTTATTGGGCATTTACAAAATGAATAAAATAAGATTTATGAAAATTTTAAAATAGTCTATGGACTCACTGTTCTCAACATAGGAACTAACCTTAGAATAAGGTTCACTTCTTAAAATAAGAAAGTCACTAGAGGGAAAAAAATATAAAAAGTTCTTCACCTGTGTTCAAACAAAACAAGATCCACAAAGGATACTATCTGCAGAAGTAATACTTCAGCACCTATGACAGTAAGGGAAGGGACATCGTGGCCAGATAACCCGTGAAGTCCGTAGTCCTTAGGGTGGATTCGAGGCCAAACATTAGCAAGCAAAGGCTGGTGTCACAGCTCACCTTCTCCTGGCAACAGAACTATTTACAGGCCCTTAAAGTGAGGTTGGCCAAGGCCATCAGAAGGAAGCATGTCCTTTTACAGCAGCGTGCTTGGACAGGAAGAAATGTCATTACCCAGGCATCTTAGGAAGCTATGTTAATTCTCCGCGGCTGCCACAAAATGGTTCCAGAAATCTGCCTTTAACTGGGGGGGCAGTGAGGGGTGCTGACAACGGGCCACTGCTCTGAGCTGCTTCTCCCCTGGATGCACAAACAGAACAGAACCTGATACTCTTCCTCCCCGGGTTAATCCCTCATTAGAGTCATCACTCATTTCCTTGCTTGCTGAATAGTAAGTAGAAGGAGAAAGGGGAAGGCTGGGAGCTTGGAATAAGCTTCCACATTAGTATTTAACACTTCCTTTTAATGCAGTGAGCTCAGTCTATCGTTACCCTCCCTGACATACTCAATATTCATACTTACCTCTAATCCTCTACCTGTGCTGTTGCTTTCCTTTTCTGACTTCTTCAAATGCTACACAGATCAGGTCACTGCCCAGCTCCAAACTCAACATTTGCCATTATCTTCCTTTGTCTTCACTGCCTTCCTAGCATCTGCATCACCCATATGAACACCTTATTAAGCAATGGCCCTCTGTCAATCCCAAATTAGCTCATTAGAAATGTGTGCCTCCGACAGGAGTAAGACCCTTGGGGACACCACATCTTGAGCAAAAAATCGTATTGTCAGCTTGATTCAGGCACTCCCCTTTCTACCCTGTGGCCCTAAAAACCATGCTAGGTATATATGCCTGACTCAATTTGTTTGGCGTTCTATTAACAGGGACACCAAATGACTAGAATTTCACATTAATGCAATATTGATAATGACTCTTGGGGACACTGAAAACTGTTCACAATCAAATAGAAGTTTAATTATGTTTAGTATTATTTTAGCAATTTAGAATATTAGATTATTTAGCAATTTAGCAATCTGGGTTATTAAAAAGCAAATAAAATTTAGCATTTTAACAATTTTGGTTATTAGAAAACTAATAATCCACAAAGGTGATTAAAGTGTCTCTAGTAATACATGATTTGTCCCCAGTACACCAATTCCCTGTATTTCCTGACCAAGAGAACAGCTGTTTATTTGGATGTTCCCACCTGTAACATATGTGAAAAAAAATAATAAAATGATAACACTTTTCATGGAAGACAACAAACAGCTTTAGAATGCAGACTACACATCCTGCCTGTACTTTTGCACAATTAGAATGAGAAGTTCTCTTTCCCAATTGCCAGTGAGGTCCTCAAAGAATGTTCTCTTGGGAGGCTGCCAGTGTTTTGTGTTGCTATCTGAGGAAGCATTCTGGGAGGTGCCCATGAGCTAAAGCAGCAGAGGGTTCCAACTCTAAAACATTTCAGGCATTTTAATTTTTATTGCAATTTAAATCATGTAAGGACAGCCCGCAGAAAAAGAAAAACTTGGTTACCAAACTTTACTTTTCCTTTAATGAGCCCATTTTTCTTCTAAGTATAAGCCATTGGATGCTTGCACACTCACATAAATTGCTGTCAAGGCACACAGGACCACCATTCCCCACTCCCCCACCACACCACTGCATTTCAAACCTTATAATGTCTCCTTTTAGCTGCCTTAGGAAAGCTGGCATGAGGTTTTTCAGTAGTCAATTCCTTCAGCAAGGCCTGCCTTTGTGGAAAGGGAAAAACTTACACTTAGCACACTGATAAGCTGAATTTAAAAATAAATAAGTAAATAAAAAAGAAGAGGAAATTGTTATAGAGAGAGCCTTTGAATGCAAATTCAGTTTTCCTTGGGGAAATTTGCATACTTTTTATAAGGAATCTCCAGGCCAAAAGTACATATTATGCTTTTCAGCTCCAGTCTTTAAAAGTGATACACTTGCCCCTTTGAGAAGCCAATATACAATTTTAAATCAAAGTCACTATTTCTGTACAGATGAAATCTGTAAGTTTCTAAGAGAGTTACTTGGAGCAGGCCATTCTTCTCAAAGGGGCTATTTTTACAATATAATAAATAAAATATTCTTAAAGGAGCTGCCCATCAACAGGAGAAAATTATCCATTTGCATTAAAAGAAGCCTATTTTTGTCATGCCTTTCCAAAGCAAACAAGTTAGCAGTGGCTTTGGGAATTGTGAATCCACAAGCTTCAGCAGCAATTGTCCAAAATTAAAGGTTTGTCAGAACGGGTGGGTGGAAGGCGGAAACTAAATAAGTATAAACATTTTATACCTCAGACAGAACCTTTCAAGATTATCCCCAAGGGCTGAAATGATCTGTCACCTGGGCTAGGCCCCAGCTTTATAAATGGAACTTTTATAAATGGAATATTTTCAAAAATAACGAGGAAGGAAAGCAATTTTCTGAAAAAATATTTTTTAAAGTGGAAAACGTTCCTAATATATTAAGTACAAAAGGAGGTTACAAAAGCATGGGATCTCAGTTTTACAAAACAAACAAAAACCAAAGGAAGCTAACACTGCTGTCTGCAGAACATCCCAGGACAACATCAGTAAGTGCACTGCCAACGCTGGTTCTGTGTCCAATTCTTCTGGGGCTACGCCCAACATCCCTTTTCCACGTAGAGGAAAGAGTCACAGAGCACTTTGAGGAGGTTCAGCCCTGAGAAGGGTGCCTGTGACAAAGCTAAGTGTAACATCATTCAACTTAGCATTTTTCAAACATACATGACATGAAAGCTTCTCCCCACCCTCAGGACAACCACTGATACATTATTGTCTCAGATTCATAGGAATGTCTTTCAAGCTGTGATTTCTCCTCTATTTACACTATCTGTTGTGGGGGATAGTGTTCTTAGCAGCTTCCCTTGGAAACAGTCTGTTAAACATAAATCAATCGTATAATTGCTTAATGAATAAAGGTAGATATAGAGGCTGATGAAAGATTACAAAGAACAGTAAAATATCAAAAGTGGTGACCTGTGGGTTGTGGGATTTCCGATTATATTAATTTTCCAAATTTTCTACAATAAACATGTATTACCGTCATCACTAGAAAAAAAATGGAATATTTTAGAATGATGAAAGTGCCACACTGTTTGACTTTCTTTATTTTAAACCATTCATTGGTGCAAAGTACATTTGGTCCTTCAAATGCCAACGCACTAAATTGGAGAAAAGCACAAAGATCTGGTAATCTGTAGATTGTCGCATGTAGACTCGCTATAAAAGACCAGCTATAAAAGAAATATAGTCAGCTTAAATACCATTCTCAGCTTTCTGGTGTCCTATGAAAATAAATGAAGCTAGGAGTCCAGCCCTGGCAAAAGATGAAGGAGAACCCCAGCCTGGCTAATTTCCTGTTTATTCTCTCAGATGCCAACAATTACAGGCAGCCTTTGGGAGAAATGTAAAATGTGTAGAGATAATCTAAACACTGTTTCTTTCGTCTCTTTATTTTCCCCCACAACAGATAGTGTAAATAGAGGAGAAATCACAGCTTGAAAGACATTCCTATGAATCTGAGACAATAATGTATTAATATATATCAATTCAAAGATGTTCACATCCTATGTTTTAAAGATTCGAATTACACTGAAATAAATGCTAATTGGTGTAAATGTTCTTTTTAATCAAAAATATACTTTAGTATATCTTTAACTTTAATATCTATTACATACGTCTTTTAAAAATACTACGATTCCAAACACTATGGTTGAAAGGCTGTATGTTAGCCTTGAGTAGTGCACGCATTTTCTATGCTGAGTTTCAATTCTACCAATTAACACACTTGCAAAAAATAGTTGAGTGCTGTTTGGTAAAATAGCCACTTCTTTGTAATAAAAAAGCTGCTAACCTTTTCTGTTGAAACTTGTCCATAAACTTGAATGGATACACACAACACAAGGGCTGGAAGAAAGCTGAACTCGCCTTCCACACCTATCATTCCCGCTATTAAGGCCTAAATTGGTTAAGTGGCCCATTCAGAGTCACACCGCTACTTAGGGACAACACAAAGCCAGTTGATAATTTCCAGAAGACTGAGATTTTGAAGCCATAACTGAAAACTCCCTAAGTTAATTTAGACAATGACTGCATTTCAGCCCTGGCAAGAACAAAGAGATAATATTTATGTGAGAATGAACTTACTCCATCTGTGCCTGGCACATGAATCTTTCCCTTCACTGTGTTAGACTTGCACTTTAACTTGTTCTGCCTGTTTTCCAAGTAACTCTTGACTGATGCCAGAAAAAATCCTCCTGTTATTTTATCTGAGCCCAGCTTTCACAATTTGATAAGTACTAGAACGTCTGTATTGTGGGTATGGTGGGGGGGGGAGGGCAGGGAGACCAAGGTTTATTAAAAAAAAAAAAATCATTTTATTTCCCAAACTTGCACATTAAAACCCCACGTGAATTCCCTACCCGTGAAAATGGTGAGATTTTCCTTTCCAAATAGGGAAATTGCTAAAATTCTGTCTTAAAGTTTTATTTTTATTAATAATTTCTAGAGAAAGGACTAGAAGTGTGATAGTTTTTTTTTTGTTTGTTTTGTTTTTTTAATCAGATCAAATGCCTAGAGAAGAAACTCTGAAACTCTGGCACAACTGTGGTACTCTTGTATCACCAGCATTTTATGAACATATATTGCTTTAGACCCAGAGATAAGAATTCATACCTTTGATCTATGAAGGTCACAGTACCGTGTTTTCAGTATCAGGGAAACTATTCATCTATGAAGAATGTGCATGATTCAAATCAGTTCAGACTAAAGCTATTGTTAAAAGCAGGTAAATTTGGGTGGGTTTTTTTTTTTTTTTTTTTTTTTTTTTTTGGTTTCTTTGGCATCTTACATTTCTAAGACTCAATAAAGGTTATCGAGAGAACACCTGGCGTTCTCTCTCCTCCTCTCTCTCTTCCTCTGCCCTTGACTATTTTCTCAGTGAGCTTCCCCCCCACATCATTCCAAGTTCGGGCAGCTGCATCTGCAACAACCAGCTTATAATTAAATTAAACAATCTGACAGGGCATGTAAAGATTGTCTTTCAGTAATTTCAGTTTATTTCTTTCTTAGTTTTTTGGCTGCTATATCCAATTTTAATGGTAGGGTATGTATTTGGCATTCCTGACAACAAAATAAGAAGACACTGTTCCTTTTGAATTCTTAAAATAACAACAATTAGCATCATCGCCATTTCCATGCTTCACAATGCACACCTCAACCAGTAATTCAAGCTGATGTGCTGTGCTGGTCCAGCATTCACACCAGGGCCCTGGTCAGTCAAGTCTTGGTCCTCACCTTGAAACACCCATCACTTGGCTTCCAAGACACCATATGCCCTTGGTTTCCTCCTACTTCATTAGCTCTGTCTTACCCCTGATCTCTAATATTGATTCCTCCCAACCTTCCCACCCTCTAAGAGTAAGTGCCCTTGGACTCAGTCCTCAGAGCTCCTCACTTCCCATCTGCATTCACTTCTCTAGTGACTTCATCCCGACTCAACTCCCACATCTTCAGCCTAGACCTCGCTCTGAATTCCAGACTCTTATAGCCAACCAACTACTGGTTACATCTATCTTCATTTGGACATATAATGGCAATCTCAAATGTTACAGATCCAAAAGCAACTCCTGAACTTCTGTGTTCAAACCTCTTGTAATGCAAGTCTTCCCCATGTTAGTAAATAGCAACTCCATCCTTTCAGCTGCCTGGACACAAAACCCTGGAATACCCCTCACCCCCTCTCCATTCCTCATACCCTACATGGAATCCATGATCAAATGCTATCAGTTGCACCTTCTAAACAGACCCCTTTAAACTACCTCCACCCTTGCTCAAATCAATGTCCTCTCTGTCTTCCCTGATTGCCCAACAATATAACCTCCTGCTGCTCCTGCTTCTGGAATTACTCCCTTATAGTCCATTCTGAACTCAGCAGCTGTGAGTCTTCTCAAATATAAGTAACACCCTCTCACTCTGGGGTTCAAACTCTACAGTGGCTCCCTGTGTCACTCAGAGTAGCAGCCAACGTCTGCACAGTAGCCTATGAGACCCTCCTTCCCCACGCACACACCCCTGATCCATCTCCCAGTACTCTCACCCTTGCTCAATTCAGGGCTTCCCTGCTCTTCTTCGGACACATTAGGCTCACTTCCACCTTAGGGTATTTGCATTTGCCACCCTCCCAACCCCCAACAGCCTCGGGAGGTCTCCCCCAAGATGACACATGGTCCTTCCTTAGGGCCTTGACTCAAAGACCATCTCAGGGAGCCCTTCCCTGTCCATCCTTTCTAAAATGATAACGTGCCCAATGCTCCCTATTCCCCTTTTCTCTGTAGTAATTATCAGTAACTATATACTAAAATTTTGATCATTTATTGTTTTGTCTAACCCACTAGAATATAAGGATCAAGCTGAGTTTTTAACTTTTTCCCTTCACTTCTGAAGCCCCAGCTCCTGAACAGTGCCCTACCTGCGGTAGTACCATCTATGAGTATTGAACAAGTGAATAAATGCTCCTTTATAACCAGTGCTTTTTTCTGTACAAAAGGTTATGATAATCTTTGCACGTAAATAAATGCACATCTAACACCAGGGGGAAGGGACAAGATCAGCCATGAGTGGGTCATAGTTGAAGCTGGGTGATGGTCATATGGGGATTCTTCATACTGTTCTACATCTGTGTACATATGAAATTTTCTATCATAAAAAATGTAATATACATTTGTTTAACTATTTTCAATGACTACATAGTATTATATTTCACAGTTTGACTTTACCAAAACTGTTTAACCATTACCCTACCATGGGATACTTAGCTTCCATCTTTTTCTCTATCACCAAAAGTGCTTGGATAATCTTATTCAACCCTCTGATTATAACCTTGCAATAAATTACTAGAAATAGAAGAGTTTGCACATTTTAAATGTTATACATATTTGCCAATCTTCCCTTTAGAAATTCTCAACCAATTAAAATATTCCCATTAGCACATTAAAGCAGCACTATTCTAAGAGTGGTCCACAGAAAGGTGCCAGACTGTAAACTGTTTGTCACTGATCCACAATGATGTCACTCCAGAAATTGAGAGTAAACATTTAGAAACATCTGTGGCAATCTGACACAGTAAATTTATCTCTGATGGATATTTTTTTATTTATGTTTATGTAATATTTAAGATTTCATTTTGAATATTTTTCATTTTCTGGCTACTTATTTTTACTATCTTTTACAAAATATCCATCAAAAACAATGTGTGAAAAGATGGCCCTTCACTGTTGTTTGCAAAAAACTACACTTTTGTTTCCCCATACCATTACCAATTGCAGAGACTTCTTGTTTGTTTTCGTTTTATTTGTCATTTCAATTACTGAGAAATAATACACCACTGTTGGTTTAATTTGCACTTTTGATTGCTAGCAAGTTTGACCATCTTTTCATAAGTTGCTGGCCCCATATTAATTATTTTATGAATTACCTGTTTATATTTTCCCTAACACTCTATTAAGATGTTCATCTTACTAGTAAGATTGTTCTTACCAATCTATCAACTTTATCATATGCAACATTATGATACATACATATCTAAATATAGATTCCCTATATTTATTCACTGGTGAATCCTTCTAGCAATACCACTGTTCACTCTTCAACTTATATTAATAATATTCTTTATGATGGCAAGTACCTTGATAAATATTTCGTGTAATTCTAAGAGAGTTGATAGGTTCATTCTTCCAGATGAAGTTCAGAATCATTTTGTCAAGCTCCCCAGTTTTGATAGAAATTATATTGAGTATATAACTTAATTGAATAAAACTGATATTTTTTATCTTCCTATACTGAATCTGGCTTTCCAAGAACAAAGAAAACATACTCTGTTAATGCCATTCATACCCTCACTCATTTTTTTAAAAAATTAAATACTTGTTATATGTATGTTAAGATATCAATACAATTGAAATTAATATTATATTAAAAATATGGATCCCCTATATAAAACACATACACATACCTATATTATTGTATAAGAGAGAATTTGGAAACTGGGAGGACTTTAAAGCAATAGTTAAACTGTATGATGGGAGATGACAGAAGAACATATTACAGAAAAATATAGAGCTTAAGGAAGTCTTCATGTGAGAGGTGCCATTTATTTTGAGCACAGGGATGTGAAGAGATCAAAGCAACAATATTCTAGGAAAAGAAAAAAAATGTATGATCAAAGGCAAAAGGAGAAAAAACCCAGACAAAGTTGGGCTGAAGCACAGGGTATGCTAAAGCAGGATCAGGGTGAAACAACACACTGATCATTCTGAACGCAAGATTAACTTGGCTCCTGTCAGGTAGAAAATGAGGAGCCATGGGATGGACAGGGCTATGCTTTAAGAAAACAAATCTGGCGGCTGGATTCAAACACAGGGCAATTTGGGGGTAAGAACTGAGGCAGAGAGAGTATGGTAGCTTTAAAACATGACCCTCAAATTCTTTGACACTTCTCCAATTGACAGGTGGGGTTCTATGTCCCCACCCCTTGAACCTGGGCTTTGTGACTGCTTCACTAATACAATGCAGCAAAAGTGACACTGAGCAAGTTCTCAGGTCCAGATCTTAAGAAAATGGCAACTTTCACATCCTATCTCTTGGGATACTTACTCTTGCAACTCAGCCACCTTGCTGTAAGGAAGCCCAGGCAGTCCACTGAGAGCCCACGTGGTGATGAACTGAGGTTCCTGGTCTTTAGCTCCCAGTCAACTACTAGCACCAACTCGTCAGGGATGTGAGTAAATCATCTCAAAAGTGGATCCTCTGGCACCCAGTAAATGCCCCAGCTGATGCCACAGAAGTCTGCTCTCTCTGCTGAACCCTGCCCTAACTAGAGATTTGTGACTGTTACCGTTTTAAGCACTTAGTTTCAGGGTGGTTTGTTGCACAGCAATAGTAACTGGGACAGAGACCAATTTAGAGGCTCTCACAATAGTTCATATCAATGCAAGAAATGACTTGAAAAGCAGCTGCGGGAATGGGGGAAACGGGTCAGATGCCAATGATATTCTGAAGGTGCAATCAATAGGACAACTGCAGCCTAAAATTAAAATTACAATTTAGCCTCTTAGTTATTTCCCTGAATAAGAATTAACTAGAGAGAAACAGTTATTTATGAATATTTTGGATTAGGAAGGGGATTTTCTGGTACAAAGTAGTAAATGTGGCAAAACTGGAGTTCTCAAAGTGCTGGTACCCAAGACTATTTCAGGGGCCTGAGAGGTCAAAACTGTCTTCATAATGATACATTATTTGCCTTTTTTCATTCTCATTCTCTCACAAGTTAGAGATTTACAAAAATATAAAATGGTGCCACTCTTCTCATCAAACTATATATATACATATATGTGGCACATGCCACCATGCCCAGCTAATTTTTCTATTTTTTTTGTAGAGATGGGGTCTCACTATGTTGCTCAGACTGGTCTCAAACTCTTGGCTTCAAGTGATCCTTCCGCCTCAGCCTCCCTAAGTGCTGGGATTTCAGGTGTGAGCTACCATGCCTAGCTACCAAACTTACATTGTTTTAAAAATATAGTAACTCTTCTTTTAAAAAATTGTTATGTATGTTAACACATAATGGGTTTATTATTACTTAAAATAAAGTAATTAATCAATAATTATTTTTTAATGTCCCCATTTTACTTGCTAATATGGTAAATATGTATGATATAAGCCACACAAACAAAAGCTATTTGGGATCCTGAACAATTTTTGAGAGCACTGAGGGGTCTGAGACCAAAAAGTTTGAGATGCGCTCTCTACTGGGGCACCAGTAGAGTATTCACCGATGACTTAAAAAGTACAATGGCAGAGTAGCTGTGAAGAAGAATGGATATGGCAGGGATGAGTACGTGGGGGCCCAATAAGTCCTAGACTTAAATATCATCATCACCTTCATAGTTCAGGTGGAAGTGACAGCCATACAGATCCCTTGTACAAACTTTTCTCCACATTCATCATAATAGTCTTGCTGAACAGTGCCTTTGAACCACAGAGAATATGGCAGGGAAGATTAAATCTTCTGTCTCAGCTTACATAGTGCTGATACTAAAAGTGTCTAACTTTTATCCAAGCTGCTACATAGCCCTTAAAAAATGCTCTGGCATTATTAAAGATAAAAAGGAGGTGTACTAACTCAGTCAACAGAAATAAACGGTTAACCTAAGTAGTTATTTGTGTTTATTAAGTACTTTTCCCCCCAAGGACTCAAAACATTTCAAATATATCAGCATGCATAAAACCTCTGTTAATAACTTCACATGTACACAGCTGCTATCTCTACATTTTAGAAGAGAAAAATGTTACTAATTAATACACAGTAAACTAAAAAGCAAAAAACATTAAATCCCTAATTCTTCCTCTCTGCCAAGCAATCATTTATATGTCATACCGGAAGCAAAATGGATAATATCTTAAACTACTCCATTTGAGACTTTTGAATGAGAATCAAATTCTTTCTCCCTGTTTTAATCTAAGATGATTCCATATAAACATTACCTTCTTTCCATCTTCATTGTTTGCCTCTACAGCCTACATAAAACCCTTAAGCCTGGGAAATGTTTTCTAATAAAACTATCAAAGATTTTTTATGCATTTATGAAGCAAAATTAGTCACTGAACTTGGACACTCAGGTACCACAGTCTTCATGGTGATACAAGAGGATTACAGATTCACTCTAAATGCTGAATTTTACAAAACCAGCAAATTGTTTTACCCCTGAGGCATTAGGCTCTCCTCTAACTCTTAGTAAACAACATGGGCGATTTACATTGGGAAATGCATGCCATCACTTCTTCAACAGTCTCAGCACAATCACAATCACGTATAAGCCACACTACTATTCAATGCAGGAAGAAGATTTCAGATAATGGGCAACTATAAAAAGCAAAACGTCAACTAATAACTAATTGGCTGAATGAGGGTATATAAGGGTAATGTCAGCTTCTGTAACAAACAGATCTGAAAATATATAAAGGGTCAACACAATAGAAGTTTATTTCTGTCTCTCTCTCTTGCTCACATAACATATGCTCTATCTTCTGTTGCACAGAGTTTTTACTAGGAAAGACTGCAAATATGACCATCAAGAATTTTCTATTCAGGAACATGTGTTGTCCTCTCATTAGTGAAAAACCCTCTGTTACGCAATGACTTAGACCCAGGTTCCTTCTATCCTGTCTCCCACCATCCACAAAGGCCTCGCAGTAATCTGCAGCCAACTAGAGGAAGAAGGATAGAGCCTGGGGTTTAGAAGCCTTGTCCCAGATTTGGCCCACATGACTGCGCTCACACTGTTGGGAAGAACCCGTCATGTGGTTCACCCAGATACAACTGGAGGCTGCACCACAGTCTCCCTGGTTGGGCGGCTGCATCACACCCGTGCCTCTTTTTATAGAAGGCTGAGTACAAGTGGTGACGGGCACTGGCAATCTCTGTCCCTGGGGTGACGGTCCCCCCCAACGACAGGCAAGCCTCTGACACTTACCATGGAACGTGAATAGGCCACAAGAGATTTCCCCTCAAGAATGGGCCACCCGCCCACATCAAAATCATGCTAAGGCTGAGGAATCCCTCAATGGGCGACACACGTGGCATTCCACGGAGAAAGCTGTGGCACTGCTGAGATGACACAGACGGTCACACAGCTGCTGTGTGTACCAGGGTGCGGAGTCGGCACACAGGAGGAACAGACGGTATGTTTAAGGACTCAAAACATAACTCGAAACAATATGCAAGCCCATTTGTTCCGGAAAACAAATAAAAAAGGCAGATTGACCTAGCTGGTAGGAATCAGAAATATAGTGACTGTTCACAGGCAACAGTTTAGATTAGATTCTAAGTGTAAGAAAGAGAATTATATACATGACTTTCTACCAACAAAAAAAGAAAAAGAAAGAGTTGTTTCATTATTGAACTCATGTAGGATGTTTGAAATTCTGATATATGCATTCTTATCATGAAAGGATCTTCCTTTCCATAAAATAAAAAAAAAAAACCAGCATGTCTTATTTGGATTATAACTAATTTAAGGAATCAATGAAGTGTGGTTTCTCTTGATGTTTTTTTAAAACTATCCTATTATTATTGCATGTAGAGAGGATGTTTGTTGGAATAGGAGATGCTAGTCTGGGCTCCTTGCACACACAGAAAAGCTGTTTTCCTTAGTATTTCTTTTTTGTTCTCAGTAGTTGACTCTGTTACGCCTGCTGTACTGTTGGCGCTGGTCACCTCAGCTGGCCCTGGACCTGCCACCACGCTGCTGCCTGCACCAGTGACGGGCAGGATCCCAAACCATCCTCTGCCTTTCTGAGTCATCACTCCAGAGTCCGGGTCCCAGGTGAGGCAAACCTGAAATCCCGTTAGCGTGCCCACCAGCTGGCAGAGGTCGGGAAATACACAAACGTGGTCATTTCTGTTTGGGAAGTTAGGAGGAACAGGGCACTCTCACTCACGCAGCTTCACACAATGATGGATGCCCCCAAATTCAGGGAAAGGATTCAATGTGGGCAAGCAGCCCAAACTGGAATAAATGTCTACTATACACACAATAAAATGTTAACGACTCAAACTGGCAATGTGGACCCCTGCTGCTTGTCACAGGAGATGGGCTGTCACCAGAGGAAGGAGAACTGGAAGACTGTGGGAAAAAGCATTTTCTTTCCCACGCGTGCACGAAGGACTCCTGTCCACAACATCTCCCAGGATCCTACACCGCAAACCATGTTCTGTCTTCTCCCTTCAATGCCAGGACCCCAGGGACAAAGCCACTAGGGACAGCTTTGTAAAAGTGGTACTACTAGTGGCAGGAGGAGTCCTAGTGACGACAACTGTCCCCAGCACTGTCCAAAAGAACTTTCTGTGACAATGAGAATGGTCTATGTGCCGTCCGGCTTGTAGCCTCTAGTCACATGGAGCTACTGAGCATTTGAACTGTAGCCAGTATGAACGATGAACTCAATTTTTAATTTTCTTAATTTAAATTTAAATAACCACATGAGGTGAAATTTAAACTACCACATGTGGCTCCTGGCTATTACAATAAAGAATACATCGAACCAATCCAGCACACAAGAAAATCGGCTGTTTAAATTTCTTTTAGAAGGAATTTCCTCCACTGACCCCTAGTAATCCAATCTAATACCTAATAAAACAAACATCTTGTGGGTATTTCTCTCTTCTGTTTAAAAACATTCTGGCCCTGTCTTGGTTGAGTCATGGATCCCGTCCTAATCTGATTCAGATATGTTCACTATGTTCTAGACCAACAATTCTTGACTCCTTTGATCATGAAGACCCACTTTTAATGTCAAAATGAATTATTAGCCATTTATAGTAGTTGTGCTTTAATTCCTGTTGATTAAAAAAATACATTACAGTAAAAATTTCCTCTTAATTCAGTAACACTTTATATTCATGTATATTTCCTCATAGCAGCAGCTATTCAGAGTTGTAAAAGAGCAAATAAACCTGGGAGACACTATTTATTTAACACGTAAGCCATCCTATTTGGTACTAATTACCGTGGACTCAAGGACCTTTACAATACTCCACAGTCTCCTAGGCTCTGGCACCCACACAGGTGAGGAGCCCTCTTCTCAAGATTGTGCCCCTAAATGCCCGGTTATCTTGCAGATATGTGGGTCTTTATTCCCAAGAGACGTTTTGGGTTAATGTTGGAGAAATAAGAAAAAGCAACTTTCCTAGTGCTTCGAAGTCAAAGGTTTTCAATGTATATCTGCTAGTAGACATATAAATGATTTATGTTGCAGTTAAGTCCAATTATCATCACAGCTTCAAAAAAGATCAACATCTAATCATTTGGATTTCTGAAAATTGTATTTTTATAATTCAGTATTTATAACATGCTCATCAGCTCCTTTCTGATCATGATTTTATCAAAAAATCATCCTCCCTCTCTGCCTGTGATTAACTTATGTTTCTCTAGGCCATCTTTGAAGCTGAAATCTGAAGAAATAATATGAGGAAAAAAGCAAACATTTACTTAATAATTATGCAGTCATTTCGCTGTAGGTAATCTGCACACAACAGATTTTTGAAGTCCCATTTTGAAGCAAATTAGCAGCAATCTCTCTGTTTGGTGTCTCTACAAGTACATTCTTGTAGCATACTCTTGTAGGGTTTATGTCCAAGTGCTGAGTTTCCACTGGTAGCTCAATTTATCATAAATAAGCCAAATACTTCATTTCAATTTCAAATCCTTTATTTCCAGTTCAAAAATTAGAACATACGTTTGCTCTCCACACTAGATTTCCAATGATCTAGTACATGTCATAATCTTTCCTTTTTGCTACCTAGAGGTGGGTGATTTATAAACAATGTGTAGGCAACTACTTTGGGAACTGTGTCAGGGAGAACCGAGCCACTCCCAGGGTGGGGATGGCCCGGAGCTGGACAAGTAATTAAAAGCTGGATATGAAAGGTCATTTTTGTGAGGCTGACAGAAGAATGAGGAAAGATACCATCAGCATCACAAATCTGTGATTATAAATGAAATGGGAAAGGAACATTTCCACATCATGTATGAGCTATAATCTTACAGTCCAAGAGCAAACTAGAGGATAACATTGAAGGATAATGGCACAAGCTCAGGTCTGACCACTGTAATCTTGGAACACCCCCAAAATCTTTGAAGGATCCTGTGATTTGGGGTGACATTCCCATTAAACCCCCGAGAGCACCTGTCACTATAGCTTTCTCAGTCTCCATATGTTCTTCCTTGGATGCACGGCTCTGATCAGAATCCAAGTGCCCGAGTATGCCTCTCAGAACAGGAGAGCTGGCAGATATTGGTCCGTATTATGGAATAAAAGGTCTCAGATGAAAATAAAAGCAACTCCTAGGCTAGTAGGAGCTCACTCTGTGAAATTTAGAAACCTCCTGGAGACTCTGTATAGATTACAAAAAGACACAACATACCCCAAAATGCCCATAACCTTGTTATAGCTGATAAAGTTCTCAAGCAAATCACAATCCACACTTGGGAAAAAAAAATCTTACAGAGAAAATCAAAGATATGACAATTTTTATAAGCCACAGACCATTTTATACTTCCAAACTCTCTGGGCTTCCTAGAAAGATGTCATCCACTGAAAAGAGAGGAACATATTTCATCAAGATGGGCTGAAATGAATCTATTCCAATAAAAAATGTATCTACTGAGAGGCATTCACTTATTACACATCACATGCATTGACTACTGTAGACATCAACTATTCTCTCAAAATAGTCACTCTTTAAAAAGCCTGGCAAACTCAAATATTGAATTTAGAAAGCTGAATCTGAGGTTTTAATTCAATTCACAATGGCATGTGTTAGCGGCATGAAAAAAAAAATTGCTTCTTGATTCAATCATTTGGGTTGTAATTTATTCAAGTTAACACCATTTTTTTAAAGGCACAAATTAATTTTAAAAAGCACCAACACCTACCTTTTTAAGAGAGATCACAGTTCAGCATTCTGTATCATAGAGAAACCATCTTTCCCTGTGGGGGAAAAAATAGAAGAAAAACTATCCAGTAGTAATAGAAAATAGCAAAGGTGAATTTTTAAGACCTGTTATAATCTCATCATGTTGTGGCTTCATTTACAATATTAAATAAATGGAAATCTTTAAATTAGACTGAAAGTATTTCTCCATTTCTATCTAAATGAGACATTTTAAAGATTTTGATTACAATGATTTGATTTCTAATTATCAAATGGATAAAATGAAATGGAAAACAGATAAAAGTAAATGGAAATTTTAAAAAATTATAATATATATCCAATGACATATTTTCAAACATTTTAATTCCATAAAGTAAATGGAAGTAGTAAAGTATAAAAATTCCACTCCTGTCTCCACTTTTCCCGTGGGAAAATGAGGTGAAGAGATTGTAATGGGCTGTGCAAGTAACAGAAGCAACAGAACTATAAGCTGCTACTTCCATCTGTTCAAATTTTTTTAACTGTCCAAGCCAATAAACTATATTTATGTACTCTATTTTGCTTAGCTAAGGCTTTTGGATCAAGAAAAAAATACATTAAAAAATTAAATCAATAGGATCCCTCTGATTTTATCTTACATTTATTACTTTCAATAAATCACAGACATAGAAACCTACAAGTCACTAATAAATACTACATATGACTTTTCTATTCAAAATCACTCGTTGATGTAGACAAATTATTTTAACATTTTTAACTTTGTATATGCAAGTCCAAATAATAAAGTAAATGGTTTAGTTTAATATAAGTTAATCACCCATTACTACAAACTGTTTCCAGTCCAGTCTACTTAAACATGGCAAGGGGGAAAATGTCCACAAGAAGGTAATTCTGACTCTGTCACGTTCCATCTGTAATTTAATTTCCCAGGAGGATAATGGTCTATAGATTCAGAAACAAAGATCAAGATTCTAACCCAAAGAGCTCCAAGGATTTGAAATGACTGCGGATGTATAAATGCAAGGAGATCGCCTTCCAGAAGAATCACCCACACACATCAAATGGGGACTCGCTCCTCTACTAGCTTGTGCTTGCTTTAGATGCCACCTTCCTTTCAGAAAACAAAAATCCTTTTTCAACTTTAAGAAATGTTCACAACACCCTACTGAAAGGAGTGTGGACCCTGTAACCACTTCCACTTTTGCAAATAGCCAAGTGTAATCTCCACCCTTCTTGGTCACGCTTAGCAGCAGAACCTCTTTCCTTCAAAGCAACACACACCAGTGCTCCACACGGACTCCCCAGAGTGGGCCAGCGTCTGGGGCCCTGAAGGTTCGTTGTGATATTCACTCTACTTTATGTATATTCAAAATTTTCCACAATAAAAAGTTTTAAAAATGGTCATACAATGAAAATGATGAGTGAAAATACAGAAAGACAGAAATGCCCCGATCATAAATATCACAACTTTGATATTTTTCAAATACTGCCACCCTCCAAAAAAACTAAGGAAATACTTTAAGAAAAATTTTTTAAATCATACATCACACTAGGAAAAATGAACAGCTTCTAGGTATGGTTTTATAAACATCCTAATAATGGCTGTGAAGCTTTATTTCAATATTTTAAAAGGCAAATAACAAGTATATATTTACTTACAATAAAGCTTCTGTATTTTTTTATTATTTCAAATATTTCTGCTTTGAATTAAGTGATATCAACATAGGAACACTGGTTACCTCATGCTTGCCAGAAATTGTTGGCAGTTAAGTACACCTTTGATTAATGTAACTGGGGAAATGGATAACTTATAATTAATATCAATGTGATCTGTTTCATGAACAAAAATCTTTCTAAATAAGAGATTGGAGAGGGAACAATTAAAAAAAAAAGATCCTTTACTGATAGCAAGCTTTGGGACCACAGATATAAACTATGAGATCTTCTACCTGCTCATGCTAGCTGAGTGGTCTGTTACTGAGAAATAGCCAATATATGGGTGCTCCACGGATTATACCACTGAATTTTGTTAAAATGTGAAAGAGACAAAAGGGGTCATATAAGGCTAGAGCTCAGCTTTCACAATAAGCAGGGCAAGTCACACACCGAGTAAAATCATCCTTGCAGCCTCGGAATTTGACTTACTGACCCTGGCAGACACCACTACTGGAAACCTGACCCTGGACATAAAATAAAAGGCAGGATTTATGTCACAGTTCATGGAAAGACCATGTGCAAAGCTGGGCTAAGCCTACATCAAAGACAAACCAGGTGTAAGAACAAACTCAGGTTTCCTCTGAACAGAATACACACCACGACCCAATGCTGAATCCTAACGTGAGATGCGATGATTAAAAACAAAAAAAGAAAAAAAGTAGCTCATGGTTTTCTATTTTCTTTTTCGAGTTTTCCTGGCCTAAAACAAATCTGTTTCCTTTCCAATAAAGAAACAATGCCAAACTCTGAAAAGGAAATTTGTGTGACTTAATGGGTAAGCATATAAAAGCTAGGAAAGGGAGTATTATGGGAAAACCAGAGCAACTCAGCCTTAGGAGGCAGGCTTCCAGATTTATTGGTGAAAGGACAAGGGTCAGAGGACGGAGTGTGTGGATAATAACTATGAACGAGCTACACGATGAAGGTCAGCTAAACAAAATTCAGTTGCTTTCAATGTGAAAATAAATCACAGTTCCAACAATTTACTACATGAGCTAAGAAAAACTTCCATTACCTTACGTCCATACTTAGATATCTTCTTTCATGCAGCCATACTTTGAGGTCTAGTTTTATTAAATTGGGAATGGTATATCATAAGGCCTTATGCATTTTAATAAATATTTGTCAAGTAAATGAGTGAATGAAGTAGTAAATTGATACTCACCAAACCATGAAATCTAAGACTAAAGCCATTAGAAGTGACAAAAATAAAACTCCCAGGTATGGCAGTTATAGCTAGTTGTCTATCCAATGTTCATAACCTTGACTTTCTTATGGGAGGTAAAATATACCAGGGTAAAATGATTTGTTTCCCCAGATTCTCTTGCAGCTAGGGGTAACCATGTGACAAAGTTTTGACCAATGACACGCAAAAGAGAGGACTCTGAGAAAGTACATTCTCAAGATACAAACACATTCCCTTCCCTCTTGCCTGGGAATAGCTGCTGGAGGTACAGAGCCATCTCACAATCATGAAGTCAAAAGCCAGACAATAAGTAATGAAACGAAAGACAGAAAGAACCTGGTTCTGTGATGGCATCGCTAAGATGCTACATCTGCCCCACATGCTTAGATGTCTCAGCCTGCATTTCATGTTAGGTGTGACACACTTCTGTAAGTTTAAGCTGCTGTTTTCTATAATTCACAGCCAAAAATATTCTAATAAATACCAGATGTAACTTATTTTTCCCCCAACTGTGTTCTCAGAAGTTGCTCCTATTTCAACAAACTGTGATGCTCCATATAACTGTCCAGTTACATCATCACTGCTGACCTCATCAACAGTTTCCACTTGTCAACACGAGGATGTCTCACACTAAAAGGCCAACAGGCTTATGGGAGAACAGGAAAACCATCAGAAACAACAGGCCACATCACTCTACCAAGTCACACTGTGCCCTCCTATGGACCCCAACACTCTCCCATGAAGGACACAAAGGAGAATGATGACAAAAAAGAAAGCAATGCTATTCCAATAACCAAAGAAATGGAGAATCTTCTAATTTAAGAGAGTCTTCAAAACCTGTATGTCTCAACAAAGAAAAGCAAGTATTTAGGAGCATGGTTTGATTAAGCATCAGAAATGAAACATCACTAAAAAACAGAAAAGAACACAAAGATATACCTCTTGAGGTCGTAAGGGCTAGCCTGATTCAAATGCTGCTACTCTGCTTCTATAAGGCCTCAGGACTGCCCCTTCTGTGGAACGTGAAATTCTACAGTAATTTCTCTCTTATCTGTTGCTCTCTCTTGATACAACATAAACTCCTGGAGCTCAGGAAGTTGGCATGTAACAGGTACCAACAAATGCTGAATAAATGAATGAGCAAAACCACACAGAAATTACTGTTCCAAGAGACTTTATGAAAAGTACACAGTCCTCAGAAAATCTGTGAGCAGCACTTCTAGAAATATAATAATGAGCTGTATGAACTGTTCAACTGACCTAGCATGGCATATGTAATGGTCAACTGTCTACAGACAGAAAAGACACTTAAGAAGCAGCTATTAGGCCAGGCACGGTGGCTCACGCCTGTAATCCTAGCACTCTGGGAGGCCGAGGCGGGCGGATTGTTTGAGCTCAGGAGTTCGAGACCAGCCTGAGCAAGAGCGAGACCCCGTCTCTACTAAAAATAGAAAGAAATTATATGGACAACTAAAAATACATACATAGAAAAAATTAGCCGGGCATGGTGGCGCATGCCTGTAGTCCCAGCTACTCGGGAGGCTGAGGCAGGAGGATCGCTTGAGCCCAGGAGTTTGAGGTTGCTGTGAGCTAGGCTGACACCACGGCACTCACTCTAGCCCGGGCAACAAAGCAAGACTCTGTCTCAAAAAAAAAAAAAAAAAAAGAAGCAGCTATTATAAGCCAGGTGATGTGTTGCACACTTTACAGCTAGTATTTCATTTAGTCTTTACAGCTCTCCAGTTAGTCACTAGTGTCTCCCCTTTCAGATGAGAATAAGTTCAGAGCGCACTAAAGAGCTCACCTAGGGTCATCTTGTCTAGTAAAAGGCAGACTTGCTATTCAAACCCAGGAAGGTCAGCTCTCAGTTTTCTGCTACACTATGCTGCTTCTCACTTTGATACTTATTAAAATATCATTTATAAGCCACACACATACATTAGCCAAGGGAACATTCACAGAAACTTTCAGTCTAAGGCCTCAAAAGCATATGCAAGGTAGGGTTCCATTGTAACATCAAACACAAATACTGTATGTCCGTATCATAAATCATATGTGGTTTGGCATGACCCAGATACTGACTTTCTCTAGCTCATCGTAGAGCTGTAAGGATTTGCAAAGGTTCTACATACCTATGACAGGTTTTTTAAAAAAGGTACCGTGTACTTGTACAACCTAGAAATGCTGAAAAGAAACCTATGAGTCTATGGATTCAGTTTCTGTCTACACAAACAGCACAGCTCTCCTGCCATGTTTAAAGAATATATGGCACCAAGATCCTGTTCTCTAGGGGAGCTTACAAATAAAACCCACTGCTTCTATGCATATAACACATCAGATCGATACAAGCAGCTTAAATTTTTAGATTCATTTGAACCAGAAAGGGGAAAAAAAATCTACTATAGAAAGAAAAAAAAATGAATGCATATTGCCATATTGCAATAGATTCCTAACACTTTTCACTGAATAAATAATACCTCTTTGAAGCTGATGAAAACCTTCATGAAAATATTTACCCAGTAAACATCTTAGTGAAATAAACTGTTATGAGTCCAAAGAAACCTAATTTAACAACTTCATAAATTCTCACAGAGAATAGACTCACCACCCCCGAAACATGTGGTAATTATTTTTACACAATATGTGCAGTTTATGATGTGCGTACACAGATGAAAAAGTTAACTGCCGTGTATTAGCGTAACATGAGCTTCCTTGCACTGCCATTGCAAGTTAACCTTTCCAGCAATTTTGTAACAGCATATTTTCTAAGTCATCATTGCTATTACAAAAGCTATCCCATTTGAAAAAAAAAAAAACTAAAAATGTATTAAAAGCCAACTAGTTTTGGCATCTTTATTAGGTGATAAAGCATACTTCCATTTTTTTCTCATCCTTTCTATTAGTTATCTATTATTTTAAAATTTTCCATACACAGATCTTAGAAAAAAAGTATGACTTAGTATAAGGATGTTGAGTCTTCTTCCAAATAATGGCTCAATTCTCTTAAGAAAGTAAACATATCCTTTTTTGTCAGTAACCCATTTCAACACTTTCCCATGGCACACACACACACAAATGGTATTCTCAATTAAATCATACTACAGCACTTATAATTTTTCTTCTATAAAGTTATTTTTCAAAGTGTTCAATCTTCACCAAAGGCCAATGATTTTAAAACACAGGCTTCATAAAGAAACAGGAAGAAGATATTTTCACAAAGACAGCAGCTGGCAATATTCAAAGTAGAACTCCGTATACAACTTCTTTCTAAATCTCTGACTCAAAACTCCAAGCTTTCTAGCAAATTAGGACTCCTTTATGAATGCTTACCTTCCTTAAAGTATACCCTGAAAAATAGGCCAAAAGTATTTATATTCCTCCTTGCATTTGACCCCACAATCAGACAGACACTGGCCCATTTACAAAATGAAATATTGAGGTCCACATTAAATTAACTGCCATAGGCAATTCCAGGGCTAGAACAAAAAACAGGGTTGAAGGGTCAAAATACCTCTTTATTATTCACCAGTTAACTTTATTTCTTTTTCTGCATCTTAAAGTAATTCTTAACAACTAAGGCTCAAAAAATTATACAAAATTCTAGTCTACAAATAAAGTTTGAGGAGTTGTATTTAGCAGGTTTCTGATTATATTGGACACAATCTTAGTATAGCTTCCTACATACAAAGTCTAGCCATGAAAGGAATTCTTATTAGTTTTTAACAGAAAAATAAGTGAGGTGATTAAATATAGATCAAAGGAAGTTCTACCATGAAAAGACTAATTTTTCATCACTCATGAAAAAAAATGTATCAATAAACAAAAACCAATCTGGTGATCCTCACTCTGGTCTATAAATATTTACCTATTATGATTAGATTAAGGGTCCTTTTGCCTTCTTCTTTGTATTTTTAGAATGATCACATATTACTTTAATAAGCTCCAAAATTATTTTTTACAATGTTAGACAGTACTGAAATATAATCTTTTTATTCACATAAAGCACTTTTATACAATAAATTACACATGCTAACATATTTTTTAAATATGCTGATAATTAACTAGTCAAAATTAAATTTATAACTTTAAGATGACTTCTTATGATATTGTCACCTACAGATTCTGGTACAAAATCATATTTAATGTTTTAAGGTTATTTTCTACTTCAAAATAAGATAACTGATAAACCAATACATACATTTTATATTCATCTGTATTTACTCCAAAAATTAAGGAAAATTACCTGTTTCTTGTTCCAAACCATTCTCCTTTATCTGTTCTATTTATTCTTGGCCAAATCTTAAAATATATTTTTATATTATATTACATCATGTCATTTCTTTCTCTGACAGCAATATTGGAACTATAGAACATATATTTATGTGTGTATATATATACACACACAGAAGTATATATACATATTCCTCATGTAAACATACATATATACTTCTATATCCATATGCATACATTTATATAATATATATAAAATATATATATATATATGTGATCTGCACTCTTTAGAGATTTCCAGCAGAGGTGCCTGTCAATCCAGTTTATCTATCTTGGCCAACCGAACCAACTAGTTTGACTAAGCTAACAATAGTTTGAAACTATATTTTTTTCCACTTAAGTGACCAATTGTCTAACCAAATCAGTAAGGAATGTTGCAGATTAGAAACCTCATTCCTCCTATTATATTGGTCACCCTTACCTTCCCCAGAGACCAATATGCTGCAATCACCATGAGCTGATTCATTAAGCATTTATTTGGTACTTATTATTTCTCATTACTGTGAAGGGAAAAGATTATAGAGTGTGGCAGTTCACAAATTACAAATGTAGCTAAAGGTTTGATACTCACTGTGTTGATTATTGACTTACTATTACGCCAATAATCTCTAAATTCTTCCAAAGATAAATAGAGTAAGATTTCTCCTATCGTTTCAAATTTTCAGCTAAAGTCTCAATGCTAAAGACAATGTGATGAGTCCCCTTCACAACGCCCACAGGACTTGCTGTGCACGGCCAAACCAGCCCAGAGATCACCCCAGAGTCCACCTATGAGAAGAAGTTGCATTGCAGGAGCTTCTTTTTCAAAGAAACTGCAACAATTCCCTTTCCTTCCCTCTCTAGCAGCTCAGATGAAGTACCCAATAAATAAATAAATAAATAAATAAATAAATAAATAAAATAAAATAAAATAAAATAAAATAAAATAAAATAAAATAAACTGGGGCTATCTGCAACAAGAGAGGCTGACATTCTGTTCCCGAGCTGGATGCTTGCCTTGGTGCAGAAACTCTGTGGGACATGTGTGAGGCTGGAGCCCCCAAGCCTGACTAATGCCATCTGCAATAACAGAACAAGGCAAAAGAGCTTCAGTAAAAGTGGAAACAGGCTATGCCTTGGATCTGATGGTATTAAGCTGTAAGTTTTCCTGTGGACCAAGTGAATACCATGGAAGGTAGTAGTCAGGTTTGAGTGATCCTGAAAGGTCTCCACCCAAGTAGCCTGCCTAGACAGGGGCACAGGGACACTACAGTGATATTCCACTGAAGGACAGGAACTCAAGGTTGGTCACCCAGGGAATGCACTGCCCACATAAAATAATGGCATGATGCCAACGGACTCGGCAAGGGATCCCCAAAGAATCCAGCAGGGTGTGTATGAGAAAGAACTGCCCCAAAGTAAAAACAAACAGAATTGTCCCAACTGCCAATTCTGGAAGAATCAGAAATGGGGTAGAAGGAGATGCAGAGAAGAGAGTTAAACCAGAAATTACCTACCTTCCTTACTGCTGATCACTAAGGCTGGGCTCAGCCCTGAGGATGGAAAACGGGTGAAGCTATAAACTGGATGGGAGAATGGAAGTTTTGATTAACACTGTACTACATTTTTCTAGTATTTGAAAATGAGGTTGTTCCAATACTTTAGAATGATTCAAAAGCTATAGGATCTGCCAAAAATATCATCCAAAGTAGAATAAAGATATGTTCTGTTTGTGTCTTACTTAAGCGTGACCCATTCAATAAACC
The DNA here is from genome assembly GCA_028533085.1 of Varecia variegata. Lineage (NCBI taxonomy): Eukaryota > Metazoa > Chordata > Mammalia > Primates > Lemuridae > Varecia > Varecia variegata. The sequence continues at coordinate 191,103,633 of CM052436.1, read as the reverse complement.
AGTTATAGTAAGTACCCAACCTACATGAGATTGTTTTTTCATAAAGTTAAGTCTGAAAGAAAACTGAGAAGACACAGAAAATCAAAGTACAAATTTAACATACCTCATAAAACTTTAACTATAGAACACAACTATTAAATATATCAACAACTATTTTAAATGTAAATGGATTAAACACTCCATCCAAATAGCAAAAACTGTCAGAATGGATTTTGTTTTAGAAGGATCAACTATATGTTCTCTACAAAGAGACACACTTTACATATAAATATATATATAATATATATATATATAAAATATATATATACACACACACACATATATATTTAATGACAAGGTCACACTCTGTCACCCAGGCTGGAGTGCAGTGGCATGATCATAGCTCACTGTAACCTCTAACTCCTGGGCTCAAGCAATCCAACTGCCCCAGTCTCCCAAGTCACTGGGCCTACAGGTGCACACTAACACACCTGGCTAAGAGACATGCTTTAAATAGAAAAACAAATAGTTTGGAACAATAGAAAAAGTTATACCACGCAAACAGTAAGTGAAAGAAAGCTGAACTGGCTATAGTAAGAAGACAAAACAGACTTTAACACAGTGTTACCAGAGACAAAGAGGAATACTTCATGAAGATAAAAGGGTAAATCTGAAAGACTTCTACAAGCCTAAGCCCTTATGAGATAAGACAACTGAGACAGGTGAGGTGAGATGACTTGCTCAAGGACACACAGTCAGCTAGGACAATGGCCAGCTATTAGTCACTTCTCTCAGAGTCTTTTTGGTATCATCCGTGCCCTGATTCGGAGCTCATTCAACGTGAAAGCTACAAGCCTGTTTGGTTAAAACCACCAACTAGGTAGCTAGGACAAGGCAGCCTTGGAGGAGAAGGCCATGTGGAAGGGGAGGAAGAGGGTGGGATGTTGAGTAAGAGCCGACTCCAGATTCAAGTTCTGTAGTGTTCTAGTTATGTGGCCCTTAACAAATTACTTAAATGAGCCTCAGTTTCCTTATCTGTAGAATGAGGGTATCACCACCTATCTCACAAGACAGATGTGAAAAATGATGATGAGGGCCGGGCGCGGTGGCTCACGCCTGTAATCCTAGCACTCTGGGAGGCCGAGGTGGGTGGATCGCTCGAGGTCAGGAGTTCGAGACCAGCCTGAGCAAGAGTGAGACCCCGTCTCTACTAAAAATAGAAAGAAATGATCTGGCCAACTAAAAATATATATAGAAAAAATTAGCCGGGCATGGTGGCGCATGCCTGTAGTCCCAGCTACTCGGGAGGCTGAGTTAGTAGGATTGCTTGAGCCCAGGAGTTTGAGGTTGCTGTGAGCTAGGCTGACGCCACGGCACTCACTCTAGCCTGGGCAACAAAGCGAGACTCTGTCTCAAAAAAAAAAAAAAAAAGAAAAAAATGATGATGAGGAGGAAGAGGTCAATTACTTTTCCAAGGTCACTTGGCTTGTCTGTGGCAAAGCCAGGATCCCACAATACACATAATACATTTTGTAAACTTCCTCCCAAATCAGAGTGCCTGATGGAGTTCCTGACCTTTACAAGACATTGAAAATCATTGGTTTCTTTCCCTATTCACCGATGCTGCACTTGAGAGTAACTTTTAAAAGGCATTTTCTATGTGGAATCCTTTTCCATGGAAACATATATCCTTTTCCATCTAGGTAATGAGTTTCAGAAGATCACTTTTTCTTGTCCTGATGGCTTCGCCTCATTCTTCGTAAGGTCATAAGGTCAAAGTGAACAAAGCAGACAGGGTAAACATTTCAATAATTTAATTCATAATACCGCCTATATTCCAAACTGAGTCACACAGCAAACACATTTTAAAACATCCCTCAAAAAAAAAAAAGTTTAAACATATCATTTTGTTCAAAGTAAGAAATAGTCATTCCTGTGTTTTGTGGTTATAATAACCAAAGAGTCATCATATCCTCAAGACTGTACACCCAGCCTTTAGTTTGGTGAAGGATTTTTCAGAAAATAAACTATTTCCCATGGGTAAGTCTGTGCTAAGACCAATCCCTGTATAAAATGTTTAAGTATCTTGATAATTTTCTGAATTATTTTTATTATGTAATTGAGGATGTCATACAAATAGGCATTTACAATCACACACTGGGCTTTATCTTTTCAGAGTCTAATGAACTATCCTGAACGTCAAGGTTACAGTCAAGGTCAATATATTTTAGACCCAGGAAAGTAGGTGACAGCAAGGTAGATAATGCCCATTTAAACTGCCTTACATAACCACATGGAATTTAAGAGTAAGACAAAACTTGATAATTAATGTTAAAAAATGCATTGCTTAGATACCAATTTTAGAAACAGCAGAATGCATTACAAATCCAAAATAGGATATACAAAACCATGAAATAAGGAAGAAAGTAGAATAACAACATGTGGCCACTGTTCTCATCTTACATATTAATCTTAGGACACACTGAAGAACCTACTATGTGCTAACTACTGTACAAATTTGATTTAAAAATTGAGAATGAGTTATGACCACTTGAAAGAGCTAAACATCTCATAATTAATTTATTCAAATAAACCCAAATGACCATATCAGCTCATGTGAATCACTGAAATTTCATGCACACACATAAAAGAATACAGACATCTTATTACTTGACCCCATTCTACGTTGTAGCTATGTCAGATTTGGGGTAGAATGTTTTAAACAAAATATATCATACCTACACGGCCAAATTTCTAAATGATTTAACTAATAGCACTGTACTGCTTAAAACGCTCACTCAAATAATAATATTGTGAAAAAGATAAATTAACTTATTCATTTGTCATTTAAAGCATATCAATGTAATGCTTTCTATTCAAAATATCCTTATATCCAATCTTTATATTCAAAATGTCCTGAATATAAATCATTCAGCAGGTATGTTCCCTGTTTTATAACCTCAATTCCACAAATACTTTATTTCTAAATCAGTGATAAATTTACATTGGAATTAATAAATAAAATAACTCACTCATAACACCTCAATTATGCTGTTGTTTTTTTTCCTGACGGGCACCAAATTAAGCAAAACACTACACTGCAGTTAATGAAAGTCTTATGATAATTTATTCTCCACACAAAAAATATTACAAAGAGAAAGCACTAACTAAAGAGAAATTAAAATATTTCCTGTATTACTGTTAATATGTTAAGGAAACAAAAAAGAGCCCAAATCATTTTTATTTTGTTTTAGAAAATTACCCCCAGGACTTAGGTTGATAGCAGAGAAATTCCACAAGTACACAATACGTATCAAATTATAAATCAGTCAATGATTCAAGTTCCTAATTATGGAAAAACAAGCTCATTTCACATGAAATGTTTCAATACAAAGACTCCTTAAAGAAGTAACTGAAACTCACATAGGAATTATCAATAAATAAAGAAACAGACTAAGAAATATATGCTTTATTTAATCTCTGCCTATAAACAAATTAACTCTCACGAAACTTAATGAAAGCAAATACCTTCTAAACTAATCCAACTCATGACAAAAATCACCTTCTGAAATTAGGAATATGCGTTCAAACACCAAAATTGTTATTTTGAAATGATAAAAAGAGCACACATTTTTATTATTTATCATTAGTCTAATTTGACCATTCTGTTTTCCTAAATTGCTGAGTACACTGCCTTAATTTAACAAGCAAGGTTAAAGTGCCTGATACATGCTAAATATATTGTAGTAGATGAATGGAGGAAATAGAAATAGGCAACCTTAAAACAGCAACTCAAAGGTTTTAACTCAAAGTTAAAACAAACAAAAAAAAAAGAGACAACCTGAGACTGAGGGAACTGAAAGAGACAGAGAGAGTGTGTGTGTATATGTAGCGGCAGGGCACTGAAAGTTAGACAAATAAACAGAAAAAGTAAAGGATAAGGTCATAACTGCTATGGAAACAGCATTCATGAAAAAAGAAACGAAAGAACTAATAATTCAAATCATGTATGTTATCTTGCTTTATAGTACTTTTATTTGTTGTGGTTTCTTTATCAGCAGGACAGCTTTCGGCTGCATGTAAAGAAGCCCCCCTATATCTTAGCTTTCTAGGACTTGCCAAACCAAAATACCACCGACTGCGGTGGCTTCAACAACAGAGATGTGTCTTCTCACAGTTCCGGAGGCTGGAAGTCGAAGATCAAGGTGCCAGCCAGCCTGGTTTCTCCCAAGGCCTCTCTCCTTGGCTTGAAGACTGCCACCTTCTCCCTGTGTCCTCACGCGGCCTTTCCCCTGTGCGCAGACAGCCTCAGGTGTAGCCATACAGATTCAGGTCAACGTTATTCTGAAGCCTGTCTGGCCCACTGATCAACCACGTGACCCTGGTTGATGGGAGTGAGTGCTTTAATCACCCAGTTTTCTTAGTATCCAATGGTGGTAATTATACCTAACCTAAAGAATTGCTGAGAGCATGAAATAAGGTTGCATTTGCAAGGACCAGGGCATACTGCTTAAGTATATAACGGATGCTGGGTTTTTGGCCTGGTCTTAAAGTACCCCAGGAAATCTTAACATTCTAAAATATTACAAAGCCACCCTGTAAAGCCTCAAAAATATCAAAAAACTGACTCCATTTCTTGGTAACATGGCTTTTCCTGTGTCCTATTCCATAGCATGGCTCAAGCACCTGCAGTCTCCAACTGTCATTCATGCTCGCATGTGTGTGTGTGTGTGTGTGTGTGTGTGTGTGTGTGTGTGTGTTAGAAAGAAAGAGAAACTTCCTGAGGGTTTCACACCTTGTGTGAGGGTAAGAAGCAGTAACTGACTAGTACTTGTGCTCACTGTGTCATAGTCCTTCTGCAGTAAAAAGGCTGCTCTCAGCTCTAGGAGGAAGTGGACAGGAATTTCTGTCAAGATATGCTCAACCAAAACCCCTGTTGACAAATGAGGTATACCTTCCAGGTAATTATTTCCGTCAGCTTTCCAGCAAAGCTGGGAGCACCGTGGTTTGGCAAAAAGTGGAGCACTTCCAGAAGGTTTTCAAAAGGCATCTGCTGCTCTTAATCAAAGAATAGATTCCTCCTGGTTATCAATCTTTATGGAAAACCTGTTGGTCTGCCACATTTATAAAATTCAAGCCAAGAAAATGAAAATTAACATGGAACAGAATGGTTCGGGAGTGTCTGATTCTAGCGGAGTCATTGTCAGGATATGGATTAATACCCAAATCATCTGTGCTTTTAAACATCCTCCTTTCCCTTTGGTACCTGCACAAGAAATCCCTGTATGTTACTTATGACATTTGGAGAGGAACTTTAACCAGTTACTTTGAAATTCTTTCAAAGAGAATGAAAAATGGACAGAATGAGGCCAGGCTCAGGATTCTCAAAGGGCCTCACAGGTCCAAAAATGTTCTAAATAAAAGGAAATATTCTCTATCTGTATTTCCAAGTGCTATTGTGAAGTATCTTCTGAGCAGCTGCAATAACTAAGCTATAATCCTCCTAAATGTTGTCTCCATTGGAATTTGAATAATGATATATCTAATAATTAACATACTTAGCCAGCACTTTTTCAACACAAAGCTAAAAGAAATCTGCAAAATCAGAAAGATGCCAATTGCAAAGAAGAAACCTCTTAAATCCTATTAATGCCCCAAGCTTGGGGAGGGGGCCCTGTTTAAGACTGTCAAAGCCACTCTTTACACAAGATTCAAACCACTGTGAATAAAATGCTCCCTCCTGACTTTGTAACTATAAAAGATGCTCTTTCAAAAACAATATTCAGCAGAATATTTCCTTGCAATTAATTAATAGCTTTCTTGCTTTCTCTATTTGGCATTGAGGTATTCCCAGGTCATCTTGAAAATAAAATACTACAAGAAAATAAATACAAAGCATTTTAGATTACCAAGTGTCTCACTTAATAAAATAATCTGATTAAATAAATGCTTTTCTCTCCTAAATTTCCAGCCAAGTTTTAAGTAAAGAAATTTCTTTGATTCAGGGTTATAACACACTACAAGAAAAATAAGCATAACTTGATTAAAATCGAACTCATAGGAAAAACAATGTGAGTGAGTGTATGCCCACCAGGAATACATGACAAATTATCTTCAAGGAAATGTCTCTTCTGGATCTAGTATACCAATATATTACAATATCAGGATTTCTGTTACCAGAAATAATAAATATAAAATTTTCAAATTACTGATCATCTTTCCAAATTGATCATTTTGCTACTTTTTGTGATCCATGTAAATAATCATGGAATACTTCTTTCCTCTGTTATAAGTCTATAGTTGGCTTCCGTTTATTAAACATGGTACCACTTTTGTGTATGCGTCAGATTACTTTCCTAATTTGCCCAATCTGCAGATTTTGCAATAATGGCATTTAGTTATTCATTCATTTAAGAGACATTTACTTAGTCACTAATATGCAACAGATTGTTACATACCCCCCCGAGAGCCATGCTGTGGCTAAAATTCGCAAACCTTTCAACAGGAGGACTCAAGTGGGGCACCCAACCTGAACTGGAGTTGAAATCAAGCAAGGCTTTGTGGAGAAGGCAACAACTGTGTAGGGTCTATGAAAGCTTGTAGGATTAGCCAGCTAAAGAAGGGAATTGAGTGCAAAGTCAGCAAAGGCACAGTGGCCACAGCCTTTATGCTCCTGGATTTCAACATAGCTAGCATGGCATAGGTGATGCAAATAAAGGAGTTAAAACTTCATTGTAGAGGTCAGGCCACAGATGGCTTGCATTTGGCAAATTAGGGAAACAAATTAATCCTGAAAGCAATAGGGAGCTGTTGAAGTATTTTAGAGGTAATGCTATAATAAGATTTGTTTTGTGTAAATTACTTTAGTTGAGTGTGAAGAATGGAGTGAAGGGGCAAAGATGTAAACTTATAAAGTAGCTGTTTATTTGTCTGTCTCCTCCAGTAAACTGTAAACCCCTGAAAGCAAGAGCTCACCGTTAGAGTACCTGACACTCAATAGCCAATAGAATACGTGCGAATGATGGCATGAATGGGAAAGAAAGAGTGTAAGGAGACTGACTGAAAGGGTCTTGGAATAATCAAGGCATGAAATGATGACAACATAAATTTAGGCAGCGGAAGGAACAATGGAGAGAAGTGAGAAGTGAACAAAAATGAGGGATATTAATGGGGTAGACTCAACAGATGGGTGACTTGTTTCATGAAGATTTAAGACCTTGGGATGAGACACAGGTTTGGAGCGAAGTTGAAGGCTTCTGTTTTGGACATTTTGATTTGGAAGTACCCATAGGACTTCAATGTCAAGATCTCTAGCAGACAACAGGATATAGCTGGAGCTCAGACAAAAGGTCGGGGATAGAGGAGTCTTCAGTGAATAGTTATAAGAATGGTAGAAATTAATGTTATTTTACAGAGAAAGAGTTTATAGAGTGAAAAGTCAAAAGCAACATAGAGCCCTCCAGAGAATACCACTTTAAGGAGTGGATGATGGAAAAGGTATTCATGAAGCTCTGCCTCTAACACATGGAAATAGTGTGCAATGGACAAGTAAGCCCTCGGAATCAGGGACTTTGGGAGTCTATAAGGGTAATAGCAAAATTGAATTAATCTAGTGCAATTCCTTCCAGTTGGACAGGTGATGTGACTTCCCCAGATTAACCAACTCCAAAGACCTGCACAACAGCAGCTGCTCATAGCTAGTACCTTGGTTTCTTATGCCATAAAATTTGGAGGTAAGAAGAAATGAACTCTGATGTTCCTTCCAGCAGTATGATTTTATGATTCTAATCAAGTTTCATTGCTTGTTCATTCAGGACAAGTACACAAACCAAACAGAGCAGTCTCCACCTTTTCAAACAACAGGGCCAAGAAAATGAGAGAATAAATGAGCCTGAAATCTCCAAGTCTTACTGCCATGCTGAACAAATGTGAAAATACAGCTTGTTCGTTTCTACTCAGTGATGCTAATGATTCGGTTAAATTGACTTCTTTGAAGGAAAATTACTGTTAATAACTTTAATTTCCTCCTAGTCTCTTCCCCCAGGTACCTGACATTTTAAATAAAATATTTTCATAAAATATTAAGAGCAAAGGAATTATATATTAGGTACCCAATTCCATGTTGACAGACTTTATGACTCCCTTCTGTCTTTCCTATCTATAAGCCTACATTTTTGGTTCATCAGATAAATACATAAAGTTTCCCATTCTATGCATGTCCTAAGATGTACAATCCATTTCAAATGAAAGTAAAAATTTACCCAAAAAAAAAATGTTACCCTAAGACCCACCACAAATCTTACTGATGCCAGCCTGTGGCACTGTGGAACATTCCCAACTTCAATTTAAATTTAGTCATTGTAGCTGCAGTTTTACTTTCTTTGCCCACAAAACCAGACCACAGGCCTTCTACCCTGGCCTGACCTCTCACCTGTGCAAGCTTCTGCTCTAGGAGGGCAAGTGTGGGGGAGGGGGGACCTGCCACTGGCCTCCCCAGACCCTTTGCCAACCCTTTCCACCCTCACCCCCTCGCTCTTGCCCTCTGGCTTCTGTCTGGGTTCAGCTAATGGAACGCATCAGTCAGGTCTGGGGGCAGGAGGAGATTGAGGCAGGTATATTGATTTCCCTGCTGTTTTCCTGCAGGGATATTACAGGTGTCCTCTACAAAGGGACACAGCACTTGCCAGATAACCCTTCTTGCCCCTTCCCTTAGAGTAGGAACAGTTCCCCATCGTTGCTAGGTCCCTCTTTATCACTCCCCTGGTGTGCTCCCTACACCTGTCCACTCCCTCTGAAGGGTCCCTTTATTAAAGCCCCCCTCAAAGGACTTGGTTTACACGTGCCATCTGCTCCCCAGCAGGGCCCGGAATGACACAGATTGAAAAAGTGACCAGGTGGTGCCCTGCATTGTGCTTTCACAGACGTTACCAAAGGAAATTGTCTGAAAACTGTGAAACACTGTAACATTTCCATGAGCAAAACCTAGCACAGACTTTCTTGAATATGCAAGGTCTCAATGCCAAGGAAATAATGATTGAGTCCTACCATATTTCTACAAGTCACAGTGTGCTGTAAAAATAAACATGCAGAAGGCATACAATCAGAATCCGAATGTCACTGCCAACCTAACCAGAATTTGTCTTAAAAATGGATCTGGAGAAACAGATGAAAGAACTGAATCTATCTTTGGAAGACAGAAACAACATTTCATCTTTTTGCCATTTATACACATCAAGATTTACTAACCCTGATATTGCGATACTGTAAGGTGATTCCAAGTCTTTCAGGGGATGTTGTAAAATTCTGAAAATTAACTAATAATTCACTTCATATTATTGATAACAATTACAGTTATCAAAGTCGTCACTTCTGAAAAAAAAGTTGGGAATCAATGACCTACATTTTCTGTAGTAATTCTCCCAATATCTCTCTAAATGAAAATATGGAATAGTTTCCAATTTATATAGTCTTTTGTCTATATTTCTAAAAATCATGGAAATTAACTTCAGGTATCTATTAAATAAAACTCAATAAAATAGCATTATCTCTGAATTTTCTAATTCTAAAAATCATGGAAATTAACTTCAGGTATCTATTAAATAAAACTCAATAAAATAGCATTATCTCTGAATTTTCTAATTCTCTAAGTATTATAGAAGGTAAAAGAGATTCTTAAATAATTATTTGAAAGTCTAAAGCTACAAATATATCTGGACAGGATTTTTAGCAATGAAGTTAACTTAATCTTCCCAGGTCAGTATCAACCTCTGGCCTCTCGGTGTTGGCTGTGCAAAACCTTACTTCTCTGACCACAAATCCAAGGGCACTTATGACATGTCCCTGCTGAGAGGGACCTAGAGTTTCACAGCTAGCCAAACGGATCGGAAAACAAATTTTCAACCCTCTAATTCTATAAAATATCTTTTTATTAAAGAGTGTTTACATTACCCCCTTAACTGGTAAATTCTTTTTAAATAAGTATTGTATTTTCAAGGAATTTTAAGGACATAGGCTATTTCTAAAGTCATTTTCTGATACATTGTATATAGCTGAAATCTAACCAAATTAGTAAAGCAATGTGCACAATGTGGGGCATGCTTTAATTAGAGAATACGTTCAGCTGCATAATTTGAGGTTCCACGAGATACAAATTTCATGGGGACTCTTTTTCAAGGCAATTCAGCAGTGCCCTGCCAAAATGTAAAATGTGCATACCGTTTTGACCAAATGGTTCTATTTCTAGGAATTTAGCTACAAAAAATTCACACACATGCACAAAGACCTACAAACAAAAATCTTCGATCTTTCAGTTTGCAATAGAGAAAACAGAAGAATAGTTAAATAAAGTATTATACATCCATACTACTAAATTTTATGCAATGTTAGAAAGAACAAGATAACTAGTATATTGGCATCGAAAGATCTCCATGATGTACAGTTAAAGTAAACAAAAGTTAAGTCACAGAAAAATGTACACAGTATGATCCAGTTTATATAATAAGAAAAAGACATGTATATGTACTTATATATGTAAATGCATAGAAAACGGAGGGGAAAGAAACACTGTAAACTCTTGCTTATGGTTATATCTGGGGATGGGTTTAGGTGGAAAAGGGTACTTTACATTTTGCTTCTATATTTCTGCATTATCATTTCAACTGGAACATATTAATGTATCACTTACATCATTTTAAAAACCAATGAGAAAAGATTAAAAGAAACTCCAGAAAGGGTTTTTGTGATTTGTCCAATGATAGTGCATCAGCAGATATGAGAGAAACCCATCCCAAAGGAACTGCCCTTTCATTTGATCCACTGTGGTCTCTCAAGAGTGAAACGGAAAAGGAGGGCCGTGAAGTGGATTGCACCTTAAAACACTAACCTGCAGAAGCAGATCTACATTCTATATGTTCAGGACAAATATAGCTACTACCAAATAGCAGGAGAGACATCTTGTGACTGGTTAGAGTTCAAATCAGTGACGCAGGCAAGACAACCTCCATGTCTCCATAAATGAAGTCACCCATTTCCCGACACTGAGGTGTTCTTACTTTAAAGGAGCACCATGAAATGGGATGAAATGGGAGAGAAAACAACTTCCTGCCTCCCTAAACTCTGTATATTTGCTAACATCTTTGAAAAATGGGGGACAGAGAGAGAAAGAACAGGCAGAAATTCAGAACCTGAAATTTATGCACACTGGAAATATTAACACATAGCCGTAACAACCTTTGTAAGAAATTTTACAGCCAAAAAGCAAAAGAAAACGACTGATATTTTCTAATTTTCCAGTACATGGTGTTTCCAAGCCCTTACAATTGACAAAAGGCTCGAAATGGGAGCTCTTCGGCCGAATTAGTTCCACAAAGCATCTTGTTTGGCCACACCATGGGCCGATACATTTGTTTTATTTTAATTATTTCCAAACATTTTTAAATGAGGAGATTTGAGACTCAAATAAATCTGGATTTCATGCTTCTCTAGAAAATGTAGAGGCACTGGCAACCCTGAGGCCCAGGCCAAGCTGGCAGAAATCTGTCAGACCCGCACGGCAGCTGCTCCCGGGGAGGGGCAGAACTGGGCTCTGGCAAGGCTGCAAGCCTCACTATTCCCTAAGGTCTCCGACACCTGGTCAGCCACACACAGGCATGTCACATACTTGGCCTTTGGAGGAATCAGAGTACACAACACCCTCACTGAAACCATGAGGAACTTCACCAGGTCAAAACTGGCCCTCCAGAACACTGAAATCAGTTTTTTAGGTTACCCCCCAAGTAGCATCTGTAACCTCCCTATCTCAGACTTCTGGCCCATGCAACTGCAGAAACAAAGGCACCTAGAATTAGACGAGGACCCATGGCCTTATCCTCAACTTCCTATTTCAATTCCATATTCACAGCAGGGTTGCCGGAAGCTGATCTGTCACATCTCAGCCTAGTCACTTAAAATAATTGTCACAAACTTTTTATCGTAACCACCTTTCTGTAGCATGTACCATCTTAATGGCAGGCAACACAGTACAGTGGTTAGAAGCTGGCATTCTGGTGTCAGCTTACCTGTGTTTCAATCCCAACTCTAACTTCCTGGAGTGATTAACTTAACCTCTCTTAGTCTCAGTTTCCCCAAATGTAAACTGGAGATACTATGAGTACCCATCCAAAAAGCCTGCTGGAAGGATTAAATGAAGTGGCACATTTTAAGTGCTCAAAAAATGTCTGTTGCTTTATTTTGTTTTCTTGTTATTACTACGTAAAGTGGAGAGATGAGTGCTCCCACTGAAGCCCCCTGGGGAAACAGGAGCCAGGATGACTCCCCCTAAATATCAGGGATCCCCAAATTCTTCTAATGGATGCCTCTCTCCTACCAGGCCTAAATAGCTTAATATAGTCTTTTTAAAAGCCTAGCTGGGAGATACAGATACCCTGGGGATAGCATCTGGTTCACTGAGTTATATTTCCAAACCTCACAGTCACAGAATTCTGAGGCTGTTAGGGCTGAGCTAATGTTAGGTCCCTCTGTCCAAATGCAGTCACTGGGCTAGGCGAGTCCAAAGGACAATCTGGCACTTCATGGTGGCCCTGTGGGGTGACTGGAACTTTCTGTCCTTGCATGGTAGCAGAGCAAATGTCTCTTATAAGTTTTATAGGAATTTTCTCAGCCTCCTTTGTATGGATAGGTCAATGCCATCTGCCTCTATGAAGGAGAACAAGAGGCGTGAGCAGTAATACTAGTCATAGTATTAGCAGGAGGGGCAGCAGCTGTTGTAGAAGCAGCAGTAACATAGTTAGTACCCTGCGTTGTTATTCATAGTGCAGTGTCAGGCACTTTTGCCCTGTAGGGTTATTCTTCTCATTTTACAGATGGAGCAAGTGAGGCTCAATGTGGATGCCCAGCATCACACAGCTAGCTAATACAGGACATCCATCAGGATTTGAGCTCCGGTATGCCTGATTCCAATGCCTGAAGGCCTCAGCAACATTACACTGCTAAAAGCAAACCTGCAGTAAAAACACACATCCACCCACCTAGCTGCCTCTGAAAGGAAGCATTTCCAGAGCAGAGGTTCCTTCACCTTGCGTGGGTCATGGATGCCCACTGCAATCTGGTGAATCCTAGAGACCCTTCTCAGCATAATATTTTTAAATGCATAAAATTAAATACTTAAAGTACAATGGAAAGCAGTCATATTAGAAAATACTTATCAAAATAATGGTTTTTTTTAATGGACATGCATAGGAATATATGTTCTTCTTTTCAACCCATTAATTGCCAAGATGGAGCAGTGGCTCTAACACTTGCCCTAATTATCACTTGGAAGTAAGTGAAATCAAGTTGTAATTCATTTGCCAGCTACATTTATGGACCCACCAAACTGCAACCTCACACCTTGATGGGGTGCACCTAAGGTGTAGAACTCCTGTTCTGGGAGAAAGAACGGGAGATGTCAAATGGAAAATCAGTGGTCTGTCATCTCTTCTAACTTGATGAGCTGTTTATAATTAATTCACTTGAAATACTTTTTTCTTCCTATTTCTGAGGAAATGGCTAGCTACTTCAATTCATTAATGTTAGAGGGCCAAAAACATCCTTAAATTGTTTAGGAGGAAAAGAATGCTTTAGGAGGGCAATGTATCTTAAAGCAATGATTTGCCTGGCCCAATGGTGTTTCATTATACTCTGGTTTCTCTTCAGATCATATAAATCTTTCGCCTTTTACCAATGGTGTTTCAGTAGCTGGAGGTGGAATTTCCCAACCCTGGGCACCCCAACGGATCATGGAATCCTTTGAGCTGTGAAGGAGACTCCTAGTCACGGGGAGAAGATAACAATATCTTGTGGTCATATGGTGTGTGACATTCTCATTGAAGGTTTTATAAGTAGTAGGTGAGAGAGGTGTTCAGAGAAAAACCTTCCTCTGATCTATGTCCCTTTCAACTATTTTCCATAAAGTAAAGTAAAGAAAAATTAGATGGTGTCCATGCAGGGAAAATAAAAACTCTGCTGGTCATTCATTCCCTGGAACATAACGAGCTCCTTGTTGAGATTTGAAAGGTAGGACATTATTACTTTCATCTCCTCTAGAAACTCAGGTTACACCTTCAGCATGAGAAAACCATCCAAAGGCACAAGTTTCCTGCCAGACTCTTAGAAAGTGGGGTTTGGGAGTGATTGCTGCAATTGAGTGAAACAGACCTTGCAAATAAAAGTCATTCTGGGGTGATATTTTGAAAGCAGGTTTAATTCCAACGAAGATACCGCTAACTTCTCATTCATCCACTCAGTCATGCATTAACACACCTGGGTCTACTTCCACTGGGGGTGAAGTAAACCCATTTTTGTATTTGGTTAGCTGAAGAATCATAGCCTAGGAACTTGCAAAACCTTTATATCATTCTAAGGCATAACTAGATAAGTAATATTACAACTTGAAAAAGCATTTCTACTTTAAAGGGTGAGGCTTTATCAAAAGAAAAACTATTAAACAGCAAAACAAATACTAAGGAAGGCGAGAAAGACCTATGCAAGGTTATTCTATTTCCCCAATATGATTGGGAAATAGGAAAATGTGGAATGGACAACACTGAGAATTAAGCAGTGTCCTCACAAACACAGTTAACATCTGAACACCAACAGCAAAACCACAGAAAGTCGCTGCTGCCACCCATCAGTGATGAAAAGCTTTATTTATTTCTCAATAGGGGGGATAAGTCTGTTTGACAGTCACTAATATGGCCTACACTTTCATATATTACAAGGTGAAAAGCAACTATTTTAGAAACTTCAGTCTGGACATGAAATACCAACTGTGATCATTAAAACGTCTCCATTAGTCCTTGACCTCATTCTGCATATCAAACGCAGAAGTTCTTGGTTTTACAGAGATTCACTGCAATAGACAGTTTATTAAAAACCTGGGTCATCAGTGCTAATAAGCATGCTATTTCACTTTTTTTAAGTGATCACAAACAATAATTCAGTCACATTCTGCTAAATGATTTTAAGTTTCAAAGAAAATTTCTACTTCCCAAAAACTGAGTTCACTATTAAGGATATTGGTGGAGAACATGAGAAATACATAATCTTTCTTTCCCATGACAGTATTACCTAAGTGCTCTGGTCCGAAAGGATACAATTTACTCTCAATATACGATTTTGAAATTAAAAATTTAAATTTGGCAGCTAATTACTAACATATTTTTTAATAATCTGCAAAAATTGTTCATTGATTCCATTATTTGAGTTTGCCAGACATCTGAAAAACTAGGGATAGAAATACAGACGCTGAACTCAGAAACTAACTTCACTTATATCACATCCTCTCACAAATTAGCATGCCAATATAACTGATACAAGGAAAACAGCTTAGCAGCACTGAAACTCAATTTCACCTCAATTTACC
This sequence comes from Varecia variegata, assembly GCA_028533085.1. Taxonomy (NCBI): domain Eukaryota; kingdom Metazoa; phylum Chordata; class Mammalia; order Primates; family Lemuridae; genus Varecia; species Varecia variegata. The sequence goes on along the minus strand of CM052436.1, from coordinate 191,088,254 downwards.
TTAGTCACCATTTCAATTCTTAATAAATCAAACCCTAAAATGGATTTAGTGGTATGGGAAAATATCATGTTCATAGGGATTGCCAAATATAACTGTCCCATGTTGTCAAAATTAGCAGTATACATTAATCCAAAAACAATTGGTTATGTTCTTGGGAAAGACAAGCTAGCAGCGCTCCAAGCAGTGACCAGTCTCTGCTGAAGGCGAAATATTTCAGAGATAATAAAGGTTTTAAAAATCCATTTCTGCAAAAGCTTTCTGGTAACCCTTAACACTTTTTAAGCTTCCATATTTCTCTATCTCATAAGGCAAAAACACACCGTCTCAGGATTCCAGCGCATGTAAGTAGTTTAACATCATTCACATTTTCAGGCACACAAATATAAAACTTCCAGAAGAATATTTTAGAACAAAGCTTTCTGTGTGGGTGTGCATTTGCAAAATAAGGTAGAATTATTCCGACAGATGTAAATGTGCACCCAGTGATCAAATGGAGTCTTAGAAATTCTGTTTTGACAGTTGCAGAACAGCATATTCATGAGTGATTAATTCAGAACTGGGTGGTGATATCATCAAAACTAAACCAAAACTAAGTTCTGATGGTTGAGTAATAATATAGTTGGAGGGAAGTGTAATCAGTAATCTAATACATGGTACCTTTAGATGTGTTATGATATGTTACTAGTTCTGGCAGCAAAAGTGTCATGTACATAAAAATGCCAATAAAAATGCCTTGCCATTTAAAAAGTGAATTTTAATGAAAACAGGCATTCTCCCAAGATGGCAATCATTTATTAAACTTCTACAGTTCAAAAGGAAGATGACATAACAGATCAATACACTAGCTGAAAAATATGTAAGACTGTCCTATGAAAAACACAGCATTCTAGATTACATAACACAAAGAGGGATTACACCACATACCCCTGGTGAGCTAGATTTCTGATCTTCTGTATGATTCTATAACTTAGGCCACTGAAGGTTGAAGAATATAAACCATCAGGTTCTCAGTTCAACCACACATTTCTGAAACTAACAATCTAAACACACTAAAAGGATAAAGTTAAAATTTTACACACACACACACACAATTTTTCTATTCTGAAAAGCACAATTCTTCAGATACTTTCTTACATTCTCAGAGAATGCCTAGGTAAAGTCACCAGTTGCTTTTCCTGGTCATGTTTACTTTATGAATCTGATTTCTCTTTAAAGGGGAAATTCAATTCCATTTTAAGATGTTATATGGCTGCCTATGTTTGGATGACATTATTGCCAACCACACAGAATTATTAAACAGCTATCTCCACACACCCATAACTTAAATTTATAGACCACCACGTATCACATTTATGGTAAAAAAAAAAAAAAGGCAATCTTCCATAAATGTTTTGGCCAAAATTAAATTTCAAACACGTGTTTTACAACAATAGCTAGAAGAGTTTTTTTAAAAAAGTTAGAAGAGTAAGGACATTTCTCAAATATATCCATATTTATGGAAATATAATGGGCATGTGCATTTCTCTCTAGAAAAAAGTGACAGTTTTATGATAGTTTTATGATTCTGGATAAAGCTGCACTTAGACACACTTGGAAATTGGAGAATTTCATATTTCTATACTTCAGTACTGCCTAGAAACAAAGTCTACACTCAGAAGTATTGTACTATATAGACAGGGTCTAATTGGTTAAAGAAAAAGCAACTTTAAAATTCTCTCCATTTTTATGCTTTTAGGAGGCCAGAACACTGCCCCCAACGAGTGCTGAGCCTGTCTGTGTTAAGTGGAAATGGTCAATCATGTCTATGATTTCCCCAGAAGAGGTAAGAAGCTCCACAAGCACACACATTTACATGCGTTGCACGGTGCCAACTATTTCCAACCAAAATAATCATATACACGTCGAGCCGAGCTATTTCTAGCCCAGAAGCGGTGAACGTCTGGAGAGAGTCTGAGGAAACCCAGTAGGCGATGACTACAGGGGAAGGGGGGTGGCGGCTGGGTCCCCTGCCTCCCGCGCGCACAGGGCGCCTCGCACCCGGCACCTGCACTGGGTCCCCGCTGGGCATCCGGGAGCGCGCGCGCGCGTCGGGGACGCACCCGCGGAAAGCAAACAAGCCCCACAGGCCCGGGCGGGCGGGAGCATCCTCGGGCGGGACCCGAAAAGCCTTCTCCTACCTGTCACTTTGCTTGGAGCTGCAGCCGGGGATGCGGCGACCGCCGCTGCCTGGAGACCCAGTGTGTGCGCGCGTGTGTGTGCGCGCGCGTGTGTGTGCGAGAGAGGTCTTGTTGGCGGTGCAGCTCACTTATTGCTCCCGGCAACACCAACCCCCTCCCCGCCATAAAGAGCCGCCGCCAAGCCCCCTCCCGGCGCGCCCCAGTCCCGCCCTCCCGCCTGCCTCCGCCCCCCCTCCCCGGCCTCCCCGCCTCCCCGCCGCGCGGTCCTTACCTCCTCCGAGGACCCGGGGTCTCCGCCGTCTCCCCGGTGAGCCCACGGGACAGCGCCGGCCCGCCTGCCCGCCGCCGGGCTCTGCGTGTCCCCGGCTCCGGGCCCCGCGGCCCCTCCGTGGCCCGCCGCTCCCTCCTCCCCTGCCCCCGAGTCTCCCTCCTCGTTCTTGCCTCTCGGCTCCAGAGCCCGAGCTGTCGCCTCACAGCCCCAACCTGCCCAGGCTACGGAGCATGCCCAGTGCGGCGCGCCCGGGCTGGGCTGGGGGTGGGCAGGGGCCGGGCCGGCCGCCCGGCTGCCGGGAGCCCGCGGGGCGGGGAGGGGACGCCGGGCCGCCCGGGGGCGCCGCGTCGCGGGCCGGGGGCCGGGCGGCCGGGCGGGTGGAGGGCAGCGCTGGGGTAGGAGGGTGGGGCGTCCGGGGAAGCCCGGCCGCTGAGCGCTCGTCTGGGGTCTCCGCGGCTGCCCCCTGCGACGTGTGCCCCATGCCTGGGGGTCGCGGTGCGCACTGGGTGGCGCGGGGCGCAGAACCGGGGGATGGGGGTGGGGAGCGACACCCTCCTCGGATGGGAGTCCGCAGCCCGCTGTGGGCCGTGGGTGGGAGTAAAGAGTGAAGGGGGTTCGGGACTGGAGAAAACTGGTGCCCCAAAGCCGTGGCCGGGTCGGGGGAGTGCTTATTTGTTTATATGATATTTTATCTAATAAACACATGCAGCGCTTACAGTGCGTCAGGCACTGCTCTAAACGCCTTTTATTCGTTTAATCCGTAAAACAATCTTCCAAAGCAAGTACTACTATTATCTTTTTTCCCCGAGGCTTACACTGAGCTACAGAGAGATTAAGTGGTTCCAAAAAGTCTTCCCCCAAAGTGCAACCTGAGACACACAACCCCCCTAGACTTTGGTCCCTGGGATGCTGGGGAGCTGCTCCAGCCGGTTCCCGTCTTCCCCCCCGCCCTGTAACGGCCCCCAGGTGCCTCTGAGCCACACTCACACTCAGGCCCTAATGCTGTTCAGCCTAGCATCACCCTTTGTGTGGACCCTCACAACGTGCTACTCCAGGACTCCCGGAGGGCTCCCTCCTCCCGGCGGCCACTCCGCCTCCTCCTCCTCCTCCTCCTCCTCCTCCCAGCCGGCGGCCACCAAAACCCGGAGACGTGGCACCTGCGCACTGGGGACTGGGGCCACGCTCGCAGCTGAACTGGGCATGCTCAGCCGCCTGAGCAAGTCCGGCTGGCCAAGAGGAAAGAAAGGGCCTGTGTAGGGGAAGAAATGGAAGGGGAATACGTGTGCAAACAATAGTCCTGGCGCTGAGGGGCAGGGGCAATTGTAGATGCAAAAGGCTCATTCCGCTGGCACATCCTGGCCATTTCCAGGCAAGGCTAAGAGTGGAGGATGATCATCAAAAGTTTACCAACTGGACATCCTTAAGCGGGGGCGGGGCGCCCTGAGGGTCCACTGACCATTTCCCAGCTAAACTACTATGCTACAATTTTAGCTGAGCCCTGAAAAAAACTCTTCAGCTGCTGAGCCTGTCTGCCTGTGAAGAAGCCAAGAAAAATATCCTAGACCAACTTTCCCTGCAAGACTAGAAAGGAAAGACAGGTCCCAGGCAAAAGCTGGGTGGCTTTTCACTGTTAGGGGGGTCTTCAAGATGTGGTGATTTTGAGTGATACCATCTGGGTAAGGCAGTGCTTCTCAAATTGTAACGGGCATGCAGATTGCCTGGGGATCTAGTTAAAGGGCAGATCTTGATTCAGCAAGTCTGTGGTGGGACCCGAGAGTCTGCCTTCCTAACAAGTTCCTGTGACATGCCCATGTTGTGTCTTTAGATCAGATTCTGAGTAGGGTGAGCTTAGGGCAGGATTTTGGGCCTCTTCTCTATTTTATATAAGAGAAAACTAAAGTTCAGAAAGGTTAAGGAATTTGCCTTAGGTCACACAGCCAATTAGTAGTATAACTTAAATTCGAAACCAGTTCTCCAGGGCTTCCTATGTATGTTTCTATATTCCCCAGGTAAAACTCGTAGGTATTTGTACTGGAAGCTGTCATCTATGTGTCTTGGCAGTTTTAACAGTGGAACTTAATTTAGTAGATAGCGCACCCAAACATACTGTATCAGTTAGCCTTTGCTGTGTAACAAATCACACTGAAACTTGGTATCCTAGAGTAAAAAGTATTGATTAGTTCACAATTCTGTGAGTCAGCAATTTGGGCTGGAATCAGCTGAGGAGTGTTGGCATTTATCCTGGGCCCATTCATGCAGCTGCAGACATATGGAGCTTAGCACCCCACCTGGATGGCAAGCATGACAAGTGTTCCTATATGGCTTCATCATGTGGTGAGCTCCTAGCTCCCAGCAGCAAGGGAGAGCAAGCCCTCCATTTGCTAATGTCCTGCTGACCAAAGAAAGCCATAAGGCCATGCTCAGATTCAAAACATGGAGAAATAAACTTCACTTTTGATAAAAGGAGATGCAAAAAAGAGTGCTCTTTTTTTTAATCTACCACATACATCAATTTCTGTAAAACCAGCCCTCCTGCCTTAGAATTCAAAGTTTTATAGATTAAGCCCATCTTTCATTTTACATGTTGGTAAACCAAATCACAACAAACTTTTGTTGTTCCTGTTAAGTCTTCGATCTACAACTGAGTTGATTAAGGAATCTCAACTCAGTGGGGTATAAACCTTAAATAGTTTTTTTTTTTAAAGTTCTAAATTCACTTTGTTTCTGTTGAAGCTCCCTTTCCTTTGGTGACATCTTAGACAGTCATTCATTCATTCAACAAATATTTTTGAAACCTTTTATGTGCCAGGCACTATTCTTTGCCCAGGATCCTGAAGTAAGCAAGAGATAAAATTATTGCCCCTGTGAAACTTGGTTGCTATCACGAGACAGACAATAGCGCATAAAAATATATAACATTGAGTAGTGCTAAGAACCATGGTGAAAAGGCTTCCTGAGGTGGGGTGGGAGGACAGCTATTTTAGATAGGGATCAGAGATGGCCTCTCTAAGGATGCAACATTTGAGTGGAACCTGAATGTAAAAAGAAATAAGAAGATCTGGGGAACAGCGTTTCCAGCAGAGGAACCAGCAAAAGCCCTGAGATGAGATGTGCTTGGCAGGTCCAAGGGAAAGAATGGAGGCCAGAGAGGTGGAGCAGGACATGGAGTGAGCAGAATGAGGGTCACAGGTACAGCACTGTGGTCCTCCCTTGGTTCATGGTGGCTGCTTCTCTGGCTAGGGGACCAGTGACACACTCTATGGCAGGCGTCCAGTGCCAGCTCTCTGCCATGGAGGACATAAGGAAGGCCCTCAGAGGGTCCTTTTGGAACTCCCACCCCCAGTTTCTCTTTTTCTCCCCACGCTTCACAGTTCTCTTTGTGGTGGTCCAGTCCAGAGCATCTCAATGCTGGGGCTCACACACCAGGTGGGCCACCCTATTGGATGGGGTATCCACAGGAAAGTTAAGCTCTGCAGCCTTCCACAGTATCCACTGGAAGCCCAGAGAAAATGGAGAAAATTGCCCATCCTGGGTCCAGGCTAAAGGATTGGCTGGGAGGAAGGCAGCTGAGATGGAGCCGTTTCTGCCACTCAGAGGATGCCTGGACCCAATTAGGAAGGCTTTTTCTGGAATATGGATCCCTGAACACCTTTGTGCTCAGCTACAGACTCTAGTGATCAATTACTAGGCAAGATCTTGCTTGTTATAGGAATCAACATTCACCACAAGAAAAGCAGAAGCAAACCACCAATGCAACCAGTTGCTACTTTGATTTTTATAGTCTTACATGTTGTCATTGTCGCTTAATATGAAAGGAGAGTAGCAACAATAAGGACCTTTATGTTCATAGTCTCAATTGTATTAACAAAAGACCATATTGTATCTCTTTTAGAGAAAGGGCAGTACATCTCTTGCCCCAATTTAAAGTGACACATTAATCACAATTTCCACCTAGCTCTTTGCGTGCTGTCCTTTGGAAAGAAAGAGATCACCACTGGCCCCAGGTTGCCTTAATCAGAGACATATATCTTTGAAAATTGGACAGCACACAGACTGGCCTGACATGAGCCCTCTCTGCCCAGGGTATCCCTTCCCTAACCTTGTGTCTTCTTCCACTGTGTGCTCAGTGACTAAAACAACTCATAGGGTGCTGAAAAACAAAGAAAACAATCATGAAGGAAAATTGCCCAAAGATTAAGTTTATGTACAATGTAATGGCAGATGGAAAAAAAAAACAACACTGAAAACACTAAACTTTCTGTTAAATCAATTCTTGATTGGAGTTTGAAGGTATAATAAAAAGAAAAGTAAAATAGAGCACATAGTTTAATTCCATCCCAAAGTACTTGCTTAAGAAGAGGATTTTCTACGTGTGAGCCAGGCTTAGGATATGAGTAGACTGCAGATGTTCAAATATATTGTGTAATGATGATGATTGTTACTATGGAGGTATAACATATATACTATAAAACACGAAAATCTGAAGTGAGAGCTTGAAGAATTTACACTTATATAAACACCTATGTGGCCACCACCTGGATCAAGATATGTAATAGAACATTTTCAGCACCCCAGAAAGTTCCTTCATGTTCTTTCCCAGTCAATACCCCTCCCACGTCTCCCACAAACACACACACCCCATCGAAACCACCATACCACAGGTAATCACTGCTCAAACACCATAGAATTGCTTTCCCTTGTCTGTGAACTTCATATAAATGGAATCATGCAGAATGCATGCTTTGGGGTCTGGCTTCTTCATTTGTCATTACGTCTGTGAGATTCATCCATGTTGTAACTTGTATCTGTAGTTTCTTCCTTTTTACTGTTGTGTAATATCATTGCATGAATATAATAAAAAGTATTTATCCAACTATTGTGATGATAAAAAAAATTATGAGGTTTTTTAAAAAGTGCACTTGACGGTCCTTGAAAACTGTCACAAACTACTGCATTACTTCTCTGTATAGTCCCTATTCCTAACACAATGTAGGATACTAAGTGTTCAATACTTGTGTTAATGAGTTCTTCTGTGAGACTAAAGATTATTCTGTGTCATGGTAAAGTGAATTCCTAAGTATTTTATGCAAAAAACACAAATAAAATTATGACATATTTCTGGAGAAAAAATAAAGGATTTTCTCCAAATAAGCCAGCGGACAATTAAATTATTTTTCTGATGCCAAAATATTTGTAATCATTCCCTTGAAATGTGAGGAATATGTGCTGTTAGATTTAAGTCAGAAAGCCTCAAAAGTGAATGTCAGCATTTAACCTACAGGGTATGATTTACAAATGAGTGCACTGTTCCTACTTACCTGATGTTTATGACAAGATTACCTAAAATGAAATGAGAGCATATGGAAAATATACTCACTACTTAATGAGGCTGCTCAACTGCCGGCCTAATTGCATGGTTTTATGTTTCTCTCCATTCTTTAAATGTGAACAAATCAGTTTTGTAAATACAATGATTCGTTCCCACCATTTCTGTTATACTGCAACAAGATTAGAAAAATACATTAACTTACAATATAAATATCAATTGCACACTCAACAAGACTCAATGTTCTTTTCTTTCCTTCACTGACTCCATGTGGTTGGAATCACAACAAAAGTACAATTCAGTTAAATTTATTATTCCTCTATGCCTCAGGAAGCCCAAAATTTTCACCCACACATCAAATAAATTTTTTACCTTATTTTTTCCAGTCAATTTTGCCATTGTGATTCATATTGACCGAGATAAAAATAATATTTTTTTTACAGCTTTCCACCTAGAAGTGACTTAGAGGATCATGTTATCCATTCACTTCAACTAATTAATGAATATTTAAAGTCTCAGAGAGGCTGTGTGACTTCCTAAGGTTGCATGCCCAGCTAATGGCATGCAGAAACTCTAGCTTCCTTTTTAGAAACTGTACTCACATCAGTTCAACATCAATCCAGAACAAAGAAGATTGATTGAATATTGTCAGAATTCTATAAAGCATATATTTTAGCTCATGATCAAAAACAAATTTCTCCTTGTATTTTATAGAAGTTTTCTCAAAAAAGTTTCCTTTTCTAGACTTTATAAATGAGCTGATAAATGCTCTGGCACTTAACCAATGAGAAGACTGAGTTTCTGGCACCCATATAAGCTTTTGACACCAAAGAAATTCCCATCTAGGATTTAGGCAGGGCTACCACGTGTGGTAGGGCATGTTGTCCACTGCACAAGGACACACAGCCAATGGGACAAGTGTTGACTGAGATCCTCCGCTTGCCAAGCCTTTTGCCTGGCACTGGGCTGAATCAGCCCCAAAGAAGGGGTAACTCTTTCCAATTTGGACAAAGTTGTGGCATAGGCCTGACTCAGTGGAACAGATGCAGCTACCAGACTTGCCTCATCTATATAATATTCTGTTAAATGTAGCAGATTTGCAGACAAATAATTAGCAGCAAAGGATCTGTGTGGTTTATGCTTCTTTTCCCTCCTTTCAAAATAATGTTAATGCAACCAGAAGTGAGTGTGTCCATTTTAGTTGGTTCATGAAGGGCTTTATTCCTTCTCAACTTCACAGCGATGGCCGAAGTGCTAGAGAGAGAGCAAGTGCCAATGCACAATCCCATTTCACAGCTCTGTTTGCATCATGCCTGCTAACATCTCACTGCCCAAAGCAAGTTCCGGGTTTGGGCTCAGTGTTTGGTATAGGGCAAAGTGACCTGCCCATGGTGGGAGGGTGCTGCAAAGCACATGGCTACAGAGAGCAGTGCATAATTGAGGTCTTCATTTCCATCTACCACGCTACATTATTGGACTGCACATTCCTTGAGGACAGGGACCATTTCTTATTGAATTTCTAATCCCCAGGGCTCAACCTGGTGTTTAGAATATAGTGAGGTGGTAAAAAATGTTTGCTGAACTCAAAATACATGGCCCTGCAATCCACTGAGTGGCTGGGACCAGGAGCAGTGAGTCTTTTTTTAGTTTTACATTATTTTTAATTGACAAATAACAATTGTGCATATCTATGGGGTACAATGTGATGTTTCAGTATTTGACTTTTTCTGCAGCCTCATATTATTCCTTGAGTCAATCATTAAATAGTATTGATTGATATCATTTTACAAATATCTCCTAAATCATTCTTTAGCGTCAAAACTCAGCTTCTCAAACCCCTCCAGGAGGAATTAAGCCTCTTCTGTTTCCCCAAAGCACCTGGTATATTCCTATTTCATAAGCACTTGCCTCATTGTTGTAGAGTTATCTGTTTATCTGTCTTATCTCAAAGGAGTGTGAAACTCCAGAGGGTAAAATCAGCATTCTAACTCATTTTCTTCCTTGCAAAAGAAACAACAGTATGTATTTTAAAATAGGTAATACCTGCCCAAGATATAAAATTCAAAAGGAATTAACAGAATATACTTCAAAATAGCTAGAAGAGATGATTTGGAATGTTCTCAACACAAAGAAATGATAAATGTTTGAGGTGGTGGATATTCCAGTTGCCCTGCTTTGACCATTATGCACTGATGTATATATCAAAATATCACATGTACCCCATAAATATGTACCATCATTATGTATCAGTAAAAAAGTGTATATAGTGAAAAAGACTGCCTCCCCCTAAGCATTCAAGTACCAAGAGGAAATCATTATATTTCTGTGCCTTACTTAGCCTTCCTATAAACGTGTATCAGTGTGTGTATGTAAACTTATATACATATGTTCTTTGTTCTTCTTATATACTATTCTTCTTTTAAAATTTAATCTATTTTGGAAATGATATTCTATTTTGGAAACTCTACATGTACATCTATACATGTAGAGCAACCTCAATCTTTTTAATAGCTTCCTATCATTCCATTGTATGGATGCGCCATAATTTATTATATCTGTGCTTTAACGACTACTCCTTACTATGAGCAATAATGAAAGTAATATATTTCCACTTCCTTCCCACTCCTTTCTCCTCTTCACCATCCAAAATTTTAGTTGTGTACAGCATAATTTGTCTTAGTGTTTATTTTTGTAGCTTTAAATATATCTTCTATGACTTGCTATATTTGGTTTATAATAATATCTTTGACATCTGGCTCTGAAGGTAGTCCATGTACTTTCTTTTCATCTTTCTTCTTCCTTCCTTTCCTGAATGTTACTTGTGTTATTTTTACATTTTCTGGATTTGATTGGCACTTTATTTAATCTTAATCTAACAATTAATTAGTTTCACTGATAGTTCATTTGCTTTATTTTCTCCATTCATCTTTTGGTTTGCTGGCATTTGGCCTATAATAATTTCTTTTTAAGGGATTATGGGATCCATATACTTTAATGATTGAATGTCAAGCTATCTGTCTGTTCACTGTGCACTTACATAATTTCTTGGCTTTGTATAAAATTTTTGTTGTACCTTTTTGTTTCCTTGAGGACTTTGTAGGCATTACTTCTAGCATATAATGTTGCTGTGAGGAAGTCTGAGGCTGGCCTGGTGGTTTTCCCCTGAAAGATGATTAATTTTTTTTTACCAAAATTCCCAAAGGATTTTTCTTTATCTTTGAAGTAAAATAACTTTATTAGAATATTTTTACATCAGTGGTAATGTTTAATGGTGAGAGATAGAATGCTTTTTCAAATTTTAGATTCAAAGTTATGACTCTGATATTTTCTCAGATTACATCTTTAAATATTTTATTAATATGCTCTATTATTTCAGTTCCCTATTTTAGAGATTGATGATATGTGTATTAGATTGCCTTTGTTGGTGTTGTATATGTAATTTTCCCTCTAATCCTTCTTAACTCTTTGTTCTTTTACATTTTATTTTACTCACTTTTCTTAATCCTATCTTCCATGTCCACTACTGTGTTATTTAGCAAGATCTTTTTGTCTTTGTACTTCTCTGTGTAGCTTTTATTTTTATGGTTTTACTTTTCTTTTCCATTTTTTTCCCTTACCTGTGCTAACTAGTCTCCTCGTTATGTCTCATGTCATCTTCTCTGAAGTCTTTTTGTGAAATAGGTTTGCATTTCTCTCTTTCCAGCCCACAAAAAGGCAACTTCGGGGCTACTCCCAAAGCAAGGCCTCTCTCTCTTCCCCTCTGCTGCATTGAGAGAATGCTTCCTAAAATATGATGTCTATGTAAATCTTCATTAACCCTGACTCTTTGGAAAAAAGCTTTGTCTAGGGCAGCTTTCACTACCACCTGATAATCCTCCTTCCTACTGTTCAAAGCAATCACATATAAATTATATCTCAAATTTTAAAAAATACCCCAAGAGTAGGCCATGTGCCTTTAAGAATTGTACTCTACTGTCTCAGTCTCAGACCTACTGCAATGAGTGTCCTCTCTCAGCATCTTCCAGCATCCCTATTTGATCTTCATCGAATGCTGCAGCCCTTACTTAGATATTTGTTAAGGCTCATGAAGTCACATTTCCTTTTCTCATTTTCTTTTTGTTTTAAGGTGATTTGCAAGGGGGAATGGTACATATTTCTTTACTAGGAAATTCTAAATAAGAAAAGAACAGCAATATTTTCCACCTTCTAGCTCATTTTTCTTTTCATTTCCAGGATCTAATGTGATATGTACTTAGTTAATACTTGCTAAAAGAAAAATAAAGGAGGATATGGAAATAACATTCATCAGAAATCAATCAGGTGGGGGGTGAGCAGATGGCTAAATTCATACCTAATGGGTACAATGCACGCTATCTGGGTGATGGGCACACTTACAACTTTGACTCAAATGGTACAAAAGCAATTTATGTAACCAAGACTTTTGTACCTCTGTAATATTCTGAAATTTAAAAAAAGAAAAGAAAAAGAAAAAGAAAGGAGGGAGGTGTATTAGTTTTCTATTGCTGCTATAACAAATTACCTATAAATTTAGTGACTAAGACAACCCACATTTATTATCTCACATGAGTCTCACTGGGTAAAATAAAAGTGCCAGCAGGGCTGCATTCCTTTCTGAACTCTCTAGGGCAGAATCCATTCCCTTGCCTTTTCCAACCTCTAGAGCTGCCCACATTCCTGGGCTCCTGGCTCCTTCCTTCATCTTCAATACAGCAAGGCTGGTCGCAGGTCAAGTACTTCTCACATGGCATCACTCTGACCTCTTTTTCTTCCTCCCTTTCCACTTATAAAGAAATGTGTGATTACATTTGGCTCAGCTAGATAATCCAGGAGAATCCTCAGCATCTCAAAATCCTGAATTTAATCACATCTGCAAAATCCCTTTTGTCATGTAAGGAAACATATTCGTAGACTCTGGGTATTAGGAAATGGACATCTTGGGAGCAGGGTGCATTATTCTATCACAGAGGGAGAATGGAAGTGAAGGAAAAAGTAAGTTACTTGTTCTTATGCAAATGTAATTCTAGCCTGCAATAGTGAGATTCAATTTGATTTTAATAAGGGCTGTAAAGTTTCTCAGTGCTCAAGTACTTGGCTTTTCTGTGAGATAAGTAAAATCTTATGCCTTACATGATATTATGGTTCAAATAAAGAGATGTCTTGACTAATTCCGTTTTTAGGAAGAATAAGTTATATAATTTAAAACATATTATTTGAAAAGCCTCTTGAAGTATTTCTTTCCAGATGCTATCTAGGTGCCAGTATATAGTATAAGAGATCAAATGTAAATATAAAATTAAATATAAATATAAAATAATATATATAGTTTAAATATAGATACATAAATTAAAATATATCATATAATAGATAGAAAGGCACACAGATGGATATAAAAAAGTAATAAACTCCAAACCTTGACAATAATTGGGGAAGTATTTCAAATTGATGATAATGAAAAGAGACATTTCTAAAATTGTCTTTCAAAATCTGAATTTATCATGGGGAATAAGATGCAATATATGAAAAACTTGTCATAACAGAGAGACTATACAAAAATATTAAGTTAACACAAGTGATATTCAGAAATTATGCAAACAAAAACATTTAGAATCTAGTTGAAAAATGTATTTAAAGAGGTAAACTACTGATTACAACTTGAATTAACTTTCTGGCATCTTAAATAAATAAATAAATTTATTTTTTTTTAAAAAGAGAATGAAGAGTAGTTCTGGGAATTACCATATAGACTACCAAAAATCTCAGGGCAAATCATTTTTTTGAAACTGCTTACAGGATGTGGAGAAGGTCTTTGTGTTTTTTTAATCCTATTCAAAATGTCAGAAGCTTCTTTAAGGTGGCCCTATTGCTCCAAAATGCAGATCTAGAACCCAGGAGGTGGCATCTGGATAGATAACATCTGTTGCCCACTGTTCCTTGCTAATTTTTAATAATGCACTAATGTTTTTCCAAGGAAGCATGACTCTAGTTTCATCTGCTTAATAACTTCGGTGCATTTTTCCTTTGCCTACTTTAATGTCATTTCCATGAGGCCACAGTGATACTTTTTCAGTGAGCCAGGCACAACTGATTATGGACATTAAGGCTGTGTTGACTCAGCCTTTGGGCTAAATTTAGAAAAATAAAAATAAATAGAAGCAGAATTGATTTAAAGTAGAATTCAATGTAGGTACAGATGAGGGACTCACTAGTGCAGTGGAGTTTTCCAGGTGCAGTTTTGGTGAATCTAGGTAAGGATCACCAAGGTGACTTCTGTTACTCTAGCTTCTTCACAATTTTGTTAATGTCTGGAAAAATATTTGTTGTTTATTATATGTCTAGACTGGTACTGAGCTTTATGTGGGCTATATAGAATATGCCTCCACAAGATTTTATCCTCAAGAGAACCTTATTTACATATAACGTTGTTGGACATTTTTTTCTTCTTGTAATTCTCCTGCAGAAGATCACAACATGTCTTTACTCCACTTCTACAAGCTTTCCCCTTAGGAGGCCTCATTGTGGGCTCCACAGGGATCTCAGGCAGGGCATTATCCTGGAATGGCTGGCTCCCAGAAGGCTGGCCTCCAATTCCACCCTGTTGAGGGTCTCTCAAGGGAACGCCACCTCTCCTCCCCACTGCCCTTTCACATTCTTCCAGGTCTTTCTTTCTGCTTTCATATAGCCAGAGGCTTCTGCCCAGGGGGTTCTAGAGACAGGCTCATCTGGACCTCTTCCTGGTAGGGGACCTAAACCTCAAGTTTACTTATCTGTAAAAGAGGAGTATTAAAATCACTTATTAGGTTGGTTTGAGGATTAAATACGATAAAGTTCTGTGTGAGTTAGGATTCTCCAGAAAAACAGAACCAGTATGTGTATGTGTATGTGTGTGTTCATATATTCATATATATATATATATATATATATATATATATATATATATATAGGGAGAGAGAGAGAGAGAGAGAGAAAACATAAGGAATTGGCTCACATGATCATGATTATGGAAGCTTAGAAGTCCCATGATTTGCAATTAGGAAGCTGGAGATCCAGGAGAGCCAATGTGAGTTCCAGCCCAAGTTTGAAGACCTGAGACCCAGGAGAGCCAATGGTGTAAGTTCTAGTCCAAAAGTGGGCAGGCTTGAGAGCCGAGAAAAGCCAATACTGCAGTTCAAGTCTGAAGGTCAGAAAAGACCAATATCCCAGCTTAAATAGTCAGGTAGGATGCGTTCCCTCTGACTCAGACTTTTTGTTCTATTCAGATCTCCAGTTGACTGGAAGAGGCCCATCCACATTAAGCAGGGTAATCTGCTTTACTCAGTCTACTACTAATTCCAATGTTAATTTAATCCAAAAACACCCTCACGGGCACACTCAGAATAATATTTGACAAGTGACCTGGCTCCCCCCATGGCCCATGAATGCTTAGCATAGTACCTGGCATCTTTAAGAATTCAATGAATGCTAGAGCCTTTTCAGGTCACATCTAATTCTCATTAGTCTCTATATTTCTCTGAACTTCTATAATGTATTAGTGGTAGTACTATAAAGGTACTACTTTATATAGCATTTACAACACTGTAATGCATTTTATTGATTGCTGATGTCCATTTTGTTTTCCTAGAGAGATTAGGGAGATAAAAAGGAAATCATTGGCATTTTCAGTTGCTAAATTTCTCTTCCTGCTCCTGCGGAGAAAGGAGAGGGATTCTTGTCCCACACCATGCCAAAGAGAGGAAGATGCTCTAAGTAAACCATTCCTGAAGATTTGGATTTGCCCATTTGAAGGAAGATTGGAATCTCACTGGGCATCTATTGGGCAACAACTGGGCTATGAAACATGTTGGCCCTCTTTGTGCTATTACAGCTAACTGGAGCTTGCAGAGAAAGTTCTTGGGAGAGCTTGGGAATGTGCAGCCCCAGGATTTGGGAGAGTGAATGGACATTAAGTGCAATTAGTGCCTGCTTCTCACATGGAGATAGATATCAATGGTAGGAACGTGGGGTGGGTTGGGGAAAAGAGCCAGGTAGTAAGGGACTGTGGTGCATAGTATGCTGGTACGAAGATGGGGGCAAACTTCACCATATCCCAGGTCTCTGAGATGTTTAGAGTGCACATCAGAGGGCTTCAGCCACTCCCATGCATGAAGAAGCATAAAGGATAGAAAAGGACGTAAACCAAGTGGCCACGTCAAGCTTTGTGATTCTTTGTAATGGAGGGAGACTTGACTGCTGCTCCCCACAAGGTCCTCACTGGGGCACAGGCAGAATGACACTGAGCGTCAGTCCAAGAAGCAATGCATCACCATCTTGATGGAGATCACCATCTTGATGGAGATCACCTTGAAACAGGCCACCAGCAGCTACCCGGCCAGAGCCAGACTGGGGCCATCCCACCCCTAGTAGGCACCATTTCTATTTCCATTTCTCCTATTTCCTTATCATCCCTATACAACAACGGATTTCCAACCTGGAAGGAGGGAAAAGAAATATTCCCATAAAAGACAACTAATTTCCTCCACTTCAGGATGCTAGCGTGGGAAGAGACATAAAAATGCTGCCCACGCTGCTTCTTTCCCTGAAGTCTCCAAATTTCCAAGTCAGGAGGTAAGAAGATCTCTAAACTAAGTTTAAATGAAAACCAACTTAAACTGGAGCTTTAAATGGGACCAGTCTGAATTTTTTTTTTTAAATAACAAAGTGTAGAAAGGTATCACTAGTTGCCACCAATATTGAGTTCTCTCTGGACACACACACACACAAAGAACTACATTTCTCATCCCTCTTGGACTTGGGCAGAGCCGTGTTTTAACTGTGGCCAATGGACCATGAGCAAAAGTGACAAGTGTTGTTTTTGGTCTGAAGAAGTAAAAATCCTTGGAGAGCCTCCAGTGTTTTCTCCCTGCTGTGGCTGCCTGAAACATACATATTAGATTAAACAGAGTCATAAGCAGGCTAGATCTCTGAGTCACCTCTTGGAAGGGAGATGCCCTGGAGTTCTGCTGGGCTCACAGCACATTTTCCGTGAGTAAGAAATAAACTTTTATTAAGTCACTTGGTTTCATGGTAAATTTGTAACCAGAGGATAATTTAACCTATTCTGACTAATGTAGAAATTAATACTGGCAGTGGAGGGCTACCATAACAGAAACCTAAAATGTTTTCTAGAAGCTTATCAGTCAGGTGGTGGGCAACCAGGTAACAGGATCTGAAGGACAGTGATTGATGTAAACAGGAGAAAAATATTTCTCAAAATGGTGTCAGAGATAACTTGGGGCATGTGTTAGCTTTTTATTATTGCTGCAACAAGTTGCCACAAACCTAGGCTTAAAATAACACAAGTTTATGATCTTAAAGTTCTGTAGGGCGAGAGTCCTACACGAATAAAATCAAGGTGTCAGCAGGCTGCATTTCTCTCTGCAGGTTCCAGGGGAGAATCCGTTTTCTTGCACAGTTGGATTATTGGGAGAATCAATTCCTTGTAATTATAGGATTGAGGTTTACATTTCCCTGCTGGCTGTAAACCGAGAGCTGTTCCAGCTTCTAGAGGCCACCACATTCCTTGACTTCTTGCTCCTTTCCTCCATCACCAAGGCTATAAAAGGAAGATATGGACACACCTCATTTTATTGCGCTTCACTTTACTGTGCTTCCCAGATACTGTGTTTTTTAAAAAATTGAAGGTTTATGGCAATCATATGTCGAGCAAGTCTATGGGCACCCTTTTTCCAACAACATGTGCTCACTGCATGTCTCTGTGTCAAATTTTGGTAATTCTTGCAATATTTCAGACTTTTTCACAACTATTAGATCTGTTCTGGTGATCTGTGATCAGTGATCTTTGATGTTACTGTTGTAGTTGTTAACAGATTGCCACGAGCTGCACCCATACAAGACGGCAAACTTAATGAATAATTGTTGTGTGTGTTCTGACTGCTCCACTGACTGGCCATTCCCCAGTCTCTCTCCCTCTCCTCAGGCCTCCCTATTCCCCGAGACAAACAAAACTGAAATCAATTAATTACCAACTAATAACCCTACAACCGCCTCTAAGTGTTCAAGTGAAACAAAGAGTCGCATGTCTCTCACTTTAAGTCAAAAGCTAGAAATGATTAAGCCTAGTGAGGAAGGCATATAAAAAGCCAAAATAAGCCAAAAGTTAGGACTCTTGTACCAAAAAGCCAAGTTGTGAATGAAAAGGAAAAGCTCTTGAGGGAAATTAAAAATGCTACTCCAGTGAACACATGAATGACAAGAAAGTGAAACAGCCTTATTGCTGATATGGAGAAAGTTTGAATGGTTTGGACAGAAGATCAAACCAGCCACAACATTCCTTTAAGCCAAAGCCTAATCTAGAGCAAGACCCTAACTCTTCAATCCTAGGGAGGTTGAGAGTGGTGAGGAAGCTGCAGAAGAAAAGTTTGAAGCTAGCAGAAATTGGTTCATGAGGTTTAAGGAAAGAAGCTGGCTCCGTAACGTAAAAGTGCAAGATGAAGCCATGCAAGTGAGGTCTCACTTCCCCCGTTGGGAGCCACGTCAAGCCACATGTCAAGAGGACGGAGCCTCAGTGTGGAAGCAGATAGATTCTTGAGGCATCACTTAGACATGAGGGGCCCTGGAGAGCCACCAGCACATCAACAGACATTGCAAGAGTGAAAAATACACCTGTGATGTGCTAAGCCACTGATATTTTAAGGTTCATTTTGTTACATTAGCCTAACATAGCCTATCCTGACTAATCAGAAAGCGGCTAGTAAGTTTCAGAATCTATCCAGGATACCATTAAGAGTAGGGGGAGCAAATCAGCCCAGAACATTTGAAGTAGTAACTGGAAAAAAACAATGGAAATCATTTCATGTTTGTACCTCTACTTGAGACTGTTCAGTTATATGCATATATACACACATATATAATGCAATATAAAAGATATATATTCATATTACTTATAAATGTATATTTTGGGGGGGCTAGTTTTTTAGAGCAGCTTTAGGTTCACTGAAAAGTTGAGAGGAAGGTACAGAGATTTTCCACATACCCGTTATCCCTACACATGCCTCCCCCATTATCAACATCTTCCACCGGAGTGATGCCTCTATTACAAGTAATGAACCTACACTGACACATCATTATCACCCAAAGTCCACAGTTGATATTAGGGCTCACACTTGGTGTTGCACATTCTATGGGTTTGGATAAATCTATAATGATATGTATCCACAATGGTAGTATCATATAGAGTATTTTCATTGCCCTAAAAAAAATCCTCTGTGCTCCACGTATTCATCCCTCCCTCCCCACTAACCCCTGGCAACCAATCAGTAATCTTTTCACTGTCTCCAAGGGTTGCCTCTTCCAGAATGTCATATAGTTGGAATCACACAGTGTGTAGCCTTTTCAGATTGGCTTCTTTCACTTAGTAACATGCATTAAATTTCCTACATGTCTTTTCATGGCTTGATAGCTCATTTCTTTTTAGTGCTAAATAATATTCCATTGTCTGAATGTACCAGAATTTATTTATCCATTCATCTACTAAAGGACACCTGTTTGCTTCCAAGTTTGGGCAATTATTAGTAAAGCTGCTAAAAACATCCATGTATAGGTTTTTGTGTGGACATGTTTTCAATTCATTTGGGTAAATACTAAGGAGACTATTTGCTGGGTTATATGATGAAAGTATGTTTAGTTTTGCAAGAAATTTCCAAACTGTCTTTCAAAATGCTGTACCATTTTGCCTTCCCACCAACGAAGAATGAGAGTTCTTATTGCTCCATGTATATATTTTCAAGAGACTCAGAGGAAAAACTTCATAAATATGAACATTTGGACTTATTATTTAGTGTTTAAAAAATACAATGGTGCCGAAGAAATAAAATGGAATCAGAAGAAGATACGCTCCCCTTGTAAACCGCTGGGACTTAAATACAGTGAAGTTTCCTTGTGAGTAAATCAGGTAAGGTATTGCCAAATACCAGCCCTTTAATTAGTTATATAATGAACTGTCTGCACTCTGGGAGCCCAAGGTGGGAGGACTGCTTGAGCTCAGGAGTTTGAGACCAGCCTGAGCAAGAGTGAGACCCCATCTCTATTAAAAATAGAAAAATTATCCAGGCGTGGTGGTACATACCTATAGGCCCAGCTACTCAGGAGGCTGAGGCAGGAGAATCGCTTGAACCCAGGAGTTAGAGGTTGCAGTGAGCTACGATGATGCCACTGTACTCCACTCAGGGCAACAGAGTAAGACTCTGTCTTAAAAAAAAAAAAAAAACATGTTATTTAAAAAAATAAAAAAAACTATCTCTCTTAATGAATCCTAGTTTGAGTTTGAGCAAGGTGATGACCAGGGGACCCACCATATTACTTCATGTTGAGATGATTGAGAAGTAAATGGAGAAAGGCTGATTTTCTGAGTTTCTTGTTGCTTTTCATTTTATAGATAATTATTGCTTCAGGTTCATTAATTAGCCCCATGCTATGATAGTGTGAGGTTAACCCCATCATCATCATCAAATTTCAATCCATAAGTGTAACTCACTTTACTTAGTGATGTATTCCTGATGTATTATAAAATTTGAATTTTTTACTGCCAAATCATTTATATTTAAGAGCTGTTTTTTGTTCTCTCTTATTCATTTTCAAGGGGCAGCATCTTATTTTTAAGGTAATAAATTTCTCTATCCCCAGGTTAATCTGCCAAGGAGTTAAGGATTTAAAAACAACTTTATATATACTATGATAGTTCTTTCTAATCATTATGTAGTAGAAACACTGATCACTGGTTTATTATTATTATTATTTAGTTTTCATTTTCTATACCCACAAACTTCGTAAGAGCCTCTTAGTTCTTAGAAACCCAGAAATAGAAAAATTGGTGATGGTTCCTACATATTTGGGCAGCTGCCTGTGCAACAATCCAAAGCAATTCTTTTTTTAAAGTTGTGCCCTCTGAAAGCAAAAGGGAAAAAGTCTCAATGAAGGTCTGACTTCTTTTTTTTGAAACAAGGATCTCACTATGTTGCCTGGGCTGGACTCAAACTCTTGGGCTCAAGAGATCCTCCTTTCTCAGCCTCCCAAGTAGCTGGGACTACAGGAGCATGCCACAGTGCCCAGATCTTAGAAAATTTTTTTCTTGGTCTGACTTCTTTTGAATACACATTTCCAACAGTTTATAGCTTCTGAAGGTCTACAGTCTAGGAGGGATCAGGGGGAAAATGTTACGGTATTAAAATGGGGCAGGAACAGACAATTTACAGGAGAAATAAGAGAAAAATGTTCTGCCTCACTTGTGGTAATTAAACAACTATAAAATTTAAAACAAGATCATGTAGTCTGTTTCACTCATTGAATTGGCAAAGACATCCTTAAATGACCACACTTACTTCAGATAAAACAGGTACTCTCTGACCGGGTTGGTGGGGGAGAGTGTAAACATTCCTAAAAATAATTTGCAATACTTACATACTCTGTCACTATTAGTTCATTTAGAGTAGTCTCTTCAAAATATATAACTAGTTGTGGGGACAACAATATATGAATATATTAAAATTTTCATTTCAATGAATAATGAGTTCTGAAAAATAAAAACCTGAAATCAACATAAATTGCGTCCAACACGCCCACTCATATCTTGCCCATCCTTCCACGTCCAGATCCACTTCCAGTTCTTCCATGTAGCCTAAGACCACTTAGTTTGGTTTGACTGACTCCCTTACCTGGGTTTGAATTGGCTCAGGCTCTTTCCAGGCTGATAAACTCCGGTAAACATAAATTCCTGGAGCCTCATTTACTCATCTGTAACAGGGAGATAATGAAAGCACCTTGCTTATGGGTTGTTTTGAGCATTAAATGAGAAATAAATTCCTGGCACCTAAGAACTCCCTCTGAAGCTGTGCGGATAAGCCTTTCCACACCACTCATTTCCACCAGGCTACCGGCTTGCTACTGCTTCAGCGTCCCAATGATTCTAAAACTAGGAAGCAGATGCACTGCCAGCATGTAAAATATTATGCACGCTAGAAAGGTTTATCTCCCATCATAGTCTTGCGAGTTTGAGAGCTATGAGTCAGTCCCTTGAGGCTGATCTATTGCATGCACCAGCAAAACTGAGTCTCTGAAAATGCACACTTAGGATCAGACCCTAAAATGGGATGGCCAAATAGAACACTCACCGTACTATCACAGCAGAGAGACCAGCCTCCCTAGAGAAATCCACTCTCTTAAGTTGCTTTAGACACAACCTACACAATAGCCAGGTTTGTGATTCATTTATATCCATCATCCTATATGCTAGTGTCTTCCATATGCTGGCTGATTTTCATCTTAAAAATGCATCCCTATTTACCATTAATCCTTTTGCTTTCAAAATGCTTTATATCACTCCATCACAGAAATAACACAGTAAGAGTTAAATCTCAAACAAGACAAAGCAAAACACAACACTACCCATCAAGGTCAAAAGAAACACCTGGAACCATTCTCTATGCCAAACGCCTCACACAAAACTGTGAATAAAACTTTCCCTTCTTGTTTCCTTTTTCTGACTCCATAGCCATCCAACCCTCTTACATCATTAACTGATGATCATGCTTTCTCTACGTGTCCCCTACCCCCATCAAAGATTGCTTTAAGGGGGGAAAAAAATCCAATAACCTCATTCACATTAAGATGTAAATTAGCAATTCCCCGCCAGGCTTAATAGGGTCTCTCTCACGGGGAATTTATATTTTAATGTGAACTAAAGGACCACATCTATAAAAGTATAATTTCAGGGATTGGAAAGTTAAGTAGAGAAGGTCACTCAAGGAGGCTATAGGCACTTCCCACACCTAAATGCATGCCAGATCCTGGGCAGTGGGGCACAGAAAGTTCTGAGAGGAACAGCCAGAAGCTGAGGACCAGGTAGAACATTGTGGATACTCCTGGGTGAGCCAGGGTGAAGTGGGAGGTGGAGCACGGGGTGGGAAGGCTTGGTGGCAGGTGGAAGTCAGGGGTCCAGTTCCTCCAGGGATCAGCCTGGGGAGGCCCAGCAAGGGGAAGCCACTGGGAGTCCTGGCAGACAGGAGGGGAATCTGGCGACAGGTAATATGTAGACATCCACACAAGGAGACAGCAGTGCCAGGAAGCACGGACTCCATTGAAGTTTTGAGGTTTAAAGAGGGCTCAATTTTTCAGGGAAACAGGATGAAAAATTCTGAAGCTGAGTCCCGGAGGCATGGGGGTGCCAGCCAGGAAACCAGAGTTAGGAGTCACATTGCCCTTGTGACACCTGGGACATTGGTAATATATCCTCCCTATGTCTTGGCTCCGGTGCTTACTTCAAAGCAGGTTGTATCCAGATTGAATGGTTTAGAACAAGCGGGCCATGGCTTTGATACTGACAGACACTTATTTGTCTCCTTTGCCACGCTCACCTTTTCTCCCAGACTGACCTCCACTCTGTTCTCAGCCAGAGCTGTGGTTTTGGAAGAGCTGCCTGCTCTTCTGACTGTCCTTTCTGTGCTCTGTGCCTTTGGTTCTTGTTGTTCCAGTCTCCCATTCCTGTTCCTCACCAGCTGACTTCCTCCTATTCTCCACATCTGGCCCTTGTTCCAGCTTCTCAGACGTATTTCCCTTGGAGTAATTTTTGTTCTATGCAGAGTAATCAAGAGATGTCTCTGACAGCGTCCAAACCATTTCCCTCCTCCTAAACCAACTTAGCCAACTGTGTCTCAATGACCAACACAGGAAGTCCTGAGGAACCTTGCTATAGGAAGAACCTGGTCCATATACATCAGCTGAATGATGTGGAGAGGTTTGCCTAGTAGCTTGAGCCTTTCACCTCTGAGAAGATCATCAGTAGAGCCCAGAATCCACTGGTCCAGTCAGCCCTTCCACTTTTTTAGGGCCTATCCCAGATGTCACAAGTCTCTCTGGACCATGCAACAAATTTGGAGAAGACTCTGAGGCTCTGTTTGCCTTTTCTCTTTTTTTGGCTGTCTTCGTAAGTTCTTTGCATGGCAATAATGCTGTATAACAAACAGTCCCAAAATCTCAATGACTTAGAGGAACATTTATATTTTCACTCAGATTCCTTTCCTGTATCTTGCTGGACCAGCAACCTCAGGTTGGCTAGACCAGCTCTGCTTCAGACTGCAGACTGGGTTTACATATACTCCACTGTCTCGCATTCTAGGACCCAGGCTGAAGACACAGAAAGTACTTGGGACATGTTTTTCTCATGGCAAATGGCAGGAATATAAGAGAGCAAGCTGAACTGTATGAACAGATTCAAAACCTTTGGATGGACATGGTACAGATTATATCTTCTCACATTCCATTGACCAAAGCAAAACACATGGCCAAGCCCAAAGTGACTAGGGCATAGAATAGTATACCCCATTCATAGTGAACCATGGCACAACCTCAGAGCAAAGATAGGATTATGAAAAAAATACAATCTACAACATTGGCCTAAATAGTGATCATATAACAATAAAATAGTATTAGGAGGAAGAGGAAGAGGAGGAAGAAGAAGAGGAGGAGGAGGAGCAACACTTCATTGAGTACTTCCTTTGGGCTATCCTGGGAGTAAGCACTCTATATGCATTATCTCATCCATCCTATCAAGAGATCTCAAAAGCAAATGTCCTTTTAATCCTCATTTGACAAATGAGAAAACTTAGGAACAGAGAGGTAAAGTGAGCAAGAAACACAGCAACAAAAATAGTTATGAGCTCTTAGTTATTGGACATTACATCAATTCCAGGCCTATTCTGCTACAAATAATACAAAATTGAATGGAAATTTCTTTAATGATGACTTTAATTACTTACTGTGCAAGAAGTCTAGAGAGAGGTGATTCCAGGTTTCATTCTCAGTGGTTCATTAGTATCCTCCAAAGACCCAAGGGCTTCCTTGTTTCTATCCTGCCATCCTCAGCATGTTGGTGTTGCACACCTCATGGTACCAAGATGGCTGTGGCAATTCCAGGCTTCACATGTAGGTGACAACTTCCAAAAATTCCTACCAGACATCTCATTATTAAAGCTCTCAGTGGACACTTCCCCTCGTATCCCATTGGCCACAATTATGTTACATACTGATGCGTAAAGTAATCACTTGATGAAAGGTAAACAACATTTGGCTTAGACAAATTATGATTCACTACCTTTGGGTTTAAGAGCATTCTAATCTTTTTAACACACATGGTCCTCTGAGACAAGTAAATAAAATTGGGGTTCTGTTAATGGGGAAGAAAGGGAAGACTGTTGGGTGGATAACCAAAATGTCTGCCTTGATCTCTTCTATGTGCCAGCCTCTGTGATAAGCATCTTCCCTATATCAACTCATCAGATACTCCCAATGATCCTGTGATTCAAAGGCTGTTATTAGTCTCAAATTTTAGATTTCACTCTGAAAATCGAAGTAAATTTTCCAAGATCACTCAACTAATACATAAATGATGGAGCCAAAATTTGAACCATGGATCAAGATTAGCTTCCAAAGCCAGAGTTCTTAACCAAAGCCTAGATATTCCTGCATTATGTTGGCTGTAAGACATATGTCTTTTCATATTTTAATATCTCTGAAATTAGAATGCAACTAACAACCAATGAGGTCTTAAAGTCTCACTGTCGGCATTTCTTTTTCCTGAAAGCTATACAAAATAATGCAATGATGATTATTACAATCAAAGATATAGCTATGGAGAAATATTAGATCTTCAGATCATGGTAGGGTTTTAAAAAGTGATGCTATATTACCCAGCCCATGTATCCAAAATACCAGTGCCCTGATTAGTCACTACTGGGAATATGTGGAAGGACCTTCTTTGGTTTGTGTCTTGCCTCTGGTTGATGGGGTGTGGGGAGGTCCAGGCGTACGTCAAAGTTATATATCCTAATGACATATTCTTCCTTTTATTAGTTCCAACCTAGAATGACACCCTCTCATGGGTGGTTGTCTCCTTCTTTGTACTGTAACCTTGAAAACTCATGAGAGAAGAAGACAGGTAGCCATGCCAGTACCTGCTGTCCCCAGCTGGCCTCACCTGTCTTGAGACCATGGTACCTTTTATATAGAACCTAATCCTGATCAGGACCTTAGTGCATTCTGACCATATAATGAGTACACCAGCACCCCACAAGACCTGGATCCCGTCTTCCTATACAAGCAAAGCCTTCTCTCCCCAGGAATATCTTGTTACACTCATGCAAATCACGGCCTCCCTCTAATTTACCGCTTCCCCGGCCCCTTTGTTCCCACAATCTCCATAACCGCTTGGGGTAAATTAATCTTTCCTGATCCTTCTGCTCTGCTCTAAGATCTTATGCCAGCCCTGCTATAAACTGGGAAAATTTAAAGGGCCCTAAGGCTATAACTAAGCCATCTTCACCAGTGCATTTTATTGGTGTGCATCCTTGGGGGAAAAAATACAAAAAGCACTTTAGGGACACATGGATGAAAGAAACATAAACTCTCAAGCAAGACAGGCATGTAAACACCTAATGACAATAAAAGCAGAATGCTGTAAGGGTCAAAGCAGAATGCTGTAAGGGTCAAAGCAGAATGCTTTAGAAACCTGGGGGTGGGATGGGGGCAAGTGAGTATTCAGGAGGGCTTTATAGATGCCTTTAAACAGAGACAAGTTCTTCAAAAGCATTTTTAGTAGGGGTGTAATATGCTCAAACTGACCATTCTATATTAGAAAGACTAGAGATGGACACTTTGAGAGAGAGAATGCTGAGGGTAGTTTTGACAGGAATAAAAAGGAAGAGGTGAGTATGAAATACGAAGGGGCTAATGATGATGCCTTCGGACTCCATAGAAGCAGAATCTGAGAGGTTCTCAGGAGAAACTCTCAGGATAGCACTAGGAAAGAAGCTAAATAGAATCACTTTTGGCTAAACTCTAGCCTCAGCCTGATCCTACAGGAGCTCTGGAGCATGAACAGTATCACAGAGTTTGCCCTTACAGCAAAGGAACTGGGTTTGGATTTTATTTTTTTTCCACCTTAACAGCCACCAAATGGGGGCTCTCTCTAGGAGAAGACACAGTTTCCCAGGCCATCCCAGGCAAGGTGGCTTCCATAGGCTAAGGGAAATTCTCCAGAGAAGGGTATATCTTTGAACTGGGAGCGGCCAGCACTTACATCAGCTGGGTGCCTGGGTAGGCCACCAAAATCAACAGCAGAAGGATTTTTATAAGACTAGTGACGCACTACATGTTGATTTTTTTAAACTGAGTTTCTCATGTTTTCCTTTTTTGTTTTTATTTATCTACATTGCAAATGCATGTTTTTGAACTATAAAGCAACAACAACAGCAAAAGAGAATGAGACTTACTTGCCTCATACTGAAAGAAATCTGTTTTCCCTCTCTCTTTCCACTCTAGCAGAGATGTAAAAGAATATCCAGGACTTAATGGTAAGCTATATCAGGAAAGAAGTCAAGCATTTGACCAAGGCTGTCTATGTCAGGACTCAACTCAAACTTGTTTGAGAGAGGAGGGACCTTACTGGCTCAGGTGACTAGCAAGGGGGAGTTTGGACCTAACCTGTGACATGATGGATGCAAGACTCAAAACAAAGTGGTCAGGACTCACTTGGTACTTTGGCACTTGTTCTCCTTATGTGTTGGGCTCTTTCTCCTAGTCTGTGGATGGAGTGGAAGGGAACAGTATTGGACAGTTTCAAGCTTATGCTAGCTAATGACCTTAGAATTATGACAGGACTTCTTACACTCCATTTCAGCATAGGTAAATCCCAGGGAAGAACTCAGATTGGTGGCCTTGGATCACATGTCCACATCTTGGATCAATCACTGTAAGTGGGGCATGTGGCACAGACTACTATAACCTGACAAATATCTTTTTCCTTTGCCTCCTGGCACATATCCAAACCTCCTATCCCACCTCCCTCACAGTTTGATGTAGCCATGTGACTGTGTTCCGAACGATGGAATGTGGAAGGAAGTGGCGTGTGTCACTTCTAGGTCTGGCCCGCAAATACCTCCCACACCCAATCTTCACACGCTCTCTCTTTCCCCGTGTGCTGGACACAGGCAGGGGGCCAGTCCGAAGACTCTTCGTTGGAGGAGATGATGAAGGTAAAGATGGAAGGTGCTTAGGTCCCTGAATGTTGGTGTAGAAGACTGCCTGCCATCCAAAAACATCCGCCTTGCCTCCTACATGGGCAAGAAATAGCTTTTGTTTGTGTTAAGGCACTACAATTTGGGGGTGTGTATGTGACAACAGCCAGCATTTCTTGCGCTAACACAGGGCACTATGAAGAGCCAGACTGGCCTTGTGCACAGGTGAACAGAAAACTGCAGTCCTTGGTGCCAAACATCAGTTAGTCATTGCCTCTGATTGGGTTCTGGTTGACTGTGCTTCAGTCACGTGCCCTTGCTATAATAATTGCTAATGTCACTGGGATAAATTACCAGTTTCAGCTGGGCCTGAGTCGTACACCTTCTCTTGTCCCCAAAGGCATGGGACACCATGATTGCCAGTAGCCCTGGGTCCTCACAGAATGGAGAAGGAACTGATCCCCAAAGAAAATAGGGACACTCTGCAGACAAGGACACTGTAATGACATCATCTAGAGTGAAACCATGATGCCAACAGCATGCACAGTAACCACAGAAGATTAGGGTTATCTTCAAAGAGCCTGTAACTCTTACCTAGAAAATTTGGTCAGGAAAAACCATGCTGACTTTCTCAATGTCTGACAATAATCACCTTAACCTAATGGTTGGTTGCTCCTCTTTCTCTGTATGGTTTTGTGTTATTCTACCTCCAACAGGTACTCCCTGCTGCAACCAGATATGCTTCTACCTGTCATAATGCAGCCCACAATACAGGCCCATCCTTGTAGTTCTGGAGCTGCGGTTCTCAGCGTCAGTGTGCGGCAGCCTCACATGAAGGGCTGTGAAAACACACATTCCTGGGCACCACATCCGGAGTGTTTGATTGAGTAGGTCTGAGCGAGCATTTGCATTTCCAACAGCTTTCCAGGTGATGCAGGTGCTGCTGGTTTGGGGACCAAATTCTGAGAGCCACTGCTCTAGGGAAACTGGGTGGAAAATTTGTGTGTTGGCAACTGCAGATGGCTGTTAGCAGGATATTAGAAGATCACAACTGGCTTAGACAAGAAATGGCTAATTTTAAGGCAAATATCAAAGGAAGTCAAAAGAATCCCTGTTACAGGGTTGGACCCTCACATAGTAATAGATAAAACTGAAGGGACTTTGATAGACAAAGTGCCAGGAAGTCTTCATAATTGAACAAAGTAATTCAGCCAGATACAAAGATCAGACATATCTTACCTTCTTCCCACCTGAGCCTACCGCTTCACATATCCTTGAAGTAACTACCCCAAAAGTCTAAAAAGAAAGATGTTGGAGCTAGGACACAAACTAATAAAAAACAGATTTGAGAACTATGTTTAGGATCAGAACTATGTAATGACGTGAGCGTACTAAATTTTTGAAGCACTTGCATTGCCAAAGAGACTGTGTGTGAGCCAGGACTGAAAAAGTTTGGATTGTTTGAACTTTAAAACAACCTTCGGTCTGTGTTGTTCACTAGAATGTAAGATACATGAGAAGAGGGACCTTGTTTGTGTTCTTAAACCACTGAACCCTGTGCCTAGACAGGGCCTCGCACAGAGTGGAAGCTTAATAAATGTGCTGAGAAAAAGACCAAAACACAATACTGAGAGATCTGAAACTCGCAGCTAGAATCTGGCTATAAAAGCTGTGCATCCTGCAAGGAAGGTATAGACTCCACTGCACTCCCCAGATCTGGCCACGGAAGTTTATGGGCCAGAAGGAAACTCCTGGGGGCCAGATCTGGGGAAGAAGGACAAGGAACTTGCTCCCAGGGAGTAGAATCAGCATCTGGCAAGGAAGTCCCCTCACTCCCGGGGTGCTCCATTCAACACTAATCCCACGTAGACGCACTAATTAAGTGCCTTCACTCACTCAGGACACTATTCAAGTAGATTAATTGCTATCACAAAAAACTCTAAAATCTCATTGTCTTAACCCAATGGAGATATCTTTTTTTTTCTGTTTTAAGTTCATATCTTTTTTTTAAATTTCAGAATATTACAGGGGTACACACATTTTGGTTACATGAATTACTTTTGTACAGTTTGAGTCAAAGCTATAAGTGTGCCCATCTCCGAGATAGTGTGTGTACTGTGCCCATTAGAGGTGAATTTACCCATCCGCTCCGACCCCCTCCCACTTGTTTGATTTCCATTGAGTTTTACCTCCATATGTACACATAAGTGTTGATTGACTAGTTCCAATTTAGTATTGGGTACATGTGTTTGTTTTTCCATTCTTGGGATACTTCACTTAGAAGGATGGTCGCCAGTTCCATCCAGGTTGTTACAAAAGATGTCAGTTCACCATGTTTTTAATGGTGAGTAGCACCTCACCATATGAGTAGTACCTCCCTGGAGTCTTGGAGTCCTCCATCAAATCCTTTGTATTTCACAGACAGGAAAGCAAGGCAACACTGGACAATACTCACCAGTTCTTCTCTACCTTAGTCTGGAAGTGATCCATATCACTCTGCTCACACCCCACTGGGAGAACTCATATGGCTCCACCAAACTGGAAGAGGGTTGGGAGAGCAGTCAGGCTGTTTGCCCACAAAAAAGAGGAGAATGTGGACATCAGTGAGCAAAGGCAGTCTTGTCCATAATATGTCCCCCTTGCATAACTCCTGAAATGGCACTCATTTAATGATACCACATTGAATTAAAACACACTTTTCTTCTATATTGAATGTTTCCTTTTTTTTTTTTTTTTTTGAGACAGGGTCTCACCCTGTGGTCCAGGCTAATTCCATCATGGTCAGAAAACACACTCTGTATGATTTCGATCACTTGAAATTTATTGGGAATTTTCTTTTTAAATACCCCAGCATTTGGTCTATCTTTTGTGAACCTACTGCTCCTACTGCTTGCACTTGAAAAGAATGTGTATTTTGCAGTTATTGGGTAAAATGGTCTATAAATATCAATTGGGTCAAGGTGGCTAATATAGACTCTTTAGTTTTAGGGAAAAAAATTAAATGTCTAATCATTTGGGGAATAGAAATTAAATATGGTAAATTCATGTACAAGACTATTTTTTATTGCTAAGTCCTTATGAAGGATTTTACTCCATTGACATTCTCAAACTTGGAAAATTCTCTCACTAGCTTAACATGGCTCACTGCATTTTCCTTTCCGACAAACTTCCTGGGTAGATGAGAATGACTAGACACAGTTATTGGTGCCTAACTTTATACAAACCACAAAGAAATACTTATGATCAGAGCTTCTGAAGTATCATAGCACTTTAAACCTCAGATTTTCAGGAATTTCCTTGAAGGGCTATTCAAAGCTAGAGGGATCCACAAACCTCTTAATAGAAATATTTACATTTTGCTCTTCTTAATCATTGAATGCACAATCAATTGAGTCAGCTAATTCCTCTAAACAAATAGAAGTTCAAGGGTCTGTGCATTCAGTCTATCTTCTGCTTGTGTTCAGCTATGAGCTATATTTTCCATATAAGCCAGAATGATGACCTGATGCCCAAGGTTCATTGAATATAAATAAAAACACCAGGAAACATTCATTTAAAGTTGAAAGGTAGCAGAATATGCCACACCAAAATATATCACTTTGGCATAAGAATTATTTTGAGCTAAAGGCAATTGAGAAAAAGCAGATACAGGAAAAATTCTCTGCCCTCTGCCTATTTGCGGGACACTAATTTATAAAGGTGTCCCCCTTTCCTTTCTACCTGGAAGAACAGAAGTTAATCACCTGAGATGGCGCCAGAGAAATATGCATAATAAACCTTGCTAAAACTAGCTATTGTCTACCGCTAGTTTCCCTATAAATCTGCCTTCCTACAATTTGCTACCCCTAGAGACACAAAGTCCTTTTCCTTTGTCTTGTCACTTCTTTATAAATTTGTTGTTCTTCTAATCACTACTTTGAGTCACTCGTCACTGAGTGTTCCCATGTGTAAGCATGATGTACATGTTAATAAACTTCTGTTTGTTTTTCTCTTGTTAATCTGACGTTTGGGCTGGGTGCCGTGGCTTACGCCTGTAATCCTAGCACTCTGGGAGGCCGAGGCGGGTGGATCGCTCAAGGTCAGGAGTTCGAGACCAGCCTGAGCAAGAGTGAGACCCTGTCTCTATTAAAAAAAATAGAAAGAAATTATCTGGCCAACTAATATATATATATAAAATTAGCCGGGCATGGTGG
>CM052436.1:191038226-191055706 GCA_028533085.1 Varecia variegata | reverse complement strand
CCACCACGTTGCAGATGCAGTGGCCCGAGGGAATGCGAACGGCTGCTACTTTCCTTTTTGCCTCTGTAGCTCCCCATGAAAAGTCCTGGGTAGGGGCATCCGATTAACCAAGGCTGTTCACAAATCCACTATCCAGATAAAAAAGGGAAAATATTCATTAAGCTCTACATTTTACCAAGCCCTATGCAGCAGGAAATATCTCCCAAATAGGAAAAGGATTCAGATAATAGCAGGAAAAAAGAGAAAAATGTCCACTATATACACTCTTTCTTTAGCTCTTTATAATTGAATATATTCAGCCCATAAGGCAAAGAGAGGGATTTTTTTGTTGTTTTATTTGCTTGTTTCATATTTTGATTTGTCTTAAAGAAATTGATAGCTCTTAAATATGTGTTATATGCATTTATCTACACATTGGTCTGTGGAATCAGAAGAATTGGGTTTAATACTGGATTTGTTATTGATAAAGTGGGTGATCTTAGTTAAATCACTGTTTCCTTGAGCCTCAATTTCCCCACCTGTAAATGAGGGAATTGGAGTAGATGAACCCTAAATTATCTATCAAGAGGTAAAACCTCTATCAGCGCTCTCCAATAGAACTGTCCGTGATGATGGACATATTCTACATCTGGGCTGTCCAATGTGGAAGCCACTAGCCAATGAGACTACTGAGCACTTGAATGTGGCCAGTGTGATTGAAAAGCTGTATCTTCAACTCTACTTAATTTTAACTAATTTAAATATAAATAGCCATGTGTGACTAGTGACTACCGTATTGGACAGTACGACTCTAGATTGTAAGTCCTGTAAAAGCAGGATCAGGGCCTACCACAGTGCCTGGCTGAGTGTTTGGCAGGTTGCAAGATTCCTTTAAGTATTTCTCTGGCCACTGGGTACTGTGCTAGGTACTGGGCATCCACCTGGGAGCACAGCAGATGTGAGTCACTGTTCTCGTGGTGCTTTCCCTTACTGGGGAAAATACATAGTGAAAACATGAGTAAAATTTGTAGTACTATATATAGGATGGTGATAATAATGAAAGGAGAAAAATAAATCAAGAGGATGATAGGGAATGTGAGGGCCAGGGCAGGGGTTTGTTCTTTAAATGGGAGATATCCAGCAACAAGAAGACTTACCTGGGGGATGGGAGTTAGCCATGCTGGAAAGGAATATTGTTCCAGGCAAAGGTCCCGAGGTGAGAGGTGAGATCATGCCTGGAGTGTTCCAGAAACAGCAAGAGGCCAGTATTGGGAGGGAACAAGGGGAAGGAAGAGGGTTAAAAGGGTAATGTGGTATGTTTACGTTGGGAGGGACGGAGGGTCCTGGAAGGCCTAGTAGGCTTTTTTTTTTTTTTTTTTTTTAAAGCCTTTGGCTTTACTGTGAGTGAGGTGGGAGTCCTTGAAGGGTTTTGAACAGAGGACTGTGATATATCTGATTTGCATTTTCAAAGGATCCCTCTTGCTGCCCTGTTGAGAGTATTGAGGGCCAAGGGCAGATATAGAAGGACCATGCAGAGAGATATTCCAATGATCCAGGCTAGTGGTGTGGTTGCTTGGACCACAATAGCAGCAGAGGTGGTGGGAATGATGAAGTTCTGGTTGTAAAGGTCACATCAACAGCATTAGCCAATGGATTGGTCCTGGGCAGTGAGCAACAGGGATCAGGCAAAGATGACCGCCATTACTTTGGCCTGGACAATGAGAAGAATGGAATTTCCTGGGCAGAACTGTGGATGGAGCAGGTTTAGGGCACAGACTAGGAGTTTCATTTGGTATCTGTTAAGTCCAAATCTAGAATGAAGAATGAATGAGCTCTTTTTGTCTTCTAGCTCCTGTGATATAGGAATCTGCCATTATAGCAGATTGTACTGTCTGCCCACCTTGGGACCCAAGAGAAGAATGATGCTCGGTCAAGATGTGGACAGTCTTCCTAGACCCCTTCTCCCTGAAGCCTCAGCTGTCTGTGACTGCCCCTGTCCCAAAGGGCAAAGCATCCTACTGTGCCACCTGGCTGCTGGCTGTTCATCCTCCCCAAGGAAGGAAGCTGTCTAGACAATGTCTTTCATTCCTTGTTAATACAGTTTCCACTTTTTAAAAAGAATTTAATTTTAAGGTGGTGAATAGATAGAATCCATTGTGTTTGTTCCCCAGTGTTACCTTCCACAGCTAGAAAAACATTACACAATTTTAGCACAAAAGATATATTCAGAATGTATATCCTGGGGAGAAAATATTGCTTATTGGTTAGGACACTTAAAAACAAATTTGCCTTTGTTTTGTATTAGTTTGTTTAAAACCAGAAAGATATGATACAGAAAATAAATGCCACTAACTTTGAAAGGCATAGACACTTGGGTAAAAAGAAAAAACAGCTGAAAGTTTCTTTCTCCACTCTCCCCTTCATCCCTGGGAACGATTTTCTAAGATTTTGGAATCTTTCATTTCTGAAAGTCTAGAGGTATGGCATTTGCTCTTTCTTGGAGGCATGCCAAGGAAAGGAGATGTTTGTCATCCGATAGGACAGAAGGCCTCTTTGATTTCCTGGGGGAGCACAAATTTGGAGAATGTGAAGCCTGCAGAAAGGTAACTGTAAGGAAAAACCCCATAGAATGCCCACAGGCCTGCCAAGCTTTCCCTTGGAGAAGGATTTGCAAAACAGGGACTGCATTGTTAGGCCAAAAAGCTACCCAGGATGTCTCTCTCTTTGTTCCCTCTGTTGAGTTTCTGGCTGGGACCTCATTTAGGGCCCAGGGATTTGCTTCTGGGTCTTAAGTGTGCCCATATTTTTTGTGTCATGGACAGAAACTCAGGCTAGCTGTTTGCTTCTCTCACAGCACCTCTCTATATCTGTGCCTGCCTTTAACTTTCATGTCCCTGCTAAATACCTTGTAGGTAAGGAGGGTTTGTGTAACCACCCATGGAGAGGAGTCCTCACTGTGAGTAATCTGTGTCCCCTGGAATATCCATTCTCATTCCCAGTGGGCACTGCTGGTTCTCTGCTCAGATATTGTTTACTGCCTTGTACACTCATCCCTCAGCTTCAGTGAGAGCTGCCTGCTGTTAATAGTTGCATCCTTCCCTGGAGAATTGCCCCTGGCTGATGGGAATCACCTAGCCTGGAGATGACTGGCAGGTTAACTCTCCTATCGCCAAGTGGACATGACTCATAAATAAAAGGGCACAAAAGCCTGGTCCCTTTGCCCCAAAGACAGACAACTTTGTGGTGCTATTAAGCGCTCGAGTCTTCAAGTCTTCTCATGAACAGGTTAAGGCTACCATTCTTGGGACTCCATCCTTACATGGCGCCCTACCCTTCTCTATCCTTCCGTTTCTCTCTCTAGGTCTTCTGAGAGCATTCCTTTAATAAATTATGTGCACACACATGCTTGGTTCAGCCTCTGCTTCTAGGAACCCAAGAAAATGGTCTCCTGATCCCAGACTGAGGAGCACATACTATGACATCTTAACCTGGGAGGAAAAACACACACACACAAAACCCAACCTTGCTATTTTTGGTCCTGGCAAACAGATTCCCTTGGTGTGTACAAATGCAGTGTGTAGTGTGAGGCTATGTGTAGTGTGACCATTGGCAACTGTCTGTTGTCCCTCAAAAAGATGCTTACTGGTGTTTGATACTCACCTGAATGCCACAGATTCCTGCAAGGCTGAATGTGTGGATAAGTGCTACCTAATTATGACTACAACATGAGTGAGCAACATACCCTGCAATCACAAGGATGTCACAAAAGACAATTTTAATCTGCAGAAGTTTCAACTTTTTTAGGTGTCTTCTAAGTTTCTTCATGATGTCTTATTTTTTAACTAAGTCAAAATGTAGTCTGGGTGGAGTTCTCCAAAAACAGGAGCCTGATGCCTTTTTTTCCCCCCTCAAAGTGTGGTCCATGGACCAGCAGCATCAACACCACTTGGGAGTGTGTTAGACTTTCAGAACCTTAGGCCCAAACCCAGACCTACTGAATCATATTTTGCATTTTTATCAAGATCCTGCAGGAGATCCTTATGCATATAAAAGTTTGAGAACACGAACTCAGAGATGTCCTATTGGTGAGTTTTACTTGGTTGTGATAACCACACAACAATTTGAAAGTGACAGAATCCACAAAAACTATCACTCAAGGTAGAATAACAATTCCATCATCTGGAGGTCATTTATTCTGTAACTTTGAACCACTCAGGACAGAGGCTAGAACTGGGGGTATACAAAAGATCTCCAAGAAACCAAAATGGATGTCACGAAGTTCACAACCCAAACTCACCTGTCTTACAGGAAATCTCAGACCCTCTCTTAGTTGGTGACTCTTTTTAGCTATGTGTTCATGGCTAATAAGATTAGTTATCTGGTTTTAAAGTCTTCCAGAAGTTTGAAAGAGCCATTAAAAGGGGGGAAGTGATTTCCTGGAGTTCTCAAAGTATTAATTTGGACCCAGCAGCATCAGCACACTCTGGGGACTTGATCAAAGTGCAAAGCTTGGGTCCACTTTGACCTACTGAATTAGCTCCAGGGGTGTGGTCCAACCATCTGTGGTTCAGCAAGCCCTCCAGGCAATTCTGATGCATGGTCAAATTTCATTTCCACTGTCCTGAAGGAAGCAAAACTGATGACAAGGGAAAAGATAGGGGAAAACAGATGAACAGAGGTACTGACCAGGCAGAAAGATCTTAGGATCATTTTGGCTTGATTAAGGGAGTGAGTTGGGATAGATCTTAGTAAAAGGGGCCAGTATTAGTAAACAGAGTCATGAAACACTTAATTGCATGGCCAGGGCATCGATTTTAAAGTAAGGTAGGGAAGATGCTACAACAGCAATGAGGGGTCATTCAAGGAGTTTGGCTTTTGCACTTCCAAGTATTGTGGAGCCATTAATCTCTAAGCCATTAACATGGTTAAAAAACAACAAAAAAAAGTTTTATAACTTAAAGGGGAAGGATTTCATTGTCTAAAGGTTAAATTTATCCAGTGATGCTGAATAAATGCAGTGCTAATATATTCAGTTACGTCATGAATAGTGTCATGTAAATAACCCGGAAGTCACAAAGTTCTACTGTAACAGGATGTGGTCATACCAGTTATGGTGTACCTGGGACTTTATTTTGACTTAGAAATCTTCATAGAAAATGAAAATGGTCATGTTAACATTTCAGGCACCTCTCCATGTTATATCACACAACTGTTCTCTCTTCAAATGTCTCTT
Organism: Varecia variegata; assembly: GCA_028533085.1. Lineage (NCBI taxonomy): Eukaryota > Metazoa > Chordata > Mammalia > Primates > Lemuridae > Varecia > Varecia variegata. Next base: position 191,050,494 of record CM052436.1, on the reverse strand, counting down.
TTCTATTTTGTTCTAACAATATTGCCATGATATAAAGTTTGATTACCCAAATTCCCTTCACATTTTTGTGCTTTTTATCCAGGTATACAGGCTATAGTCAGCCTCTAATTAAGTGCAATTAATTTTTAAATAGGTATAATTCTTTTTAAAAAAAATATGGAACTATGTCCAGGCATGGAGGCTCATGTCACCCAGCACTTTGGGAGGCCAACATGGGAGGTCTACTTGAGGCCAGGAGTTCGAGCTAGCCTGGGCAACATAGCAAGACACCATCTCTACAAAAAATTTTTTTAAAAATTAGCCAGCACAGTGGCATATGCCTGTAGATCCAGCTATTCCAGGAGGCTGAGACAGAAGGATCACTTGAGCCCAGGAGTTTGAGGCTGCAGTGAGCTATGAGCACACCACTACACTCCAGCCTCAGTGGTATTGCTGAAACCCTGTCTCGGAAAAAAAAAAAATCAAACCACGATTTAAATATTCATACAAACTGCAGTGAAATTCAGCCTATGTGATACACTGATTGGTTATTGGTTATGATTTTCTTTCACTTTCTTAAATTTTTTGTTTGTTTTTGATGTATCATGTAGACTGACACAAAATTATACACCATGTTGCTCTGCCAAGTCTGGAGCTGGGTGATGATACTAAAATAAAATGTCCAAAACATTCTTTAAAATGGAGAAATACAGTGGGTACATTAAAATGTATAATTCTTTGAACATTATTCAGTAGCTGCACTGCTTGGTGCTTTATGTTTAAATTATCAAGCAGTAGGGAAAGAAAACCAAACTAGGTAATATCTTACTGGCTTCAGGAAGCCTTTACACCCCAGCATCAAAGGGAATCACATTATTTTAAGATGGTCATGTTAACTCAAGGTAGATTGCTTCTAGGGTAAAGGAACACCTACCCTGCCCGAATGGGAGAGCCTGTACTTTTATGCTCATTAAATGAAGCTCTTGGGGTGTCTAAGTGTCTTGATACCGCTGACTTAATACAGAGAGAGATGCCAGCTCTAATGACTAGCACGGTTTCAATGTATTTCCATTCTCACTGGTACAGATCTTCTTACAACAGAACAGAGAGACACGGGTTGCATTCGATGGCCTTTGCTAATACTTCAAAAAACATTCTTTAAAAATTTACAAAATGTTCTCTGCAGTTTTATTATCAATGGTGGTCTTTTGTTTATTGCAAAATAGGACACCCACTTATGTAACTGAAACAAATGAAAAACACATTACTGGAAATTTTTGTTTAGTGATTGTTATAGAACATTTCAGGGATAAGAAAATTGTGCTTTTCATATGAGGTTACAGAGAGTTATGATGGATGTTCCTTTTATAATGTAAAAAAGAGTATTTCTATGAGTGATGTTGGGACAGAATACTTGGTAGGAAAAATATATATATATTTATATAGAGAGCCTGGGTTGATACGTTGTTAAAATTCCCATAGATTTTGAATACTTCACTCAGGAGCATAAACACACACACACACATACACATACACATTCCCAGATCTATTTTACATCTTAAAGTGCTATGTGCCAAAAATAAGGAGAAAAAGAGGACAATATTCACCATCTTTAATATTCCTATTTTTCTCCCCCTAAATGAGAAAATAATAGTCACTAATTTTATTAAATCCAATTTAAACTAATGGACATACAAATTCAAGGTGTTTTTAAAATTTTAATTCTTTTTTATATTGGAAGAGAAGTACCTCACTCATGTGCTGTTCTTTTTATCTAGACTCTTTCACTCCTCCAAAACCTGCAACCTCTCAGCTTCCCTTAAATGGACTAATGTCTTGTTCTCCCAGGATCTCTGGTTGGAGGCACCTCCTTCGAGAAATCTTCCCTGATTTCCTTCCATCAAAAAGTATGAATCAAGAGCCTTTCCTCTGCATGCCCATGGTGTCCTCCCATCATAGCACTTATAACTCTGTATTTTAATTTCCAGTTGACCTATCTCCCTGGAAGACTGAACCCCTTTAGGAGTTGGAAGGAAGACTCATTTGCTGTGGTGTTCCCAGGGCCTAGCACAGTTGTTGAAGAAGGACTTAATTGTCAAATGGGGGAATTCCTATATTATCAGTACTTTTTATACCCTGGTCCGTATGTCTAGACATTGAAAAAAAAAATCCACAATCAACTGAATGTGGCAGTTCATAATATTTGACTCATTTGGTTCACAGATATGCAACTCAAGCTTTGGCAATACGCGTACAGTGGTTCAGAGAACAAGTTCTGGAACTTGAATGCTGGGATTCAAGCTACAGCTCCGTGAGACTTTGAAAAATTTGCTTGAACTCTTCATGTCTTGTTGCCTCATCAGTAAAGGTTTATTATGAGGATTTAATTAATTCACATGTATGCAGCAATTAGAACAGGGCCTGCCACATAGTAAGTTCTACATAAGGTTGTGTTTATTTTTGCTATCACTATTATTTTATTAATATTTATAAAACAACTCGGTGACTAATAAGACAATTGGATATATTTTGATAAACCAGTCCTCTAAATATGCATTAATCCATTTATTTTCTTTATGATTTTTATTCTATGTCAATTAGGATGTGAAAATATAGACTCTGAAGTTAAATTTGTGATTGTATTTATATTTCCTATCTTCCAAAGATATTTTTCCTTAATTTTCCATAACCATAGAATCTAAGCCCTCCCTTGCAATCCTCTGTGCACTGAAAAGAATTTCATGGTTTGACACAATTTGAGATTCAAACATGACACAGGTTCCGCTGTTATTTTGTTGAGCCAGACCACTGTGAGTTCTGATGAAAGAAGAAATTCCTTGTACCAAATTTTCAAACCAAATATATATGTCCTTTAAGTCCAGAATTGTGAGAATGAGGCCTATTATTATAATATTATGCTGGATAAAGTATGAACAGAGTATTTTGCACACAGGTGGTATCTACTCAATGCATGCCATCCATGAGTAAGACATTTCTCTGCACTCTCTTTGGCTTGATATTCATATGAGGCAATCTGGGATGGTTCAATTGTCAAATACATCCATCTTTAAAATTCCATATATACATGCCCATCCTGAAAAATGTAAAGACCTCAATAGCTTTGACTTTAAGCTTTTATTTTATTCACCTTTTACAGATTACCCATTGACAAGCAATCAAAAAAACTGTCTCCTTTTACAGACAAATATAAAACAACCATTCTTCTGTATCCTTTCATAGATGAAATATGGTTCCTGCAGTAAGGAACATGGCATATGTCTGAACATATTGTCCACAAAATAATTGCAGAAACATCCATCTTTGTAAAGCTTACACCCCAGTCTACCAATGTTTATCCATTCACTGTAGAGAAGCCATTGTTCCTATTTGATACACTAAGAAACAAGAAAGAGGCAGAAAACAGGGATGAAGGGTTATTTTTTTTAAGCCACAGAAAGACTTAGAGAGAAGGGGAGGGAAGTTTCTGGGGCTGTCCTTTGTTAAGCAACCTCCTTTGTTCATCTACTCTGTCAGTTTTCAATAGTAGTAGTATTTTTGTCTGTACAAGGGGAAAAAATCTTCAGCCAAAAAAAAAAGAAGCAAACCTTGAACATTGATTTTAAAAAATCACTTAAAAATGGATTCCACTTAGAGATATGAAGCTCTAACTTTACCAATTTTCTGTGTATAGCCCCAGGGTCAAAACATTGAATGAACATTCAGCAATTGTACTGTTAATATGTTCCTCCTCCTCCCTTCTACCATGAATGTCTGAGAAAACTTATGTACAACACATAATAGAAAACCACTTAAAATCTTTAGGATCACTTGCATGGACAAGGCTTTATAATCTATGCTTGCAGGACAGAATCCTAAAAGTTAATGTGCTACTGCTCTGATTTCATTAATTTAAATGAAAGAATTCTTCCATGGGCATACATTTTGCCCCAGGAAAATGCAAATTTTAATGTAATTCTCAAAGAGTTTATGAAGTGCAGGAAGAAAATTTACTGCCAAAAGAAATGTGATACAATGAGATTTCCAGTTTGGTCAACAACAATATTATCTAATACAAAGCATAATGAAAACATTTTACAGAATGTCAATTATTACCATAGGATAATTTAGGCATCTTCAGATAGCACCTGCAGGCTAATTTAATCAAACATACATTTTGTTTGTGGAGTGTTGTCTCCAAGTCAGGCTCTCTGAATTAATTCAACGACTCCTTCATGCACGTATCTCATGGTTTGGAAATCCATGGCCATTTGGCCCAGTAGCTTGCATGTGCTTGGATACACATTCCCAGTATAATACTTGCTATCATTTATCAGGCACTGTTTTCTAAGCAGTGGGGAAAGTTTATGTGAATTATTCCATTTTATGCTTGCTATGAAAGTATTCTTAACATTCTTATTTTATGAAAAAACTGAATATTGTAGAGGACAAACATCTTATCTAATGTCTTGCACTTAGGAAATAGAGTGGTCTGTCTCCAAAACCGGTGTCCTTAACCACTGGGCTATATTGTCTCTCACATGATTTTAAATCAAATATCCACAATATTAAGTCAATTCTAGTTTATTTACAATTGAGATGATTACAAAAGACAGCTAATCCTGATATCATTTGCCTCATTTGTTTGATACCTGGTATATAGTATGTTCTGAGATGATAGTTTGTGGCAATTGCCATTTACTGACCACCTACTATGTAAGTCACTATTCTGATTATCTGCAAATTGCTCTGTCTCACACCAACTCAACTTTAGTGTCATAAAACAACCACCATTGATTATCACTACCTCTCCTGGTTCTGGAGGTCGAATGGGCTCTGCTGGGTGGTTCTTGTTTGCAGTCTCTCCTACAGTTGCAGCCTGGTGGTAGTCAGGCCAAGGACAGAGCTAGATCATCTTGAAAGCTGCTTTTCTGTCATGTCTGGTGCCTGGTCCAGGAAGATAAAAACAGTTGTAGGCTGCAGCGACTGAGGCTCTGCATCTATGTGGTCTCTTTGGAATGGCAGTGTCAGGTAGCCAGATTTCTTACATGGTAGTCCAGAGCTCCAAAGGCACATGGCCTGAAAGAGCCTTGAAGTCATGCTGCATCTATTATATTCATTAGGCCAGATCATCTTCAATGGGAGACAAATTATACTCTATTTTGTTACAGCAGAGTGACCAATTTGCAGACGTGTTAAAACCACTACAGACACAATCATAAGCACTTTGCATACACTGTCCCATTTAATTATCAAGTTACCATTGCAAAGTAGACATTATCTTCACAGGACAGTGGAGGAAGCAGACTTTCAGGTAGGAAGTGACAGAACTTGGATTTAAACTCACATCTGCCTGAATCCATGATGCAATCCCATTCTCTTTTCAACTGAACTCTTAGTACCTGAGTCCAAAAAGATATGAAGTTTCCAGCAGAATTAAAACAGAAAATTTAGGGATAAAAAGGAGGACCATTTCAAGGGAGCAGAGTGAGTCAATAGTACCAATTCGTCATTCACTCAACAAATATGTATTTAATACCTCCCATGTGCCAGGCACCAGGGACATAGGGGTGTACAAACAGAATCCAAGCAGAATAATGATATAAACTTCTGGGTGGACGTATCAGTATCAGTATTGTTCACAGTTCCTATTCTCATAGGTTTTAGTGTTTAGAGAAACTGACGCTTAACAGATAACCAAGACTTAACAATATTTTTACAAATTATGATAAGTACTCAGAAGGGGAATAAAGGGTATGATGAAATTTAGGATGGCCGTTCCTCATTCCAGGTGGAATTGATTGGAATTGACAATCATATTAGCTCACCTACCCACACACGGAAAATAATATAGCTCAGGCCAGTCCTATTGCACTGGCTACAGTGAAAGGTCCAAGAAATGGGTATATGATTCCAGAAAGGCCCATTAGAATCCTTCCTGGAATTCACGTATTCTCAGAGGAAAAAGTTTTCTCTCTGCCGGGGTTGCCATGCTGGAAGAACATGCACGTGGGTCAGTCAGTAGGTGGGCATATGGAGGAAGCCTATCTGGCCAAAGATGAAATTATGCTGACACAGAGAGGGAAGAAAGACATGTGGAGTGGGGAAGGGGAGAGCAGAAGACAGGAGAGGAGAGGAGAGGAAAGGAGGAGGAGAAAGAAGAGAGAGAGGGAACTGATAACACTCACTGATCCTGGATTGGATTGCATGGCATCACTGCATTGCCCAGAGCACCCTACACTTAATTCCACAGGCCATTACCCTTTCTGCAAAACCCACTCCAATGTGAATTTGGGACAGGGCTGCTGTTGCCCACCAGTTTATCCCTATCCCCTAATAGAGTGTCTGGGACATACTTGGTGCCCAATGAATATTTATCCAATGAATAAATGAATGAAGGGATGAGTGTATGATGGAATGAATGACTTGGGAAATATAAAGAAAAGAACCACACGGAGTATATTTGCTTTTCTCTTTCTAGATACAGAGAATGAATGTTTAAGCTGAAGAGTCAGGAAATATTTTGGCATTTTCATATGTAAAAAGACATTAATTTTTTAGAACTATCTAGTATTGATTCAAATACTGCATTATCAATAAATAGTCATCAATTAGTAGCATAAAACATTCAATCATGAAAGAAGCTGTAATTTTTCTTCCACATGAACAAGGCTAATAAAACATAACAACTTAGCTAATAAAACCAAATATCCCAAACTCTTAAAATACATACAAGTTTTAGGATCAACTTGGTTTAAAGAAACTCAGTATTGACAGGTAGAATGCAGAGTCCTGAGAAAATTAAGAGGTAGTTAAAACATTCACCATTCCTAGCTTTCCACCATTATAGGCTTCAAGCCCGTAAAAATAATGGAGCTCCCTTCCAAATCAAAGGGCAACCAGAGTTAGTACAATCACAGAAGAATCAGGAAGCCAGGGCCTCAGGACCAAAACATAACCAGATTGGATGTGTCTTCAAGAAGCCTCGGAGGTATAATTTAAAAATTACTGGGTTAATTTGCTTTTCTATAACAAATGGTCCCTGAAAATGATAGAGTAATTTATCACTCAGGCACGAGGATGAGAAGTTCCTGGTGGGTAGCCAGGGCTTGTCTGATCTCATAAATCCTGGTGTTATAATATTTCCTCCATCCTTATAGTGAATTTGGGGACACAGTAGATTTCCCTGTTATCACCTTTCATTTCCAGTTCTGGTGATCCAAGCCTTTCTGTTAAAAAAAAAAAATCAAAATGAACATAAAAGCCAATAAACATTCAGCAATAAAAATTCACAAAGAATCCAGATGTGAGGAAAGTTAGCATCTGTTGTTGCCAGTCTTTCTTCTTTTCCCCAAATTAGAAGACCACTGCCTTCATGATTCTTCCCACATCAACTCCGCCCATCCTTTCACTAGTCCACATTAAAGAACACATGATGAGTAAGTGAAAGTATTTATTATATTCATTATATTTATTAATATCTTCCAAAGTGCATTGGTGACTCAGGAGAGCAGAGTTTTAAGATAGGGCAATGGGTTCTGCTGGTGAAATGTCTGGCATTAGTGAAAAGATGGAAGACATATTTTGGCATCCAGTGAAATTTTCCAGATCTCTCTCTGATGTTGTGAAAGAAGAGGCTTGCAAGATGTTCATAAAATAGAGAATAATCTCTCTTTATTGATTCATTCATCCTTTCATATTTTTCACTTATTTAGCAAACATCTAGGATCCATTCTTGATTCCATCCCTTCCAAGTTGAATATATTTAATAATTATGTAACCACTTAATGCCTCATTTTCCTTTTCTGTAAAATGGGGGTAATAGTACTTATTTCATAGGGCCATGTTGAGTGTGGATTAAGTTAACACACTTACATCTCTTAGACTCGTGCTTGATACTTGCTGGTAAGTGTTCCAGATTCTTATTAATTATTGAGTAACTACTATGTGCCAATAAATCTGTTAAGCATGAAGTATATAAAAAAGAAAAACAATGTTACTGTCCTCAACTGTCTTCTAGTCTAGTGGGAAACAGTCATGCCAACAATGACAAGAAGTGCTTTCGTAAGATACAGGTAAGACTGGAAGTGTGTATTGCAAGAATCAAAGAGAGAAATGCCAGAGATCTGAACTAAAGCAGTGGATAAGAAAGTGCAGGCTTAGTGGGGCTGAAGAGAGGATAGATTCATGAGTCTTTTAGGAAGTAGAATAATGAGACATGGAAACTGATTGGATGTAGGAGGCAAAAGTGATGAAGGCCTAGAAGGTGGCTTTAGGTTACTGCCTTGGACAACTGACCAGATGGCGATTATTCCCCTTAGATACAAATAAAGGAAGAAGAAGGGAGAGAAGTTCAGTTGGGGACACTTCGGTTCTTCTGAGGCAGAGATGTTACTAAAGACCTGGATATATGTGTCTGGAAAGGTTTGGGCTGATGATTGAAGTTTGGAATTGTTAGCTGATTGGCAGGGGAGGAAACCACTGTGTCAGACAAGGTGGCCTAAGGACATAGCCCTCCTTTTCTAGGCGAGATACCTGTGTCATTTTAATTAATAGTCATAGCAACCCTTAAGTTACAGGTAATAGTTAGAACACGGTTTCAGCCATGTGTAACTAAGACCAAAAACAACACTGGCTTAAAGAAGATACACATTTTCTCTTTTTAGATGTATTCTTACAAACATATTCTTATTAAAAAATGGAGAAGAAATAATACAATCAGAATATTGCCGTTTTGCCACCCCTAAACATGATAAGATAGATGGATAGACAGATCTAGGCAATGGTCACAAGACCTGCCGACATCATCACAAAAGCCAAACCTCACGTCCCTCCTAACTGAAGTACATGCTGCCACAGTGAAGTAACCTTTCTAAAGGAAAAAAATCTATTTTTGTCAATCCTTTGTCTCTACCAGTTCATAGGAAATGTGGTGAACAAAGGAACAATCTTAAACAACACTAGGTGATGCTAATTGTCAAAATCAAGACTGTGGGAAACAAAACAGGACAACAGAACTGCTTTACTCAACAAAAAATTTCAAGGACAAGAATATTCAAGGTGTAGGTTGTGTCAACCAAATACAGCATATAAACCTTATTTGGATCTTGATTTAAACAAGGAAAGTTAGGAAACACTGTGGGAAAGGCAGACACTGGTAGAGTATTGGATTATATTAACTGTTATTACTTTTAAATTGTGACACATTGGACAAAAGTCCTTATATTTTAGAAACACACACTGATATATTTATGAATAAAATGATATAATGTCTGATGTCTCTGGGATTGGCTTCAAAATAGCATGGTGAGATTGGGGTAAGGGATACAGATAAAACTAGATTTGTCATGAGTTGATAATTGTTGATATTGTGTGATAGGTGCATGGGGACTTTATACTAACTTCTATTTTTTAGTATATGTTTAAAATTTTCAATATTGAAAGACTTTAATTTCTATGGAAGATAGAAAGAATGAATATTGGTGGAAACTAGCAATTTTGATCAAAGTATGTATAATCATTTATATCCATTTATCCATGAAAAAACTGTGACTTAGAAAAGAGAAAAGGGTGGAATGCTAGGGAATACCAACCTATAAGGGGCAGACTGAGGAAAAGGAACAGAGAAGGAGGCAGAGAAGATGAGGGGCCAGTAGGAAGATCAGGAGAGGATGATGCCATAGAAATTAAATGATGCCATAGAGGCAGTTTGGAAAGGAAGAATCTCACACAATTAGTTGATTTTTTAAAAAATAGAAAATTCATTAATCAAGCACTTATTAAGAACTTATTGTTGGCCAGGTGTGGTGACTCACGCCTGTAATCCTAGCATTCTGGGAGGACGAGGCGGGAGGATCGCTTGAGGTCAGGAGTTACAGACCAGCCTGAGCAAGTGTAAGGCCCTGTCTCAACTAAAAATAGAAAAAATTAGCCAGAAGACTTAAAATTGAAAAAAAAAATTAGCTGGGCGTGGTGGTGCACGTCTATAGTCCCAGCTATTTGGGAGGCTGAGGCAGGAGGATAGCTTAAGCCCAGGAATTTGAGGTTGCTGTAAGCTAGGCTGACACCATGGCACTCTAGATGGGGCAACAGTGTGAGACTCTGTCTCAAAAAAAAAAAAAAAGAAACTACTGTTAAAGCCCACTGACTATCAGGAACACACCTTAAATCAAAGTGAGATTTATTTAGCTTGTTGCAGCAAAGAAAGAACATCTCCTTGAGGAGTTGTGGGTGTTCTTGGTAAGCAAGTTAGAAGGCACTTCTTACAGGATTTGGACTTATATTAGATAATTTCTTAGTCTGGTTGGGCTGCTATAACCCAATACTATAGACTGGGTAGCTTATAAAATCACAGAAATGTATTTATCACAGTATGGGAGGCTGGGAAGTCCAAGGTCAAGGTGCTAGCAGACCTGGTGTCTGGTGAGGACTGCTCCCCATAGCTGGTGGCTTCTGGCTGTGTCCTCGCTCAGTGGAAGGGCAAATGAGCTCCCGTGGGCCTCTTTTATAGGGGAACTAATCTCATTCACAAGACTTTTGCCCTTCCGACCTAATCACCTTCCCAAAGGCCCCCACCTCCTAATCCCCTCTCCTTGGTGGTTAGGAATCAGCATATGAATTTGGGGGGCACACAAACATTCAGCCCATGGCAGATGATTCTAAGGAGAGTTTAAGAAACAGGGGCCAGTGCTGGATTGGATGTTGTCCAGCAGCTGGGGTATCTGAATAATTTTTCTCTAGGAGGCAGGAGGATGAAAACAGGGCCAGATGTATGGTTGGTAAAGACACAGCTGTCACTTGTTAGTCAGAAGAAGGCTGTAGTTAATCATTTGTTCTGGGTGCCAAGTGGCCTTGTCTCTGTCCTGTTTATATCCTGTGAGCATTGTTTATGTTCAGTGAGGAACATCGTGGCCTAGTTGTCAAGAGAGTCATTTTTCACTTTCTTAGTACTCTATGCAGAGTTCTATGCTGAGGTTGGATCCCTGGGTAGCAAGGGTTGTAGCCCCTAAAGACATCAAAGTCAGCTTGTGATTTCAAGGCCAGATAGAGTTGAGGGAAGACATCTTAGCACCATATACTTCGAGAAAACCTTATTTTTAATTTTGCTCTTTAAAGAGAGCACACAACACATACACATCAAAGTGGTAAGGCAAAAATGACAGAGACATAAACATAAACGGTTGCCAAATGGTGTGAATAAGCATAAATCTCACAGTCGTAAAGTGGAATGAAAATAACATAATCAATTACCCAGAAAAATCCCACGTAGAGAGAATAGATAACCCATTACAATAAAAAATTAAAAGGAATCTCATTAACGATTACAGCAGTCTTCTAGATTGTTTCAGAAACTATTAACAGAAATCCAAGTTGTATTTCTTTAGTGCATTTCACACCATTAACTTTACATAAAGAGCAGCACCATCAAGAAATAAATGAAACATTTCAACTGGCGTTGAGTGTAGGATTATTCAAGAAAATCACCACTTAAAAAGAAAAGCCCTGGATGCTTTTCCATTTGTATTTTGGTATTGGCCATATCATACGATCTCAGCCAAAAGAAGAAAGAGTAAAGTAATTAAAATGACTTCTCTCGATATTGTAGGTAAGTGGGTGCAGCTGCTGGCTGGTTTTTTTTTTTTTTTTTTTTTTAATCAAATCACTTCTTGTTCTCACTTCTGGTACTTGGAATTCTGATTTTCTGATGCAACTTTGGTCCATGGATGTGAAACCGATTCCAGAAACCCCAAGTCCAGAAAAAGGAGCCCCCTCTGCTGTGGTCTGAATGTTTGTGTCTTCTACCCCTCCCCAAATTCATATAATGAAAATCCTAACCTCTAAGGTGGTGGTATTAAGAGGTAAAGCCTCTAGAAGGTGACTGGGTCATGAGGTCAGAAACATCTGAACAGGGTTAGCACCTTTATTAAAGAGAGCTGGAGAGCTTTCTTGTCCCTTTTACCAGGTGAGGACAGTGAAAAGTTGTCATCCATAGACCAGAGGATGGGCCCTCACCAGACACAGAATCTTCTGGTGCCTCGATCTTGGACATTCCAGCCTCCAGAACTGGGGGGAATAAATTTCTATTGTTTATCAGCCACCCAGTCTAAGGTAGTTTGAGACACTGTCTTTCTCCACTTGTCCCTGTGCTGTGAACCCCACACTAAAATTTTGCCAAAGGTGGGAAAAACAATGTCCTTTCCAGGGAGTGGAAGCTGAGCTCAGAAGTCCCTAAGGTGTGAGCCCCTGGGGCAGAGAAGAGGGGAGAAAGATTGGGAGAAAGAAAAAGGACAGA
>CM052436.1:190968885-191037726 GCA_028533085.1 Varecia variegata | reverse complement strand
TAGCCGGGCATGGTGGCGCATGCCTGTAGTCCCAGCTACTCGGGAGGCTGAGGCAGTAGGATCGCTTAAGCCCAGGAGTTTGAGGTTGCTGTGAGCTAGGCTGATGCCACGGCACTCTAGCCCGGGCAACAGAGGGAGACTCTGTCTCAAAAAAAAAAAAAAAAAGAACAAAATGCAAAGTGAGGCAGCCCCTTTATGTTATATCCTGCATCATCCTAGGGCATAACGGTGGTTACTAACTTTGTGAGAGTTTGTTCACAATCACGATGGAAAGTAAAGTCAGAAATCTGTGCTCTCGGATTTCATCAGTCTGGTATTAGGGCCAAATTCATCACACAAGTGGCTGCTATCTCAGAATCAAACATCCAAGAAAAATTATCATCTCATGCACCAATTCTATCAAATGCATACAATGAAACCTCAGACTTTGATTCCTTTAACTCAGAAGAGAATCTATTTGGTGTTGTAAATCCAAAGTTGCAAATGGAATGCAAATACTCAGAATAGAAATGCTGTCCACCAAAATATGTTAATATCAAGAGTAATGGACGTTATATTCAATCCCAATTTCAACACGTAGCTAACTTCTAGAGACTAGAGTCTTGAAATCATGTTGTTATAATCCCCCAAATACAACAGTATAAAAATGATTAACAAGGCACCTACTTAATCCAAACTAATCAAATTTATATTACTGAGTTTTTCTTGTTTTTTTTTTTTTTTTTACTTTCTTTTTTTGTGTGAAGGTCCATATTAAAGAAGAAATTTCATTTCAATCAGGCAGCAAAATATAGACAATTACATAGGACAACAGTTAACCAACTGTGGTCCATGAGCCAAATCCAGCCAGCCTCCTGCTTTGTAAATAAAGTTTTGTTGGAACACAGTTATGCACATTCATTTACATATTTTTCTATGGCTACTTTCATAGCATAACAACGAACTTGAGTAGTTGTGATCAACTGAGACTGTACGACTCACAAAGATGAAGATATTTGCTATTTACCCTTTACTTGAAATATTTTTTGACCCCTGATACAGGAGATTCAGAGATGTAGCGTGTTACTTCAGAGGGCTTCCAAATATTTAAATTCATGCTTAGGTTACATCAAGCCCCAGACCCCTATACCAACTGTACACTCAAGTCATCATTTCATGTCCACGAGAGTTGTAGTGATGTTTGATAATTTTTGGGACATGCCATAATGTGAGTGATGTGATTTTGTTTCAGTTACTTGGGCACTGACCCATTGGTTGAGGAGTAGTATGTTGTATTTCTCAATGGATGAATCTAGGTTCTTTGTGTCCTAGATGGTTGTCACATTGGGATATTGATTAAATATATCATTGCATTCTGATAAAATTATCTCACATCCAATTATACCTCCTTAAATGATGTATTAAAAAATGTATCAAGCATTGAAAGGGACTTTGGAATATTCAATTCTCTTTCTCTTTTTCTCTTTAAAGCTCTTGATATTTGCACATTGCTCATATTTTCAGCTTAATACCAAGAAATACTTTCAGGTGGGTTCTTTGGTGTGCTCATGTGGAAGGAGGGCAGGTGGCTGATCTGAGGCCACCATTTGTTTTGTCACTGAGGTGATTGTCCTGTTATTTCATGACATTTTTAGATTCTGATTTTTCTTCTCTGATTCAGGGAACGTTGGTGATAGAATTCTATTATGATGCCACTGTGCATTTATGTTTGTCTCAAGTCATCCATAATAGTTTGCAAATACTGTGCTTGAGAGGATTTAAGAACTGTGGAGAACACTTAAGAATTTAGAAAAATCTTAGGGCCCCAGTCTACTTAAAAATATATATTATGTAGTACTTATATATCATAGTCATATGGCACTAGTGTACTTAGTATTTTATATATCACACTATGAGTATTATACTATGTAATATAATATTAAGTAGCCCTAGTATATATGTGTCTATGTGTGTGAATGTGTGTAAACTCTATGTGCTTATAGGTATGTGAAGGTATATGTGTGTTGTACAATGTGTGAAAAGTAATAACCTACAAATGAAGCTGGGGTTAAGACCTTGAAGTAGGAAACTGCTTGTCAGGGTCAGATGTTTCTTTCTTGATGTATCTGAACTTGGTTATAGTGACTCTGCTATCTTTGTGCAGCTTAAAAAATGCTGATTGTGTAAAATGAAACATTCTTCATGACTGTCTGCTTTTAACTTTTAGAGGTGGATTTCTTCCTTTCTTTTGAATTTTGTTTTTGACTTTTCACTTTGACTAACTCCCCAAAGTATTATTCATCACCCCCAATCCCAATCATTCCTTCCCAACGTTTTCAATGGCATCTCCTCCGATGCTAGCCTTGGAGGCAGCATTATGATGAATGCTCCTGGTCGGAGAAGAGAGAATTCAGGCTTCCTCACAAACACAGTGTCTCTTGGTCCTACCCTTATTTCTATCTGTTGACTATTCTTTGGTAAATCATAATCAGTTTGTCCTTAGTCACAAGGAGGGAAGAAAGTGAACAGCCAGAGAGAGAAAGAGACAGTGAGACCAGCCTAAACCCACACCCACTGACAAGAGTTTCTCAAACATAAGCCAAATGTTGATGCCATCTTTATTTCTGATACTGCCATTCTAGAGAAAAAATCTCCCTCAGAAACCTCCAGTGTAGCTTCTTCACCTTCATTTCCTCCCCCGCTCCCAAGCTGTAAGCTGCCTGGGCGGAAGAACTGTTACATTTCCCCAGGGTAGTGTCTCTGCACACAGTCAGGGACAAATGAAAATTTGTCAAATGAAAAAATTATTAGAAGTGACTTGTAAGTCCCTCATATCAGAAAGAAAGTATAACTAAACAGTGGATTCTGTTTCATGCCAATTTAACTAACCCCGTCTCTGATACTAAAATGTAATAGAGGTCACAGAATTTCATAGCTGGAGAGGAAACTCAAGCCATACAGTGCGGTCATCTTAGTTGACTGTCAAGAAGTATGAGGTTAAGAGAGGAAAGGAGAAATAAGCATTTATACGATACCAACAATATACTAGATCAGTGCTTTGCAAATATCTAGATTCATGGCAACCTCTTGCATACTCATCTGGTGTGAGAAATAGAAGCATAATGTTAGAAATCATGGATGACAGACTTCAAGGGACAGGGTCAAGTTTACAGAGCCTGAGCAGAGCTGGTTCTGTGGAGCTTCAAAGCCATGCTCACTTCCTCACACCCTGTCCAGGCAGCCCCTGTCTCAGTCAGTTTGGCTGCTGGAACAAGGTACCACAGACTGGGTGGCTTAAATGCAACAGAAATTTATTTCTCACGGTTCTGGAGGCTGGAAGTGTGAGATCAGAGTACCAGTGTGGGCAGGTTCTGGAGAGAGCCCTCTTCCGGGTTGCGGATTGCTGAATTCTTGTGTCCCCACCTGGCAGAAAGAGGGAGCTCTCTGGTGTCTCTTTTATCAAGACCCTAATCCCATTCATAAGGGTTCCACTCTCAGGACCTGAACATTTCCTAAAGGTCCCACCATGTAATACCACCTCACTGGGGGTTAGGATTTCAACAAATGGCTTTTGAGTGGGGGAAACACAGACATTCAGTCCATAACAACCCCCAAGTACTATAACTTTGCATTGCCTGATGTTAACTTAAAAACCACCTAATATCTAACTAACCATTTACAAGAAATAGAGATAGAGAAATCTGTTACATGGTATCACAAGGAAACCATCAGCCATATCCAGAATTGGGGAATCCTAAAGGGCAAATGGCCCTGTTTCTTCGAAACATAAGTGGCATTAAAAAATGGATAGGGACTATTATATAATAGGTGACTTAAGAGACATATTAACCAAATGAAACATATGGACCTTGGATCCTGATTTATGAGCCAACTGTAAAAAGAAAAATTTGAGAAAACTGGGGAAATTGAACATGCACTATTATTAGATGATATTAAGGAGGGTTGTGAATAATTCTTTTTGGTCTGAAACTATTAATTTTTTGGTTATGTTTTAAGAATTCTTACATGTTAGAGATACATATTTAAGCAATTATGGGTGGAAAGATGTGATGTCTGGGATTTACCTAAAAATATTCCAATGCATTCATCTTCTCGTTGTGCAATTAAAAGGGTTTTATAACTTTTGTTTAAGCCATAGTGCTCAAAGCCATTAATTTTGTTTGGCTTGAAGTTCAGACATCAGTTCCACCCTGGAGTCTGAGGCAAGATAAAAATTCCTCATATATGTTTAATATGACTGCATGTTAAAACAAAATTAAATTTCTCTAAAATAAAAAAATGTATGCAGACTGATAAGCTCAGGTATAGTAGAAACATTGCACTCCTGCCCTGGAAGGTAACTGACCTGGTGGGGTCAGGATGGCCCATGCTCACTGCAAACCCTCCAAGGTTATCTAGATGTCCCATTTGGAGGTCTCTCTTCAAACCAAAACAAGGACATCTCCATTCTACAGAGTGGACAGAAGTTCTGAAATCAGTAAACCCTATAGACAAAAATGACAGCTATTTTCAGGGATTTTGAAAAGACCTTTCTTGTGTATGTAGCTGAAGAATGTGAGGACTTTATGGCTCATTTACCCAGTGCTGCCTACAGACCTTAAGAAATCCCATCTCTTTCTTCAAACTCCTTCTGAGGAGTCAGTGGAGAAAGGAAGGAAAGAAGTGGCTCACTTCCTCTGCCCACAGGAGAATAGCTGGCCAGCTCCTGGTTGGAATTTAGAGAGAGACAGGAGCTGAGGGCAGAGACAAGACCTTCTAAGGGGAGAGAAGATCAGAACCTTCTCTGTCGGGAAGAAGAAAGGGAATCTCCAGTTTCTGCACCAAACCCCGTATTTTAGTGCTCTAAAGACCAGTGCTTCTTAATCTATTGGGTGTACACAGATATCCTGGGATCTGCTTACATTGCAGAACAGGCAGTTCTGGGCTGGGGCCTGAGATTCTGCATTTCCAAGAAGCTTCCAGAGAATGTGCTGTTACTGGTCCATAGACCACACTTTGAGTAGCAAGGTCAGTTTCAGAGGTCGGGTAGAATTTTTATCTGTCCCTTTCTAGAGTCAGGTCTTTATTATACACCATTTGCAAAAACTCATCTGTTACCCCTCGTGAGTGCTCTCTATGAAGGAGTCTAACCATGATTTAACATTAAATAAATGGTGGCCACTCAAAACCAAAGACATTATAAGCTACCAGAACGGCCTGGAGGAGGAAGTGCTGAATTGGGGTTGGCAATGAACATTTACTAAACTCTGGGCACTTTTGTTCCCATATATTTTCTCATTTAAGCCTTGTGAAAGCTCTCTTAGGTGAGAGTTATTAGCCCCATTTTATATAATAAAACACTGAACCACAAGCTTACAACCATCCAAAACAAAATGTAGGAAATTCTACAGGAAAAATGACCCAGTTTCTTCAAAAGTAAATGGTGTGAAAAAAGGAGGAACGGGAACCATTATATGAAGAGACATAAGGGACATATCAAACAATGCAATATCAGTATCTTGGTTGAAACCTGATTTGACCAAAAAAATCCCATAAATAGACATTTTTGAGGCATTTGGTGAAGTGGAATATAAACTGGGAATTAGGTATTAAGGAATTGTTGCTAATTTTGTTACGTGTGGTCATGTTATTGTGCTATAAAACAGAGTTCTTATCACTGAGAGACCGAATGGTGAAATTACATCCTGTCTGGATTTACTTTAAAATACTTCAGGAAAAAAAAAGGGGGGGTGAGGTGGAAGTGGGAAGGAGTAGATGAAACAAGAATGGCAGAATGTTGGTAAGTATTATTTTTAAAAGTTTTTATTGCAAAATTTTGAAACAATTTTAGAATTATAGAAAAATTGTGCATTTCTTTTTTTTTTTTTTTTTTGGAATAGAGTGTTCAAATACAATATAGCCTGGTTTCCCCTAATGTAATATCTTATGTAAACATGGTGCACAGATCAAAACCAGGCAATTAACAATGATATAGCACTATTAACTGACCTAGAGATTTTATTCTAATTTCACCTTTTTTTCTTACTAATATCATTTTTGTTTTCTAGAATCCAACCCAGGGTCCCATGTTGCATTTACTTGTCATTCTCTCAATCTTTCCTGACTTCTGTGCCCTTGACACTTTTGCAGAATGCTCATTTTGTAGAATGTCTTTCTATTTAGGCTTGCTTAATGTTTTCTCATAATTAGATTGAGGCTATGTTGATAATTATTACACCTGAGTGATGTATATCTAGGTTTCCATGATATTATTCTCTCTACAGGGTGTCCCAAAAGTCTCCATACAAATGAAAAAATTCCGTAAAATTTGGTAGTGAATATTTTGTAAATAAAGGTACATTTAGCTACAATTTCCCATTTTCCCAATGTATGACTTTTGGGATACCCACCCTGTACTTTTGGGTATGTTTGAAAATTACCATAGTAGAAGTAAAATTATTTTTAAAAAATAAGGCAGGGTGAGGTTGTATAACTTCTTTAAATGGACTTAGTTACTAAGTGAGCAGAGCTGGGATCAGAATCCAGATGAGTTTGACTAAAAAAATCAGTGACCTTTATATTATTACAAAGAGTGTGGTGCAAAATAAATAATATTTAGTTGTTAAGGGTGCACCCTGCAGAGATTTTTTTTTTTTTTTATTGCTCTGAACACAATAAACCAAGTCCCAATTTATGGGTACATACCAATAATGAATATATTAGGTCAAGGTTGAATTCTGTTTTGCATGATGCCTTGGTTAGGAATAATGTATTCACAGTTTGTACGAGAAACTAAAACCTACATAAGTTAGCTAAAACAAATATTGAATATATGGTGGAGGGGTTGGATAGGAAATTGAAAATTAGGAAATAGCAGGCTTCCCACAGGACAAGAATTGAGAAAAAAAAAAAAACTCCAGGCATTCCTCTCTATATATGTCTCTCTGTTTTATCTGTCTCTCTCTGGAGACTCATGAAGCAGATGATTTTGTGCTTCTTTCTGTGTGTCTGCTCCATTATCCTGCTTCTGTCTGTAACCAGTCTTCGTCCTATGTGCATAAAATAGTAAATGGCTGCTGCTTCTTGAAGCTACATGACCTCAGATACAGGGTGATTTTCAACGTCTAGTCTTCTTCATTCAAAATCGTGAATCATGTAATCCAATTTCCCCTATCTTGTGGGTTAAATGACATGCTAGTCCAATGTGCTGTGACCACTGAGAGATTGGAGCATATGGTACCCCTAGTAACAGGAGCCTTCCTGTTACCTAGGGCTACAGGGTGGGTGGGGGACAGTGGGGTCAGGTTAAGCTAAGAAGAAGCAGGCAAACTAGTATCTCAGTTCCACAGAATCAATCGTTGGTGAATTTTGTCCATATGTTCTTGATTTTAAACCCTCACAAGAGGTTACAATTGCCGATTCCTGGTTTTCACTGCTGCAGAGGGAAAAAATAACCTACCGACACTAGGTGATATGAGTTACTTGAACGCCCCAGGATTTTATACTAAGGGGCAAGCATGCTCCTTGGGTAGGCTGGCATTACCCTTACTCTTATGGAGATTGGAACCTAGTAGAAGAGACAGATACACGTATGAAAAATGGCAATGCCATTTGACCAGAGCTGCAATGGGGCCATATGCAGAGTACATAAGAGGAAATGATTAGCTATGTCTAGGGAGGTAGGAGAAGAGAAAGTCTTCAAAACGAAGGGAACATCTGGGCTGGAATTGGAAGGCCAAGTTTGGAGGCGAAACATTCTAAGATGATTCTTCTTGCAGGATCAACCCTGAGTCCACCATCATGAATCTGGAAGAAGAGCTACTAGGTAACCCTCCCTGGGGAGCAGACGGCTCACTTATTCAGGGCCCTCCTGTTTTCTTCCTTCTTAGCTGCCTAGGATTAAGTTGTGGGCATTTATATGTGTCCTGCTTTTCTGATGGCTGAAGTATTAAAATTCACACCTATGGATTAGGCTTTTTCCTTGACTACTTAAAAATACCGCTTGTTCGGCCATGAGTTGCTCTTGGATGGCATCGCTGTACTGTCCAACTTTGGGCCATCATGAGCAGGCCAGATGAGCAACTCCACACTTGCAGTGGCAGCACCCACTGGCAATTTGACCTGTCTCTTGTTTACACTGTGAAATTTAAATGTACAGAGTAAAAAAAGCTCTTTGATAACTAGGTAGTTTTACCAACTGTCCTGGTTTTAGAAAAGCAGTTATAATATGAGTGTCAAGTATAGAAAAGTAAAATGAGCCTGAGTTCATGAATTCTAAGAACCAGAGTGGTTGACATGAATCTTTCACTGTGCCTCAAAGCATTCATCTCAACCACTAGGTTGTTGAATTTGAGGGTGGAGGATGGATTTGGTTACTTACCAGGAGTGCTGGGTGGAGGGGAATGTGTGTCTGCTTACATCCTGCCCTCATTGTCAACCTGTGCATAACCAGAAGTCACCATGTTTGCAGTAGCAATATGAGTGAAACACAGCTGGATTTATTGTAGAACAATGTAATAGCCACACCTTTCTTCCTCTAATATGCACAAGTGATGCCAGAAAAGTGCTAAACAAATGAAGTCAAAGTTTAAAATGGGCATGTTGATTTTTACTATCCTAGGATCCTTTGGCCATCTGGAACACACAATAAAAGGAAACCCATTCGAAGGAAATTTCTGAAACATGAAAACATTGTAACTTGGCTTTGGAAAGCTTAAAAGAAGAGGGCAACAGAACCAGTTCTTACTTGGACTGGAGTTTGTTTATTCTGCTGATGTGAAATCAGAGCCAATGAGCCTAATGGTTTTGACTGGCTTGAAGTGTGTCTTTGTTTCTGTACACTTGGACTGGGCCAGCTTCTGCAAACAGCCTTTGCAGAGAGCACAGGACTTTCTTTAGTTTTAAGAACCTTCGGAATTTTGGGGAGATCATTTCTGAAGTTGTGTCTTCTCCAAAAACCTGCATAGGGTCATGGAGAAGAAAAGGCATTATTTAATTTAGAACCATTTACAGACTCTCTGCTGCTGTGAAGTAGGATGGTTTTTGTGTTGTGGAGTGGGGATAAGGTGTGAGGTGCAGGCATGGGGAGAAATAAACAGGGAAAGAAGGACCTTCCCCTTCCAAAAAGCCTGTGCTCCACTAGGGGAGACAGGTATATACCTAAGTCATGCATAGGACTTTGCCAAAGAAAGGGGAGTGGGGGAGAAGGGCAAGAAGAGAAACCCAACAGTTTAGCAGTATTTCAGATAGGAACATTGGCACCAAGATGAGTGCACTTTTACAACTTATTCCATGGACACAGCTGAGTACAGAGAGCCCTTCCCTGTCTGAGTAAGTACAGATTACCCCAGTGGAGAGCCCACTCATATATTTCATCCCTTCCATATGGTCAGCAACTGAAGAGCCTTAGGACTTAGGGCACTGGACAGAGTCTTGCCTATGATGATAGGAGGACAGTGAACATGTCCAAGGTGTCTCTGCTAGGAAATGGTGAGCTGGAATTAAAAATCCAGATCCGGTTGACTTCAAATCTCATAACCCTTGTCCTAGCACAGATATGTATCTGCAAAGCATTTGCCCTTTGACCCCAGATTTTTCACTGGCAAGATAAGAGATTTGAAAACAGTGGTTTTAAAGCTTTTCTTTTTTTAAAAAAAAAAAAAAAAAGCAATGGAACACTTCTTTCAAATAAAATATTACTCGAGGCCAGGTGTGGTGGCTCACGCCTATAATCCCAGCACTTTGGGAGGCTGAGGCAGGAGGATTGCTTGACTCAGGAGTTCAAGGTCACAGTGGGCTATGATCACACCACTGCACTCCAGCCTGGGTGACAGAGCGAGAATCCATCTCTCAGTAAAACAAATAAATAAAAATAAAAATAAATAAATAAAGTGTTACTCAAGGCCAAGATAGAAACAAGATTAAAGTCACATTGATTTAGTTGAAATCTAGGTGGGAGCCAGAGCTCTGATCTCCCTCTCATCCCAGAGGAGTCTTGTGCTATCTTGCATTATTATTCAGCAAATTCCCCCTCTTCCCATACCCCTTCTGTGGGAGAATGTACTTTACCACCTCATTGATGTTGGGCTTGCTTGTTTTGGCCAATGGAATAGAAGCAAACATGTCATTCTTCACATTCAAAATGAGTTTGAATAATTAAGATGGCTTGGCATCTTGCATTCCTGATCTCTGTTGTGACAAAAGTATGTCCCAGGCAGTCAATTCCTCCTTCAGCCTAGAAGGAAAGATAGGTAGAAAATATGTCTATTGTACTCTTAGCCTGAAAACCCATGAATGAGAAATAAAGGTTTGCTTTGGAAGGCCATTGAAATTTGGAGGATATTTGTTACACAGCTTTATCATGGCAAAGGCTGACCAAGGTAAGGTCCCAAAACAGTCTCAGAACCTATGTGGCTCACAGCGCAGATATAATTGGAGGAGAAAAGTAAAACTCTAAAACCCTAAACAAAAACACAACAGTCACAACAACAACTACCACAGCAAAACCCCACATTTATTCCACTGATAGTACCCATACCAGGTAATTGAGTAGTTTTTGCTGCTCAGATGCCTAATATTGCTGTCCTGTTTCACAGCCTGATTTTCCAGAGTCCAGACTACTCTATGAGCTGCCTCATTTCACTCTTTTAGTAAGTCAGAAAGAGTTATTTATGTGCCTATAACCAAAGATCTCTGACACATAGGAATCCACTTCTTTGGTCACTACTGTATCTGTATCTATTTCTCTATATGTAAAGAAGAGTAGAGATGAGAAATGAGGAAGGGTGGTTATATTAGCTCATCTGATTGGCAGTTTCACTTCAGCAAAGCTGGAGGAGCCAGTCCTGGAGACTGTTGGTGCTCTGCCTGTATCTCCATTACCAGACTGTGCATACTCCTCCCCTGGCAGTGACTCATTTCTCTAGAGATTTGCTCTGGAACTAATGGAAGTGGCCTCACCCCTCCCACCCTACCCACCCCCTGCAGCCTGCACCCAGTGACCAACCGACACAGGGAGACAGGAGTAGATCAGCTCTGTGACGCCAGTAGTCTTGCTGTCTCCGTGGCCACGATAATCTTTATGGTGAACAAGTACTCATTTTGTGACATTTTCAGGGTAGAGTGAGGTGAGAACATGCAAAGTGGTCGATGCCTGCTAGATGACCCCTTCACCATTCTTAATGGCAATATTTCAGCCACTGCCACCAAAGAAAGGTGGCTTTCAGAAGAGTGAACACAGGGCTGGGAAAGGTGGCCCTGTTTGCTCGTCTAATGGGCAGTTTCACCGCAGCAAAGCTGGAAATGATTTGGCCATTAGTGGGTTTCACACTTCGAGGCCAAGAGGCTCCACCCAAGAGGCTTCTATTATCCTGCCTCCGTGGGCTCTAATTTTCTCAAATATGTTCTGAAAACCAGTCCCTCACTGGCATCTAAGCAGGCCAGAGAGGGATCCACTACATCTTCTCTGCCATTTCCCAGAAAACTTTATTGAGCACCTTCTGGGTGTATCATTTTGTTCTGTACTGGCAATGTAGCTGTGAACCCAGCCTGGCCTTGAACTCTGTCAAAGTTACAGTCTGTTGGGGCAAAGATATCTTAGTTTAAACATCACAAAATTATTTTTAAAATTACAATTGAAATAATGGCTTCCAAGGGGAAGGACCAGAGCTTGCATGGTAGGGGCTCTATAGTTCTATGCAGATCAAAATCTATGCCTGGGCCCACAGCACCCTCCCTCACCTGCAATCCCCACTTGTGACAGCCAGTAAGAATTTTGCAAAGTATATAAGAATAAACAAGTAGTGTACAAGTATAACCTTTTTGATTTAACGTTTTAAAATTGCATGCTGAACTTAGGATTTTTATCAACATGTGTTCTTCGAAATGGCAGTGTTTTTGTTTTTTGTTTTGTTGTTGTTATTTTTTTTTTTAGTAGCATCTCAAATGTTCTGTATAAATGGCAGTGTCTGTGGTCATGCATTCTGCTGCTGGGAGTTCCTTTTCTATTCTTTTCTGTATTGTGAACTCTTACTCATCCTGTGCAAATAGTATCCACTCTGAGAGGTGTCCTCAACTCTGCTAGGTGAACATACTATATTTTGTGACATCTCTGGGAGTTTTTCTTTGTTATGTGTCTCACTCTACAAATACACTATGAGCTTCTTTGGGGCGAAGATCAGCCTGGAGTATAGAAACTCAAATAATAATGATAACAGATAATATTTATTGGGCACTTATTACAGATTACATACCGTTCCAAGAACTTTATACTAACTAATTTAACCTCCCCAAACACTTTATGATCCCTATTTTGCAAATGAGGAATAATGCCCAGGGAGGTTAAGTAACTTGCCTGTGCCTAGGGAGGGGCAGGGCTTGGGCTAGGGATCCCACTGGTGACTCACCTGGCTGCCACTAGGGCCTGGTGCCATAAGCATAGATACTCTGGAGCAGGAGGTTTATGCCTCCCTTCCTCATCCTCACCCTAAAGCCTAAAGAAATCCATATGTTGAAACCTAATGGAAGCACAGTTGGGAGGCTGGGCTTTACAGCCTTGCTATTCAAAGGATAGTCTGGGACCAGCAACTTGGGTTATCACCCAGGAGCTTGTCAGAAATGCAGAAATCTGGAACTTGCCCTGGCCCTGATGAATCACAACCCTGGGGGGATTTCTATGCATAATTTCAGAAGTTCAGCTTTGGAAAACAACGCCTTAGGGCCTCCTACTATTTTGCCTCCAAAACATAGGCTTATGTCTCTCTCCCTTGCAGTTGTCTTATTGCCAGGATTCAGAAAGAACTTAGATCTTTATGCTGTCCAGGGCTTTTCTGGGTAGAACCAAAAGCAGCTTATAGACAGCCCATGATTTCTTTAAAGTCACTTGTTTGTTTCATCTTAGAAATTCATGTGCATTTTGCTCTCAATTCCATGGTATATTGATGTTTACCTTAATATAAAATAGTTTTCTTTTTACCTCCAAAATCTTTGCAATAACTTGAGACTTTTATCCCTCTCCCCATGCCCCCAGGGCTCTGCACACACAAAAGCAGATACAAAGTGACAAAGTGACTCAGGAAGTCAGTGATTCATCAGGGAAACCACTGACCAACTCAGGCCCCAATGATGAGGGTAAACACGAGGATGTAGAAATACCATTGGAATAGAAGACCTTTCTATGAATTCTTGACACTGGGTGCTAACCACAGAATGGAGCAAAAATTCAAGCCAGGTCTTCAACCAAAGCAGGAGGGACTTAGAGTAGCTATAGAAAAGATTTCTAGGGTCAGTGACTGTCTTAGGTTGGGTCCTCTTGAAGCAGAGCCTGAGACAAAGATTTGGGTGGGTGTGATTTATTGAGGAAGACTCTCAAGAGAAGGGAAGGGAGGGAAGCAGGATGGAGCTGGCAGCTGAGCAAGGTTGTGATCTTAGGTAAAGTCGAGACATGGCCTGACTTACAGAGAGCTCTGGAGCATGAATCATACCACCCTCCAGCTGTCTCACCTTGAGGCAAGAGGACCAGCATCGTGTATCCCTGTCAGAGAGTCATTGACTATGGACCCCTGGCAGAAAGGATGGCGAATCTGGGCAAGGCGTTCGTTCATCCCAGGGAAATTTTCTGGAGAAAGGGAACTTTTCTCATTAGCACCAAATCCTCATAGCAGCCTGGTGAGGAGACCTGGGCAAGCAATAACAGCCTCTGTGAGAGTGTCTAACTTTGACATTCCCGTAATACCACGTTCCACTTTGACATTGATAATCCTTTCAATCTGTATTGATGTCATTTTCTTTTTTAAACTGTTGCTGGACGTGACCACTGGTTTCTGCTCTTGAAAACAAAATTCCCAGAGGACCCCGGCAATTCCTGCCCAATGCCTTGCTAACTTGGCACCTCATTCAGGTGAAGTTCCTGAGGGGGTTCCCTGCCTTCCCACTTTTGATTTCCATTGTGGTCCTACCCTGGCCACACCCATCGGTTCAGGGGGGCTTTTTCCTGAGCACGGAGTCTTACGGAAATAATAAAAGGGCGGCCCTGGTCTTATCGTTCTAGCTGATTATTTAAACAGCTGCCAAAGAGCTGCAGCTGCCTTGGCAAGAGTCCACAGCAAGGAAGGGAGTGAACCAACATCTGAGGAGCACAGTCACTGCAGGGACCAGGCAGGAAAACATCCTTCAGTGTCCACTGGCTTTTGGACGTGGAGATTACAATCTTCTTGTAATCACCGTGAGCAACCTGGTGTTGGGGAAGGTGGCCCACCTGCAGACTGTGTAAAATTGGAAATGGTTTACTTAGTGCATAAGTTAGTCCGGATTCTGAAGGCAAAATTACCTGGAGGTGGGCACATTTGCTTTTCTTCACGCCTTTTTCATCCTTCTCACCCTGTTTTCCTCCTGTACCTTTTCCGCCCCCCCAGGTGGAGAATGCAGGTACCCTCACTGGTTGCCCATGTTTCATAAGTGGAACCTGAAATAGTCTAAGCAGGCTTAGCAGTTCCGAAATAAGTTCTGAGAATTAGCAATAAAATTTATTCCCTTGCATTGTAGGATGTTTAGTAGAAAAAAAGAAAAAAATGAAAAAGATAAGAAAAAAGCAAAAAGAATAAAAAAAAATGAAAAAAAAATTATTCCCAATGCAACTATTTTCTTTTTATTGTTCTAAGGACTCACTCCAAGTGATGAATGGTATGTATGTTAAGTATGAAGAATAGCCTTTTTTTTTTTTTAAGTCATCATGGATTCCAGGTTCTTTGTAATGTTGACTGGTAACACTGGACATGGAGTTCTTTTTCCACGGAGTCTCTCATGAGATTGCTGTTTCAGAATACATTTTAGGAATGTATTTTCCAAAAATTACATCTGTGTTTCAGGAAGGAGAAAGGAGGAAGAGGAGAGAAACAAAATAGTGTCCATTCTAGCTGTTTGTATCCCTGTACAGGAATTCTGTGCTCCTAAAATACAACTCCTAAGATTAACGTTTTTAGCTCCCACATATGAGTGAGAACATGCACTATTTGTCTTTCTGTGACTGGTTTATTTCACTTAACGACCTTTAGTTCTATCCATGTTGCTGCCAATGATAGGATTTCACTCTTTTTTATGGCCAAATAGTATTCCATTGTGTATATGAAACTACCTTTTCTTTACCCATTCATCTGTTGATGGACACTTAGGGTGATTCCGTATTTTTGCTGTTGTGAATACTGCCACAATGAACATGAGGGTGCAGGTATCCCTTTGATATACTGATTTCTTTTCCTTTGGATAAATACCCAGTAGTGAGACTACTGGGTTGTGTGGTAGTCCTGGTGCCATTTGAGATTAAAAACCATACATTAAGGATGGCAGAGAGAGCAGAAAAACAAAGAATTTAGGGTTCATCTGACATCATGGAGCCTTCATACTAGCCCTGAACATCGACAAATGAACTTTTTTTATGTGTTAGAGAAATGAACTTCTGCATTAAGTCACTGTTATTTTGAAAATATTTAATGGAAGCTGAATTCAATTCCTAACTGATGTCAAAGAGAGCTTAGCTTCTGATTTTCTTAAAACAGCATTTCTCAAACTTCAGCATGCATCAGAGAGCTTGTCAAAATGCAGATTACTGGCTGGGGGCAGTGGCTCACTCCTGTAATCCTAGCACTTTGGGAGGCAAGGCTGGAGGATCGCTTGAGGCCAGGAGTTTGAGACCAGCCTGAGCAACATAGTGAGACCCCAATCTCTACAAAAAAAAAAAAAAAAAATTATCCAGGCATGGTGTTGCATGCTATAGTCCCAGCTACCCGGGAGGCTGAGGCAGGAGGATTGCTTGAGCCCAGGAGTTTGAGGTTACAGTGAGCTGTGATGATGCCACTGCGCTGTAGCCCGGGCAATAGAGTGAGACTCTGTCTCAAACAAACAAACAAAACACAAATTACTGAATGTACCCTCAGAGTTTCTTATTATTAATAAGTAGGTCTGGGGTGGAGTTGGAGAATTTGCGCTTCTAACAAGCTCCCGGGGGTGCTGACACCGCTGGTTAAGCTAGCACGTTTCAAGGGCCACCGACCCAGAACACGTCCAGTTCATTTGGAAAGAGGAGAAGCAACCTTTGCCTCTTGACAAAACAGTGTCATGACCTAGATCATAAGGTGTCAACAAAATGCTGCCTTTCAAAACACATTTAAATTTTGCTTCCGGACTCTTGATGAATGGCACCTTGGGAAGTTTTCATTTAAACACAGCATTGGATAGTTCCTGAGTTTTTCCTCCGAGAGCAAAGTGGAGTCGCCAAGTCGTTCAGCCGCAGGTACTTAGGCAGGGAAAGGGCTGTGTGTGCTGTCATTTTCAATGGCGGTGCTGTTATCCCAAACAATCGTCCCTCGGTGTTTATAATAGCCTCAAGTGCTCTCTTTAGTGATATCAAGAGCCGGATTGACATATTTTTTTTTTTTTTCTAAAGACAGCTGAAGAAGATAAACAATCAGGCCAATTTAACCCAGTGTTTTGGAAAGTCACCTCCTGATGTCCTTGGGCCTGAGGAAATGTCACTTTCCCAAGTCTCCTCGGGGCGGCTCTTTGTCCCTCGTTTCCTGAAGGGACCACTGTGTCTGAGAGGGTTTCCTTCTCCCTCTGCTCCAGTTCACCAGCAACAACTGGGAAACTCAGTAACCTGTGCGCAGGACCTGCAGACATCTGTCAGAATGACCCGCTCGGGCACTGCCGTGGGGACTCAGAACAGCCCATTTCCCCGTAAATCATTTCCTGGGCTTTGCGGTTACATCACCGTGAGTCATAAGCACCTTTCACAGAGACAGCTGCAGGTCAGTCCTGGGCTTGAAGACGGCCATGCTGTGCTCAGGTTCCTAAGGAGAAGGAGAAGCACAAGCACTGGGAGATGCGGATCTCAGAGAATTCCTGGTTTTTTGCTTTCTCTTCAAATCTTTCCAGAGAGCTCTGCTCCTGCACCCTCGGGCAGAACTAATCCTGCCCAGGTCTGAGCTCTGTGCTTACCTATTTGCTTTCATTTTTTAATTTTCTCTCTCTAGCTACTTGGCCTAGACTAAGTGCTTGGCCACAGACCTGTTGCAAACTAGGTGCTCATTTTGTGCAACAAATGCATGGAAAATGTGCAATGGGCACGAGTCAGCGAGGACAGCCTGGGCTCCACAACAGGTGTTGGCACCTCTATCCTCTTCTTCCGCCTTCCTCCTTCCTCCTCCTTTCCTCTCCTCCTTCCTTCATTCCTGGGATGCCACGGGAGCCCCCTGAGTCAATACTTCATGGAGGCACAATTTACACCCAGTGAAATGGACAGATCTTAAGTATATAGTTTGGTGGCGATATAGCCATCATGCTGACCAAGAGCGTGACATTTCTACCCCCCCCCAAAAGTTCCTTCATGCGGCTATCAGTCACTTGCCCCCTGACCCCAACCCTCAGAGGAAACCACTGTTATGATTTTTCTCACCATAGATTAGTTTTCCTGTTCTTGGATTTCCTGTGTGTGACTTCTTTCACAAAGCATCGTGTTTTTGAGATCCAGATGGCACCTTTCTTGATTTTCTTAAAAATCAAATGACCTGCCCTTGAGCCCCTGTGGCACTGGGCTGCCGGATATCCTTCTGAGTCAGTGTTAGGGCTCCCACCCCAGCCTCAGCTGCAAGGTCATGGCAAAGCCGGGCGTGGAGGAGGGGCAGTCTCAGGCACAGAAACACTTGGTGAGGCCTTTCCTTGCTTCATTCCACACTGGTCGGCCCTACTATGCCTGTCGTCTGAGCCTGCACAGTGCTTGGAAACTGAAACCCCTGCATTCCCTAGGCAAGGTGGCTCTGCTGAGGCCAGGGCTGCAGTGCCCTGAGAAGGTGTGCCTGCAGCTGCCCCCAGACCACCTGGCCCTCTTGGAGGCTCTGCCTGGCTCCTCAGACCTGGGCCTCCAGACCACCATTTGCTGCCCAGTCTAGGGGAATCTCCTCCCTCTCGCCCTCCTTCCCATTCCCCCAACCCCAGGAACCTGACCCTCTGTCCCCTCCCCTTCCTTTTACAAAAGCCAGGAATGGGATCATTTTCTTCCAGCAACTTCTTTATGGCCTGGCCTAGCTAGGACTGAGACAAAGGAATGCACAGGCCAATTCTGGTGGGCACTCACAGGCCATCTCTGCTGGGCACACACAGGCCATCTCTGCTGGCTATTCTAATCTCCTTGTTTGGTTTACAAAGCCTCATGTGATTTGGCCCCTCTTCCTCTCTGATCTTATCTTGTGCTTGTCTTCCACTCACTCTCCATAGTTCAAGCCTAGTGGCTTTTTCTGTTCCTTGAATTCTCCAAGTTAATTCCCAGTTTAGGGAGTCTGCAGTAGCTAGTCCTTTTGTCTACGCTACTATTTTCCCTGCTCTTTACCTGGCTGACTCTTTCTTTTCATTCAGATCTTAACCTGAATGTCACCTAGTGATCGAGATCCTTCACCATCCAAAGTTAAGCCACTGTGTAGGGCCTAACTAATTTCACCACTCCTCTCCCCTCCTGCTACAATTCTCTGATATCACTTACTTCTAGTCCATTTATTTCTTCCTTGCGTTATTCATTCATTATCTTGTTCCCGCATTAAAATGTAAGTCTGGGAGAACAGAGACCTTATCTGTCACGCTCACTATGTAAATCACTTATCTATTGCCACAATAAAGCTCCGTAGCAAATAACCAAAAAACCTCATTGTCATAAACAAATAGCATTTATTCATCATGCATTTGCATGTTAGCAACTTAGATTATGCTTGATGGCACGGTTCTTCTGATCTTGGTTGGGCTCCCACATCTGGCCGTTGGCTGGCTGTCAGCTGGGGTCATGCAGATGACTGGGGTAGTTTGGGCTTTCCCACAGGCAGTGGTAAGGGGGTGCAAGCCCCCTGAGCAGGTACTTGACAAGCCTCTGCTTATGTCATGGTTGCTAATATCCCACTGGCCAAGCTTGAGAGCAGGTGGGCACTAGAAAGTTACACAGCCAAGGATGTGGATACGGGAGAGGGTATAGTATTGAGGCCAGTAATGTAATCAATCTACCTCAATATGGTATTCCCAGTCCTTGCTACATGGAAGGCACTAAGTCCACATTTTGTTTAATGAATGAAGGAATTATTCTTTCACAAAGAACAAAAGAAAAAAAAATATTAACAAACAAACAAAAAAGCCCTGGCATAAATAGTTGTAATACTATCATCCAAATGAAGGATTTTTAATCTAGGGGTTTCTGGATGGATTTCAGAGGTTGGAAAACCCCTGAAATAAGATGTAAAATTAGGAAAAGGCTGTCCTTCTGGGCAGACAGCAGCTCATGTTGGAGCCCAGGCCACACCCACTTTCTTGGCTGGGTGCCATTGTGCAGTACACGAACCACACAACTGTATGCAACAGCCCTGGGCACTCGCATCTTAGGGCAAATTTCAGCCTTTCTTTTCTGTCTTTAGTGTATTATTGGCTTGACTAAGGCTCTGTCTGGTTGTTTGGATGCCCCCATCTTTCCATTTTCAGTGTTGATTCTCACAAGCCCATTATTTCTTGCCCTGTCTATTAGCGGAAGAAAATGAAGATTCATTCTGTCTGGAAAACACTCAGCCTCCTAAAATCTCCTGGAGTGACTTCCTCTCAACTTCTACCTGGAAATTCATGTGCATCCTATCGTGGTCCTTAGGGGAAATTATTTGTTAAGCCCTAGACATAGATCAATTGCCTCATTTTAAGGAAGCATCTCTGGACCAGCACCCGTCCCAATGAATCACCAAACACCAGACACTGTCGGGATTAATATAGATAACACCAATTAAATCAGAGGGTGCACGCTGGCCTCCCCAACCACCACATCTGTTTAAAACATTTTTCACACTTTCAAAAAGTCTCAAAAATGACTGATCCTTGTTTGAACCAAAGGGATGTCTCATTCCTAGGAAGGTGGTTTTTAACATGTTTGTATTGTCATAAATAGACTTCATAAATGATGTGGATATTATAAGTGATGTAAAGGGATTGTCTTGTCTTCTCATTTGTAATAAATATGTTTTTGAAACATACTATTAATGTGGCTCTTTTTAAGGCTTCAAAGGAAGGGAAATCTGAACTGTGATAAAAGTGCAAAACATCATATTCATTGATGTTTCAATGAATATGACTGTATGTCTGTCTTTTCATGCTGTTCTTTAAATTGTATCATAACATCTTTAAAATATTTTCTTAATTTTTTGGACACTCAATTTTTTAAAATCACAAATAATCCATACCACAAGAAAGTTCAAATAAGAAAAAGGTTAAGAAAAAGTAATATTATGGATATATGTGCCAGCTAGATCAGCAGTCTGATTTTTATGGTATTAAGTATGGAGAGTTCAACTTTCAGAGAGAAACATTTTTCTAAGTGGCTTTACTCCTTCTGAGTTTTTCATGGCCCTGGAAGAATTATGGGTATTGATGATTCAGGAAGAAAGTAACTGCTTAAAATGCAAAATGAGGCAGCAATGATGAACCAATTCTCCAGGGCCAAGAGGTGGATAATATACTTACAGACAACTTTTCATGAAGGAAGACTAATGTGTCACTAAGATATGACTTCAAAGACATGGTAGCTCTATTAAAATTTCCAGGGATGATCCTGGGATTATCAACCTAAACCCTTTTAGATTATTGTAAGAGTCGGATGGCCTTAAATGCCTTATCTGGAATTCTAACATTGCATATCTTCATAACTTGTTAGAGAACTGACTCAGAGAATGATCTGGAATCAGGGGAGAAATCATCAGGTTTCTGCTTCATCGTTCACTTTTGAAAAGAGCTGTAATCAGTGCAGAAAATATTGATAGACTTGGCCTCAGTAAAAGCTTCATTTCTTTTTCATCTTTCCAGAATTAAAGGTCATTACCAGCAACAATCCATGTGACCGAATCTTCAATAGGAGACACTTTGTCTGATAGCTTGGCTATTTTATGAGATAATTTTGCCGAGTGACATAAAGTAATTAAAAGTTATTACAGAAAATCAATCTGCCCAGTTAATCTCCCCTCTTCTCAACTCAAAAAAATCCTCATGACAATTTGTTTCTAAGCCATGCTATCAGTCATCAGAAACAGATTCTTATAGATTAAGAGTCATCAAAATTTTTTGTAAATAATATAGTAAATAGTTTTGGTTTTCTGGGCCATGAGGTCTCTGTTGCACTTACTAACTCTGCCTTTGTAGAGTGAACAGCGTAAATAGCTGCAGCTAATATATAAATTAATGGGGATGCTGTGTTCCAATATAGCTTTATTTACAAAATCTGGGGCAGCCTATAGGCCACTGGCCAGAGTTCACAGACTCTTCTTTTAGAGTTTTCCAAGTAAATGAGCCAGTCTTGGGGGATTTTTTTAGGGAGAGAAGGAAAGTTAGAGAATATCAAATTTGGAGAAGACAACGGCAAATTTTTGGGGGGAAAGAAGAAAAAACACCCAGAAGTTATGTTAATTTTACTTGAAAGACAGTGGTTTTGAAAACTTATTTTTTTTAAGTCAAGGGAATATATTTATTTTTTTCAAGTTCACAGCTACAGGGAATCTCAGTGCGTAAAAGAGATTATAAAGGAGATACCTATTTAAAGGGGGAACCTCATTGCTCATCTTCTCTTTTGCCCTCTTGGCAACCTTCTAATGTATGTCTTGAATATTCCAAGGTCTCTTGAGCAATTTAAAATCCACTCCTCTGGTATAGCAGAAAACATACCTTGCCTCTAATTAAGGTTACAAGATTTAGCAAATAAAAATACAAGATGCTCAGTTAAATTTGAATTTCAGATAAGCAACTTGAACTTTTTTAGTATTATAAACATGTCATGTGCAATATTTGAAACATATGTTTACTAAAAACTTATTATTAGTCTGAAATTCAAATTTAACTAGGCATCCATCATTTGACTGGCTACCCTACCTCAACTTCCTTATTTAGCTTCTCCTGACCTCAGTTTTCTCATCTGCAAAATGGGGGAAATGATAGTGCCTATATCATTGAGAGAATGTTTCAAGTCTTAAAGAGGTTAATATTTGTAAAGCACGTAGAAGAGATCCTGGCACATAGTGAGTGCTATATTACTACCTGTTAACTATTATTGATTATGTTATTAGCTAGCAGTAGTAGTAGTAGTAGTTGTGAGTGGTTGTAATAATACTTACTGAATAATGTAATTGTTAGGGACTGAATTGTGTCCCTTAAACTTATATGTTGATGTCCTAACCCTCAATGTGACTGTAAAGAAATAATTAAGGTTAAAGGAGGTTGTAAGGCTGGGGCCCTCATCCAATATGACTCGTGTCCTTGTAAGAAAAGAGAGAGACACCAGGGACGCATGAGAATTGAGAAAAAGCCATGTGAATACACAGGGAGAAGGCAGTCATCTGCAAGCCAAGGAAAGAGGTCTCAAGAGAAACCAAACCTGCTCACACCTTGATTTCAACTTTTAGCCTCCAGAACTGTGAGAAAATGAATTTCTGTTGTTTAATCCACGCATTCTGTGGTATTTTGTTGTGGCAGCCCTAGCAACTTAATACAGTAATGACGTATAAGACTTTAAAAATGTATTTCTGGCTGGGTGCAGTGGCTCGCGCCTATAATCCCGGCACTTTGGGAAGCCAAAGCAGGAGGATCACTTTTGAAGGCCAGGAGTTCAAGACCAGCCTGGGCAACATGGTGAGAACTTGTCTCTACAAAAAAAAAAAAAAGTAAAAAAATAAGCCAGACTTGGTGGCACATGCCTGTAGTCTTAGCTACTTAGGTGGCTGAGGTTGGAGGATCACTTGAGCCCAGGAGTTTGAGGCTACAGTGAGCTTTGATCATGCCATTACACTCTAGTGTGGATAACAGAGTGAGACATTATCTCCACAAAAAAGAAAAAAAAAAAGAAAGAAAAAAATATATATTCCTATTGGCTACTTTAAAAATTGAGATGTTATTTTAAATATGAATTAAAAGTGAGTGTTGATATTATAATAAATTGATCTGATGATTCCTTTTATTAAAAACACTGAAATATTTCTTATTTTTGTACTTTTTATAGTTTCGTTCTTCTTTGGCATTTGTAACTCACTTGAAGTTTATTTTTTGTTGTAATTGTCCTATAGTATGTTTCCATACATCCAAAATAAAGTGTCTTGACGAAGCCAGGCTGTGGCCAAAAACAATAAATCTAATCCACAGATAAAGTAACTTGGGTTTGCATCTTAAAAGTCTGTCACTATAAATTTTCTTTTTTTCTTTTTTCTCTCCTTCTGTCACTAAGATTAATGAACTAGATAAAGAGTGTGTGTTTACATTTATTTTTTGATGGTGTTCATTACTCCAGCTAGAGTAAGCAGTTAAATATAAAACCCACCCATGTAAAACACCCATGTGCAGCATCTTGGAACTAAGTGTTTCTCAATGTTGTTGAATATCTACTTGTGCTTTATTTCACATCAAGTTAATTTACCAGTAAATCCCTTTTGTTTTTTTGTAAACTCTTTGAGGTATAAATCATCTCCCATTTCCTACAAAAATATAGATCAATTTACTTTCCTTAAAAGACACCCATAATAGCCAGGATTTGCTTCCAAATAATCTGGGAGTGCAGGGGAGTGAAACAAGATTACTAGTAAGGTGATTGTCATAGCTGTGTGATGGGTACATTGGAGTTCATTATGACATTCTGTCTACTTTAGGGTATATGTAAAAATTTTTATATTGTGGTTGATTTCCAATTCTTCACTTTCCAAAGTAATGTAATTACATATGCACACCCTTTGCTGTTTGTTCAGTGCCTGCTGCCTTGCCAGGCGCTGATACATCTCTTCTTGTCCGATAGGGCACTTAGTCCAGGGATATTCTTTGGCCAATGATGTTCGAGTAGACTTGACATGGGCAATGTCTAAGCAGGGACTTTTTTTCATATATAATTTTTATAACAATTTTCTGGCAGATGACAATAAAGTGCCTTGTCCCATATTACAACTTTTTTCAATAGATGAAAATAAAATGTCTTGAGGAAGTGAAACCATTTTGAAATTTGTAAAAGGTATCATATAAACTTGTAGTGGTTGTGGCAACTTCTCTCCCTATCTCTTCTATCAACTAGCTTTCTCAGGTTACTCAGAATTTTTTGTTGTTGTTGGTTTTTTCTGTTTTTGTTTTTTTTAAAAAGGGTCTTGCTCTGTCTCCCAGGCTGGAGTACAGTGACAGTAACCATAACTCACTGCAGTCTTAAACTCCTGGGCTCAGCCTCCCAAGTCATTGGGGCTACATGTGTGCACCACTATGCTGGACTAATTTTCTATTTTTCTGTACAGATGGGGTCTCACTATGTTGCCCAGGCTGGTCTTGAACTACCAGCCTCAAGTGATCCTCTCAGCTTGGTCTCCCAAAGTACTGGGATTATAGGCATGAGCCACTGCACCCGGCCTAGAATTTTTGTTCTCTCCTAATTTCAACTTGTACTTGGTGCATTGTCTTAGGACAAAGTCAATGGATTTTGAGAAAAGGGTCATATTTTTCCACTTACCCATATGTGTCTTAATTAGGATTCCCCCAAAGGCAGACCCTGAGAAAAGGACTTGGGTACAAGTAGTTTATTTGGGAGGTGACTCCAGGAAAGCACAAGTAAGGGAGCTGGGAAGGGAAGCAGGAAAAGGAGAGAAGCCAATACAGGATTTGTTGATGAGCAGGTTACTGCTGTGGGCAACTGGTGCTCACTTCACTGGGGACTCTGTGGTATTGCCTAGAACACACTTCAGATTTGTTCCCTGGGAAATGAAGAAGCTGAGGTCTTTATCTACTGACCCCTATTTCTCATTGGCTGAGAGCTGCTCCTGGGGGTATTAAATCCTCTACTTTCTGGCTGCATCATAGGTAGGCTGAGCAAACTTCCAAGGATCTGGAGAAAGCCCTCAAGCCGTGAAAAAGAGAAAAGCAGGTGCTTCCAGGAACTCAACTGAACAGCTGCAGAGGAGTCAGGGGTAGATAGAGGGGCCATGGGATAGACTCTAGACAGCTGCTGTGATAACAGGTTATTTATTTGGACCCAGAATGGATGTAACTAGGTGCAATGGTCTGAATGTGTATGTCCCCCCAAATTCTTATGTTGAAATCCTAACCCCATAAATTGATGGTATTAGCAGATAGGGCCTTTAGGAGGTGATTAGATCACAAGGATAGAGCCCTTATAAAAGAGACCCCAGAGAGATTCCCACCCCTCCTGCCATGTGAGACCATAGCAAAAAGAGGGTGTCTGTGCACCAGAAAGTAGGCCCCTACCAGACACCGAATCTGCCAGTGCCTTGATCTTGAACTTCCTCACCTCCAGAATGATGAGAAGAAAATTTCTACTGTTTATAAAGTCACCCAGTCTATGGTATTTTGTTATAGAAGCCTGCATGGATTAGGAAACTAGGGAAAATATTCTTGTACCTGGTGTTTCAAATAAGCCCATGCTTAGGCTTTGTATTCTACCACCCACAAAGCATATTTCAAGCCCTGAGGAAAAGGGAAGAAGATTGAAAGGTCAAAATGCAACATGAGAGCATTCCATCCACCTTGCCCTACTCCCTTCCCAGGGGTCTCCCCGCTGCCCTGCAGGAGCAAAGAAACAAAAGAGGTGTGTGCAAGAGGAGTCATGCCTGGGAGCATCTTCCGACCTCAGCCTGCAGCCCCCTTTCACCAAAGGTGGAGCCAAGTTTATGCCATTTTACAATTAAGCATCTGGAAGTTTTATCTTGTTCTCCCTCAGTTTCACCGTTCTCAGTTTCTGTCAAGCTGCCCTAACATTTTCTTGAAACAAAGCATCTGAACATGTTAATGTTCCCTAAGGCAATGTTCAAAGTCTTTCCCACAGTAAAAGGTAATGTAGCCAGGAAAATAGGAAAGGGCAGAGGGTTGTCTAGATTGTCTTACGAGAGAATTGCAGAAAGGTATGAATGATTCCATTGCATTTCGTCTATATGTCATGGACTCAGGAAGGATGGAGTCAAAAACATTATGTGATGTGTCGTCAATGAAATGGGCTCACTGGTCACCTGTGATGACATCCCTAAGTCTGTTTTCGCTCAGTGTCTACCCTTGCTGCTCACTGCTTTAGTCCCTCTGTTTACAAATTCAGATTCCCAAGAAATGCATCTCATTGGTCCCCTCTGTTATCAGGCTGGGCCACACTGGCTGCTGAAATGCTAATGGATGGGTTACTTTGGGTCAGGATGGGTGCAACAAGCTATGGTTTGGGGGAGCAGGGTCAAGGAGGGCAGGGATGTTTCCCAAGAAGTCAAACACCACAGGACTCATTTAGGAAACTAGTTTTGCTGGGGAGATGGTATAGAAAGCTGGTTCCTAACAACTGGTATTGGAGTGGGCATCTTGGGACACTTAACCCACTCTATGTACAAGGAACTGCAGATGGTTATAGTTCCACTAGATTCTACCATGGCCCAGATGGATTCATCTTGTTTCCTTTCTGTATTAGGTTGGTTCCCAGAAGCAGATCCTGAGATAGGGACTTGTGTGTAGAGATTTTTTTTTTCCCCCGAAGGAAGTGTGCCTAGGAGAAACCAGAAAGGGAGCTGGGATAGGCAGGCATGACAGGGAAGGAGAAAAAGCCAAGAAAGGCTATGATTTCAGGCGAGGCCTCAGCTGCAGCCTGGCCCTGCAGGGGAGGTTGGGGGCAAAAACTATACACCCCTCAGAGTTTATCCCCACTACAGGGAAAGAAGGACTTTCATATTTCCTATAAGTCAGTCTTAGGCTGAAGGTCACAGGAGCCTAAGAGAGGGGCAAATGCACAGACCCCAAGCACTTACAGCTCTCGGGATGAGTGGGCCAAGTGCCTCCACAGCCCAAAGGCAGGTCTACAAATAGTCCCGACTGCGGCCATTTGAGACAAAGCACACAGAAGCCAAAGGGAAGGACAGTGGGAGGTGGAGCAGGGAAGCTACACCTGACTCTGCATATTGTGAGGAAGGGTCCCAGGTCTTAAAAGTGCCTAGTACCCTATGTGCAGGGGCTCCCCAGGGGCCACCAATAGTAAGTAGCCCCTTTATTCTGAAAATGGCCTATTGGAAAGGGCTGGAAGCTTGTGTTAACTATATTTTCTTATATTCTAATAAGAATATTAGCTGAGACTTTCCCTCCCACAGTGTCTGTGAGCATGCCTTTCAACCAATCCCCAAGCATCCCCTTTAGTACCTACACTCCTGGCCAATATGCTCCAGCCCTGATCATTCCAGAGCCAGGTACCAGACAACACAGGACATCCCTGACTCTTCAGAGCCCACTGAAAATTACACACACTAGCAAATCCTAACCCTACTTTCCCTGACTTGCCTGTCCTTCCCATGGAAACCAGACAAGGCTCTCAGCCACTCTGTCCCTCATTCCCTCTGCCTGCTGCCTGAGGCTTCCTGGTGTGGCCCTGCAGGGGCGCTGTGCTTATTGTGCTCCCTCCTTTCAAGAATTTTGAATAACAAACTGTCTTTTCAATGGCAGTTGTGTCCTGATCTTGTCACAGAGGGAACAGAGACCTAAAAAACAAACAAACAACCTCCCCCCACCCCTCGACAAGGATGTTTTCTGTCTCTTTAAAACCTCACTCACTCTTCTTGGGAACAGAAACCTGCGTCCCTCCATGTCTCAGGCCAGTGATCGGGAGGGGCAGGGAATGTCTTTTGTTCTTTGGGCTACAGGAGATGACTCAGTGGAACTGCCTGGCTGCCTGTACCTGGAGGATAGAGGTCCTGGGAGGAGGTCACAGGATTGTCTTTGGAGGAGATGGGACAGAGATGAGACCATGAGAGCTGCATGGCCTCCCATAAAAGCTCTGTATTTCTGCTTATAATTAAACAATGGCATTTCAGACAGGAGTCTCCATCCTCCTCATTTGCCAGCAAAGTGATAAACCCCTCTTTCCTTCTCCTCAAACCCCATGTCTTCATCTTCTGATGCGGCCTTGAACTTGGTCTTACCGTATCTGAATAATAATAAAACTGACTGTTTTGAAACAAAGCGCAGCTAAATACCTTTCAACAGAAGGGGTAGAAATTGAGGTTGGCTTCAGGAAAAATCTGTGGGATGAGGTGATTAGGGGTAAACCTCCAAATAGAATGAGGGGGTGTTCTGTGTGGAGGTGGGATTACAGTTATTTCACAGAAATTTTAAATAATAGAGGTTTATAGCCTGTAATTGCGAGGAATGTTCTAGTGTCTGATGATCGCTTTTCATCTGACAGGAGACAGTATGTGGAGAAGAGTTAGATGTAGCACTGTTCATAATGAAAACCAAACTGGGGGCCTGAATCTAATATTATTTGGTCCAGTGGCTTGTACAGCCAGGCAAACCAAGTAGCAATGCAGTAAACAGTCACAGAACTGTCAGGATAGGGAGACCCAGCTGTGGGATGAAGGATGCTGTTTGAGAGATTGTATGTATAGAGTTCTAGTTCTGATGAAGGAGGGCGAGGCCCATCTGAACCAATGTGTTGAAGAAGCAGAGTCGCTGGAATAGATGAGGATGTTATAGAAATTGATGACACTCTCCCCCACCTTCTTCAGTCTAGATGATTGTGGAAAATATCATTCATCAGTCTTGGGAGCACAACTGGTTGTACATTGGAGCACAAAAAATATACCCCAAACCTCAACAGACCTGTAAGTTTGTCTTTGTTTCATCCACCCCTCTATTCATACTGGATGATAGTCTTGATATATCCAATTTGGTTAAACTTCTGGGCATCCCAGAACTGACTCTGAAGGGCAGGGATCAAGATGCAGTGGCTCACACCTGTAATCCCAGCACTTTGGGAGGCCGAGGCAGGAGGATTGCTTGAGGCCCAGAGTTTGAAACCAGCCTGAGTAGCACAGTGAGACCTCATCTCTCTCAGAAAAAAAAAGAAAGGAAAATAAAGAAAAAAAATTAGCCAGATGTGGTGGCATGTGCCTGTAGTAGTCTGTAGTAGTCCCAGATACTCAGGAGGCTGTGGCAAGACTATCTCTTAAGCCCAGGAGTTTGAGGTTGCAGTGAGCTATGATGATGCTGCTGTACTGTAGCTTGGGCAACAGAATGAGACCTGTCTGAAAAAAAAAAAAGAACATAGCACAGGAATCTGACCAAAATGCCACTAGTCCCAGCTACTTGGAAGGCTGAGGCAGGAGAATTACTTGAACCCAGAAGTTTAGGATCAGCCTGGGCAACATAGCAAGATCCCATCTCAAAAAGAAAGAAAGGAAGGGAGGAAGGAAGGAAGGAAGGAAGAAAAAAAGAAAGAAAGAAAGAAAGACAGACAGACTGGATCAGGGGTTTTGTTTACTCTTGTATGACATGGTATGGTTTACAGCTCTCTGTACCCTGTGAGATCATTAATGAGAAACTTCACCTTTTGCAAAAAATCAGTTATCTCTGATGCCCATTTTGCTGATTTATGCAGATGGAATTGTGTAAAGTGCCCTGACTTCTCTGAAATTCTCCTGGAAGTTCAAAGGGCAAAGTGTGAGCCCATGGGTCCAGAAAACAAGACTGTATTTAGATCGGTAGGCTCTGTTCTATAGTCAGTGCACTTCATCTCTGAGTCATGAAAAAAATGTCCTCAATTCCTCATTCTTCCCTGTATCCACCTTTCTTTGCAGCAACTCCCATCAAGAGATCTACTTTCCCAACTCTTAATTCTGGGCTGGCCTCTTGACTTTTTTTGGCCTATAGAATGGAAGTGACATGCTAGTTCAGAACAAGGCTTCAAGAGGTCTTACATGCTTCTACTCTTTCAGAATTGTATAGAGCTGCCATCTGAACAAGTCCAGGTTATTCTGCTGAAGGATGAGAAACACACGGTTCATTCATTCCCATGACCCCAGCTAACAATGAGCCAACCATGAGATATTTGAGTGAGATTATCTTAGACCAGCCAGCCCCCCTTAGACAGGACTTGCCAGTGGATCAGCACCCTGATATAGATCCCTGAGTCAACCCAGCAGAGACCAGAAGAACCACCCAGCTGAGCCAAGCCCAACTGTCAACTGATAAAATCAGGAGCTAAAATGGTTGTCATTTTTAGCCA
Source organism: Varecia variegata (assembly GCA_028533085.1). Lineage (NCBI taxonomy): Eukaryota > Metazoa > Chordata > Mammalia > Primates > Lemuridae > Varecia > Varecia variegata. The sequence goes on along the minus strand of CM052436.1, from coordinate 191,007,698 downwards.
TTAAGTTTTTGGATGATTGTTTTGCATAATAGCTATCTGATGTAGTCAGGAAACTAAAGGCTTCTGAGCAGTATTTCCCCTCTATGTGCTGCTTTTTTTTTTTTGTAGAGTATAGTGTTCTCCATCAGGAGGATTCAGAGAGACTCTGAGAACTCTTTCTGGACTCTCAGGTGAAGAGAACAGTGGGGTAGATCTGGGTCAGAATTTCCCCAAAATGCCACAGCTGGGGTAGTCTGAGTGTTAGAAAGAGGGAGATAGGGAAGCAGGTCCAGGTGGAGGAAGCTGAAGACGTGATGTCAAGAGAGGAAACTGGGAGCCCGGGTCAACCCGAGAGGTGAGATGTCGTGAAAGGCCCTTGAAGGTACAGATCAGAAGATGAATTCTTGCTGAGCACATGTTGCCCAAGGGATGCCTCCTTAGCATACTTAGGTGCTGTCTCCTACAGCTGTGCTGCCTTATTTCGAGACCTTAGTCTTGGCAACAATTCTTTCTTCTAAGGCCACTGGTTTCTGCCTATGTGTAGATAAGTGTTTTGAAAGCAAGGCAGTATCCACATGTTCTGCACAGGACCTTTCTGGGAAACTTCCCAATCAGATCGTTCAACCAAGCCTGTCAATGAAGCGTGTCTGCACAGTGGCTGGATCAGCAGGAAGCACAAGTGTTAGCCTCCCTGATGAGACTGCAGACGCGGACATCTGTTGCCAACAGATTGGAAAAAAAGCTGCATTTGAAGCATTTCTGCAAAAGTACATAGACATTGCCCACGTGAGGTGTTCTTAAGATCCATTCACTATTTAAGAGTCTAAGCTCTGCTTTAAATTTAAGAATAATGTACTAACTTGCTCGAAATGCACTATATGCAGAGTGAAAAGTTCTTTGGAGCTTTTGGATGGATTCTGCTTCCAGTGCCCAACCCTCTGAGGCCTCCTATGGCTCTCTCTCTCCAGTGAAAGAAATTGTTCTGCAAAATAAGTCTGCACTGTGCATGCTACCTGTCCTGGAATGCCCAAGTCAAGTTTCTAAAAAACATTTCCCTCAAAATCAAGGTGGCAGTTTCCTCACTTGTATAGTAGTTACCAGTAAAGATCTCACCTAGATTAAAAAAAAAAAGAATTTGAGAATTAAGCAGATTGAAGGATGTGAAAACAAACAGAAAAGTCCAAAGTGCTGTAAAAGTATGAGATCTTATGGAATTGCTCTTCAAAGGAGTTCTTTTGGGAAAGCACCTTTTTCCCTGCAAAGTGATTTACTAATAGTAGAATTATAAAAGCCTAGAAATAAGGTATTCCCAGCAATTTTTCAGATTGTGCCATATACCTGAATTTACCTGTTCTGCCTTTGCTTATGGCTAGGTCTGTTATCCTCATGGCTTAAAAGCCTACTTGGGGGCCGGGCGCGGTGGCTCACGCCTGTAATCCTAGCACTCTGGGAGGCCGAGGTGGGTGGATCGCTCGAGGTCAGGAGTTTGAGACCAGCCTGAGCAAGAGTGAGACCCCGTCTCTACTAAAAATAGAAAGAAATCATCTGGCCAACTAAAAATATATGTAGAAAAAATTAGCCAGGCATGGTGGCGCATGCCTGTAGTCCCAGTTACTCGGGAGGCTGAGGCAGTAGGATCGCTTAAGCCCAGGAGTTAGAGGTTGCTATGAGCTAGGCTGACGCCATGGCACTCACTCTAGCCCGGGCAACAGAGCAAGATTCTGTCTCAAAAAAAAAAAAAAGCCTACTTGGATGTTGGGTATCTTAAGGTATGGCAACCCCTCAGCCACACCAGCATGCATTGGTTTGTTCCACAACAAAATCTTGCACGCTGACTTCATTTGAGTCTGACAAACACTTATTAAGCATTCACCGTGTGCCAGTTATTGTTTAGAGCTATTTGTGCTTGAAAGTTAGGGGTCACTCTCAATGATTTTTCCTTTATGGCTCTATTTAAGCTTCTACCAAATCAATTGTAATATACACGAGTCAGATAATGTCTTATCAAACTTCAGGCACAAAAGAGACAAAGCAGAACATGGTATGGACCAAGTGTCAAAGGGGTCCCTTTCTTCTGACCAGCCAACATTCCCTGCCACTGGCCCCTTGGTGGTACCTGTGCCTATGCAGCAGTTCCCGCCTGGGTCTCTGCAGCTTCTCTTTTTGGTATGAGTGTGATGGCAAATTTAGGTTACTCCCTCTGACAACTAGAGAAATAAGAATTGATTTTTTGAGGTTTTGCTAAAATCTTTCACAGCCATTGCTTGAACAACCCCTAAATGTCCATCCTCTTAATAGAAGCCCTATTTATAGTGACAGTTATAGTTGAAACAAAAGAGACTTCTTATTCATCCTCTTACTTTCAATAGTGAAGCCCATGCCACCAAAAACCAGGACTGTCTTGCCCCCACTAATCTTATTAATAAGAACAGATCAGATGTGCTTTTTGTTGTGTATAGCTGTCAGTCATCCTTAGCAAGGATGACTGGGGCGGGGTGGGAATTATGTGTGTGTGGCCAAGATTGGCTAAGTTAAGTCTAATGTTGATTCCTGCCCCATGCTTGTGTCATCAGTTTGAATTCTTTTCCCACCAGACCTCTCACAGAAAGTGCTAATAAATAGTCATATTGGATCTTTCTTTTCCCTTTCTTTCATGGCCTCTGCCTTTTTTCTTGTCCCAAGGCAAAATGGGGCATGCAGAAGAGAGAGGCTGCAGCTAGAGACTTATATAATTCAGAGCCTTCCAGAAGAGCTGATGGAGTTACATGACTGTATCCTAATTATTTCCCCCTTGGGCTCCATTACATGTTATGAACTTTCAGGCTCTCTTCACATTTATCATCTTCAAATTCCCATGGATTATAAAAATCAAAGGGCCTGATCCCAAAGCTTAACATGGTTTCCAGTGCCAGCAGGAGGCTTAAAGGATTAGATCACAAGGAGCCCAGAGAGGATAGTTTCTGTCTTAAGTGGGTAAATAACAGCCTCAAATTTGGCTGAGGTTCTTTCGCTGGAAAATCTCCCCTTCCTCCTTATTGTCAAAGGGTTTTTACTTCTTACGATGGCATCATGACCTTTGTGCACAAGGCAAAGGTTGCTAGTGATCAAAATTATTAGTGTTTCACACATTATGTTATGGCCACTTTAGGTTAGTGTTTTGCTGAGTCTTACTTTCCTTATCCTCTTGCCATGTGCTCCTAGAGAGTTTGGGAAAAGTTTGGTAACTTCTTCTTAATATATATTCAATGTGGGGGTCATAGGCACTGTCTATGAAATAGCACAATTCCAAAATTGGATGATACAATTTTGTTTATCAAGTGCTTATCAAGGGTCATGCATTATTTTCAGGTGCCCTGGTCAGCTGCCTTTCCCCATTGGAAAGCACATGGTCCATTCAAAAGGAGTGGTCGAATGTTTAGTGAAGGGATTATTTTAGGAAACCCAAAGGAGGTGTTGCTGTGCTGGCAATAGCAGAGAGCTTTTCCCTTTACCAGTCACTGGCCTAGAAGGGGGTGGGTTTCAAAGGTAGTGAAAGTTCCAGGAGAGGGCCACCAGACAGGAGAATTTGGCAAGTGCCAAACCATGGCCTTCCAATCTCTTGGACGTGCTTCCCATTGGTCAAATTCAACTGGAAGCCAGAGGGCAAGGGAGCCAGGTGGTAGAGCCATTAGAGACCAGCTTCCTCTTCTCGGCTGAGACTAAATCTCATATTCACTTTATTGTTATCATCACTGTTTTACAGAGAAAAAGAGAGGCTTCTAACCAGCCTAGGGTCACCCAGAAAGAAAGTGGTAGAACTGAGATTTGAACCCAGGGAGCCTCTTTCTAGAGCCTGGACTCCTACTTACCATGCTGTCCTGCCATTGGGTGCCTCTGGGCACAAAACACTTAAGAGGCTCCCAGAGCTCCACCAGTTCGGTGTTTTTCTGATTATCACACTGACCAATTGTATGTTTATCTGCACGACTACCAGTCTTGCCAACAGGCTCTATGTTCCAAGAGGTCAAGGATCTTATGCCTATTTCCTTCAGGGCATCACCTGGCATTTTTTTTTTTTTTAAGGAATGAATGAATTTATGGAGAATCTCCCATGTGTCAAGTTCTGTGGTAGGTGCTGCCTTGCTCCTTTCTTTAGGATGGTTTTCAGTCATCTAGTTCTGTGACTTGCCTCCAGGAATCACCTCTTCTTCAAGTAGAAGTTGTTCTCAATTCTCCAACCTGAATGTGCAGGAGTTTGGAGTTCCAGGCTATGGCCATGAGGTGCGGGAATAAAGGGACCCAGGTCTCTCCTGTCCCTTGCATGCCCTTTCAGCCAAACCTGGGCCACCTCTTCCTCTCAGGGGTGGACTGAGCAGCTCCTCCTCCGAAGAGAGCACTTGCAACTTGGACCTTTCTAAGGTCTGTGCTGGGTTTGCTGCACCCTTTGTTTTCTGCCCCTTCCTTCCCGTGTTTCCCTTCCTTGGCTCAAATCTGCGCTTAAAAGTCATACGTCTGACTTGGCCCAGGCCATATCTAGTCTTTATTTCTCCTATTTATACAAACTGGATAAACCCCAGCTTACTGAGTAATTGGACTTTATTTACCCAGGACTAGTTGGCAGTTTGTTGTATATGAAGGAAGTGGCCAGGGAGACAGTTTCCAGGGGCTGATTTATTGGCCACAGAAGAACAGAACCCTTGACCTTACTTGTCCCATGAGAATAGAGAGGACCAAATAACTCATTGCCATTGCTATGATGTATCGGGAGAAAAAGACATCTGTAATTTGTTTTTTGCCTCCTCTGAGATTTAAGGAAATTTTGCAATTCTTTGACACATTCTGGATTGTTGATGGTTTTCTAAATATTCTTGGGAAGGAGAATACGTTGCCCTTTGTTTAGAAAGAAATGCTTCAATTTAGTTTCCTTCCTTTCTTCCTCCCTTCCCTTCCCTTTCCTTCCTTCCTTCCTTCCTTCCTTCCTTCCTTCCTTCCTTCCTTCCTTCCTTTTCTTTCTCCTCTCCTCTCCTCTCCTCTCGTCTCCTCTCCCTTCCTTTCCTTTCTTTCCTTTCCTTTCTTCCTTCCTTCCTTCCTTCCTTCCTTTTTAGAGGTGGGGTCTCACTCTGTCACCCAAGCTGGAGTGCAGTGGCATGATCATAGCTCATTGCTGCCTCGAACTCCTGAGCTTAAGCGATCCTCCTGCCTCAGCCTCCTGAGTAGCTGGGACCACAGGAGTGTGCCCCCACGGCCTGGCTAATTAAAAAAAATTTTTTTCTTTTGGAGAGATGGAATCTCTCTATGTTGCACAGGCTGGTCTGAAAAAATGCTTCAATTTCTAATATGGAATAGTAGAGGTTAAAAAGTATGTGTGTCAGACTTCATTTTACTTTCATCACCTCTTTTAAAACCTGGCCTTAAGGATCACTTGAGGCCAGAAGTTTGAAAGTAGCCTGAGCAACATAATAAGACCCCATCTCTACAAAAAAATAAAAAAATTAGCCAGGAGTGGTGGTGTGTACCTGTAGTCCTAGCTACTGGAGAGGCTAAGGCAGGAGGATCACTTGAGCCCAGGAATTTTAGGTTGCAGTGAGCTGTGATGATGCCACTCTAGCCTGGGCAACAGAGTTAAAACTTGTCTATAAGATAAGACAAAATAAAATAAAATACAGGATGAGGTTAAGAATTAACATTAGGAATATGGGCATTACAGTTGAAATTTTAACCAAGAGATGTTAAACTGAATTGAAAGATTTGAAGTACTTCAAGGAAAGTATTTCTGTGTTGGCAAAACTTGAGAATAAATTATTCTTGAATTGAGTAAAAAAGAAAAAAGAAATGTGTGTTGAAGGGGGGGGGGTCTTAAAACAGCACTTGGTACATTTCCCTGTCTCAGGACCACTACACATTTTCCAGCATAGGTATCTTTTATCTTTTAGAGGGATAAATAGTTCTAAACCTTTCTTTACAGCCTGCATGATGAACTGGCTTTTTAGACCTCTATTTAAGCAACTTAATACATTTAAAATCTAATGATTTTAACTCTAAAAAATTATTTTAATCTAATTTTTTTCTTACAAAAATGTTCTAATATATACAAAGTAGAATGAATACCCATCATCCAGACTCAACAATAGCCAAGAGTTTGCCAAAATTGCTTTATCTATTTCTTTTTTTCCTCATTTTCTTTTTCTGTTTTTGAAAATCTTATTGTGGAATTGCTCTGAGGCAAATCCCAGCTATCATGTAACTTTATGCCTACATACTGAAACATGCAACTATAAAAACTCTAGTTATTGGCTTCCATAGGATATTCCATAACAATAATCCATTATTCTATAGTAATCATGCCAATTAATAATATTTTAAAAATAATAGCAACCATTACATTGCTGAACAACAACTGTGCACCTGGAACTTTCTGTATTATTTCGGTCGGCATGTTTGTGAGAAGAAACTGCAGTCCATTCGAGCTAGTTTTAAAAGTGAGATTTCTGCATGTCTGTCTCCCTGAACCAGGGGCAAGAGGTAGCCGGGTTGCACCCAAGGGAATGAAACTAGGAAATGGGAAGTCGTTAGCGTTAGGGGCTTTCCCTGGCTGCTGGGGTATTTCCTTGACAAATCTGTAGCAAGGGAAATCTCTGGCCCTTTGGCTGCTGTTCTCTTTTAAATTCCTGCACGTACCCAGTTTGGATGCAGCTGCAGGAGGAGCTCAGACTTCTGAGGGTAGGCAATCAGGGAGTTGCTATGTCAATTTGGATCTGAAGCTCAGTTTTTCACAATATGTTGTTAGCAACGTCATGGTTATATCGGAGAGTTGACAGACTTGATGCTCAAGTTCCAAAGTTCTGCTTTTATGGGATGGGATGACTCACCTCTGTGTGGAGTTGCTTGCTTTCCCAGTCGCATCCCTCTGATGAGGGGGATTCAGAATAAAGGGATCAGCGGCAAATATTTGGCACAAATAGTGGAATACAAGGTACCTTTGATCCCCCCTGTTTCTATAGCTTATGCATAAGGGGATGTGGATGCTTGAGGGACTGTGTGTAGGCAGCTTGGAGATGGAGGTGGGCCAGGCTGCACCTGCAGGACTATGACCTGTACCCATGGGCTGGGAACGCAATACCTGCTGCCACTCAGACAGGTGCAGGAGGACTCCCATCCCCACGGGGAGGGACCACTTTCATTCTCTCTACACAGACACCTTGCAATGTGTTGGTTCCTCTCTGACTGCAAACCAGTTTCTTCTACCCTTGCTTGTGGCCCAAACAAGTGGCTCCAGTCCAGGTGCTTCAGATGGACTAACGAGAGTTTCTATGTTTCGCTTTCAAAATTCCAGGGGAAAACAGTGTAGCTGGCCTAGGATGGATTTTGCATCAGTTGTCCGTGCTTTGTCCAATCAATTGTGGCCAGAGGAGAGAAGGTAGAAAGGGCTGTATAGGATGCCTGTGGAGCTGGGCAAACAGTTCTCAGAGAAAGAAATTTTGGATGGGCAAGCACACCTAAATTTAGCAGCCACAGCATCCTACGAGTAAGATAATTTTATTTCCATTTTACAGAAAGATTAGTTGAGGCTTAGACAATTATTTTGCTTAGGATTACACACCTGAATGGCAGAACCAGGATTTGAATCCAGTTGCACGTGACTCCAAAGTCCATGCTCTTGCCAATCCCCAGTCTACATTATTCTCATCTTAATATTGATTTGCTCATTCACTAACTGCTGCCTCCATTCTGGAGACCTGAGCAGTTTTTTTTTTTTTTTTTAATAAACTTCATGCTTTTATAAAATAGAAAGTGGCTATTTCTATGTTCCAATGAGGGAGTGGGGTCCTCAAAAATCACTTTAATCATTAGGTTTTAGATAAAAGCTTAGGAGTATGTGCCCCCTCATGACTTGAAGGGACCCCAGAATGATGGGAGCCAGATTGTTTACATCAGGGGACAGAAAACTTTTTCTGTAACAGGCCAGAGAGTAAATATTCTAGACTGCGTGGGCTTTATGGTCTCCATTGCAACTACTCAACACTGCCATTTTAGCACAAAAGCAGCCATAGACAATAGGTATACCAATGGGCTGTGCTCCAATAAAATTTTCTTTATGGACACTGAAAATTGTATTTCATACAATTTTCACACCATGAAATACGTTTCTTCTTTTGATTTTTTCCCAACCATTTAAATATGTAGAACCATTCTTAGTTTACAGGCCATACAGAAACAGGTTATAGGCCAAATTTGGTCAGTGGGCTATAGTTTACCAACTCATGGTATACATTATTTTCACCCTAATATTAATTTTATCATTCAATAAATATTGAGAAGATACTAGCTATATATTAGGTATATGGCAGGCACTGCGAATATGATGGATTCAGATCCAGACCCTGCTTTCATGGAACTGACCATCTAGAGAGAAGGCAATAGTAACCCCATAATCACACCAAAACTTTAAAAATCACAACAGTAATAAAGTCCATGAAAGAAAAGATAAAGTAGCTTTGAGTATGTATTATAAGAAGAATTGATCTAGTTTGAGGGTAGGGTCAGAGAAATTCCCTATGCATTGAGCTAATATTTTCCAGTAGTTCCTTCCATGAGCTCCCACACCTGAAATTAATATTGCTAACTTCCACTCATCACATGGTGTTCTACTGCGGTTGTGTCTAGCCGGTCTTGCCCCCATTTGTAGCTATGTGGGTTTTCGTTGAGATGAGCTGTCTTACATTTGTTCCCACTGAATTTTATCTCATTTCTAACAAGCTGCCTTTTTAATTTGTCCAGGATCATATTGAATTCTGGTCTGGTCCCTTGAGCCCAGAGCAACTCCATCTAGCTTCATTTTGCTTGCCATTCTAATCCTTATTAATCCTCAGTTCTTTCAGCCAGGCAATTGATAAAGATATTCTGCACCCAGAATAAAATTTCTTTCCCTCCTGAGTGCATGGTTCTGTTAAAGTTCTAAAGATTGTTTATTCCATTTTCTTTGCTTGTAAGAGCAGCAAATACTTCACTCCGTTGGCACTAGCACAATCCCCAGCTTAAACAAATGGGTCAAACTATCCCAGGATACAGGGCTGGGATGTAAGATACACCTGTCCCCAAAGCATCCAGGTACTTGGTGCAGAATATGTCACTGAAAGGACTGAAACTCATTTAAACTCTAAACTCCCAGAGACATATTTGTAAATATCAGACTTCGAGTCAGAAAACATAAGTTTATATTTTGGGCCTGCAACTTAACAGATAGGTGACTGTGAGCACTTCCAGGTTTCAGTTTCTTCAGATGGAACAGATGAATAACAAGGCCTCTTCCCACAGAATTAGAGGAGCAAGGTCTACAAAAATCTGTTTTCATTTAATGAAAGTATCTTGTGGCTTCTTTGACAATAGATCCAGTGGAGTAATTTGATTAATCGATGTGCATTTCCATGACTACATGTAACATTCTGGGTGAAGACCCCGGAGGACAGCAGCATAAGGAAGGCAATCAATCAAATTTAATTTGCTTATTGCACTGGTCATGTAGTGTGGCAGTTTCAAAAAATGGCTTTGATATTCTTCCCATTCATAGGTGGGGGTCTAATCCCCTCCACTTGAATTCGTTTGGGCTTGCGACTTGCTTATAATCAACAGATTGCCATGGAAGCAATGCTGTGTGACTTCTAAGGCAAAGTCAGTTCCCCTGGGTTCTCAGGGAACACTCGCTGTGGGAAGCTAGAAGTTAGGCACCATGTAAGAAAATTGACTGTCCTGAGATCGCCATGATGGGGACTCACCTGTGGGTGCTCTAGTCATCAGCCCCAGCTGAGCCCAGCTGACAGCCTGCACGCCATGCCAGTCATCTGAATGAACCGTCTTGGATGTCCAGCCTAGTGGAGCCTTCATGTGACTGCAGCCCAGACAACATCTGATTGCAACTGCATGACCCGCAAAACCAAGAGCAAAATAAAATAATCAAAGCTGCTAAGTTTGGGGGTAATTCGTTATGTAGCAATAATACCAGCAATAATAACCAGAACCTACAGTTAGAGCAGCAAGTGAGTATCATTACTCTAACTGTATCAGGGAGATGGTGGAGATGCTGATGGTAGTGGTGAAACCACACGGCTTAAAAATGTTAGATGTATACATATCGATTGTGACTTCTTTGTGTCACTAGGACAAAATCAAAAAGAGAAGCATAATAAAGCAATGAGTTGAAGTACAAGCTTTTGTCGCATTTCATTCCCATTGGAGTGTTGGAGATAACTTTTTAAGTGCGACATTGACTCTCTGGGACATCTAATAGCCATGACTGCTTCACTGTCAGGCAAGGTCTGGTTTTATTTCCATGTCTTATCTATAGGGTGTTAAATAACATTTATAAAAGGCCATTGATTTGCACCGAGTTCCTGCAGTTGGCTCTAGCTCATCAAACCAAAATGGAGTCAGTCATGCTAACATTGCACATCATCGAGCCCAAACTAAGTTGTTTATCTGATGTTCTAAGAAATCAGCACAGGGAGAGATAATAGCCAAAGCCCCAAACAGGCCAGTTTTAGCCTGCATGATGAGAAAGTCCTCTCTGCTTTAACCCTTACTGGGAGAGTAACCTGATGCTACCAAATCTTTTTGTCCTTTGTTTCTGCTTTCTTTAACCTTTTCTGCCTTTAAAGCCAAACTCTTCTGCTCAGGTCATTGGAGTGCCTTTTCTAAATCTTTAGATGAGATGCTCCCAAATTCATGAATCATTAATGAAAGCCAATTAGACCTTTAAACTAAATTTGTTGAAACTTTGTCTCTTGGTAGGAGCACAGGCCACACCTGAACCTTAGCCCTCACTTTGAAATATGTATATTTGCTTATAATAAAAAATTGAAAGTGGTAGGAAAAGAAGGGGGGACAGGAGATAATCATAATATATCTGTCCAAACCCCACTTTAGTAAAACTGTTGTAACCTGATTAACTTTAATTGACAACATATGACAAAATCCAAGATGGAATTTTTTTTTTTTTTTTCTAAAGTATATGAGGCATGAGGCAGTGATTCATTACCTGGGATTCCTAAACTTCTCCAGGGGTTTTAAGGTCTTTTTACTTGGTTTTTATGTAAACCTTTTATTGAAGTATAACCTATATAGGAAAGTATGCTAAGCATTAGTGCACAGCTTGGTGAGTTTTTACCAGCTGAAAACACTTGAGGAACCAGAGCCCATCTGAAAACAGAACATTAACAGTTCTCCAGGAGCTACTTTATGCCTTCCTCCACTTACTACACGATCTTCAAAGGTAATCATCTTTCTGACTTCTAATACAGTAGATTAATTTGGCCTGTTTTTAATCTTTATATAAAGAGACTCATACATCATGTATTCTCTTATCTGGCTTCTTTTGCTCAAAATTATGTTTGTGAAATTCATACATGTGGTCAGACACAACTGTTTGTTCATCCTCATTGCAGTATAGTATTCCATTGCACTAATCTACCACACAGTACGTATCCATTCTTCTATTGATGGTGTAGATGCCAAGGGAAAAACTTCACCCACTGAAGGTTTGTTGAAAAGCTAACCCACAAAAGGCATATTAATTAGAGAAAAGGCATATTAATTAGAGAAAAGGCATACAAAATTTATTAACGTGTACACGAGGAGCATCACAGAGTGATTACCCCACCCCACAGTGGGGTGAAGAAGCTTATATACCATCTAGAGGTTACAAAAAGAATAGGGGCTTGGGTCACAGCAAAACAAGATACGGTGGCAAAACAGGTTATGGGAGGGAGAGAAGAGGAGGCTTGATTAGCAAAGGTGGTCTCATTATTAATCTGTAGATGAAACCTCCCAGGTGGCAGCCCTCAGGGAGAATAGATAGCAGACCTTTAAAGGCGTCAGACTCTCAGTTAATGTTTCCTAGATCCAGGCAAGGGAAGTACTGGCTGCATCAGTGCAGATTCTCTACGGACACAAAGTTCCCCCACAAACGACAGCTTTGCAGGGCTACTTCTGTTTGCTGGCTCTCTGACAGCCATCTCAAACTATGTCAAAGAAATATATTTGGGAGTAAAATATTTTGATTTCCTTTAACGGGCTTTATAATGCTTCATAGAGCTTAATGAAGAATTTGAAGCTCTAATTGGAATCAGCCCCATCGAAAACCTTGAGCACCCGGTGTGGTAGCTTTAGATTGGAATAGGGGCGAACTGTGATCTCATTATTGGTCTCTCACTGTGAAGAATCTCTGATTGGCAAACACTGTGTTTGACGGATTTTTTTTAAAAGCCCAAAATGGAGGCTCGGTGCTACCTCTCTACCCATGAACGACCGACCTCGGGTGAGTCACTGAAGTCCTTTGAGCCTCAGCCTCCACTGGGATCCTGCTAAAGAAAGGTCAGTGTTTCCCATTGAGGATAAATTTATGGCCAGGAAAACATGGAGCTGTGGAAAACATTAAGCTCATGAGGTTTAACAGAGCAACCAGATCAAATTTCTGAATTACAGCTTGCAGTTTCTGTGTGCTTGTGAAGGATAAGCTCATGTTAGCTTCAGAAGCCATGGCACAAGGCAGCTCTCTTCATGTGAAAATATCAAGTGACACTAGACTCATATTAGGAAATAGAATCCATGCAATTCACACCTGCTTGAATAAAAGCAAGCTTATTAACACTTTTCAACAGCAACAAGGACTGCGGTAAACAAAGCAAGTCTTCTGGTATCAGTAAGAATTTGGGACAGGAGCAGGCTGTGACATCGGGCTACGACTTAGATCTCTACCTGACTAGTTTACCTATCGTTTGTTTAAAACTTGGGGCCTTTGTGTTAAACCTGAAGATTCTCTCTACATGATTCTTTACCTAGCGTCCTTAACACACACCTTTATGCAGTGTTACTTCAGAAAGAATTTTGTTCCAACAACCTTTAATCAAGGATCAACTCTACACATTGCCCCAAGGTGAATCAATTCTTTTAGGAGTTAATTTCTTAAAACTAGACATCGTTTCTTGCTTGGGGTCATTTTGTGATTTGTGGAGGTGATTTTGTGTTAATTGGGGTAATGTCAACTGCTGTTTACAAATAAGCCTCCAAATATCAGTGATTCAACACAAGGGACATTTGTTTCTCACTTTCGTAACAGTGCAATGCTGATATTCCTAGTCAGAAGGTGGGCCTTCCAGAAAACTTCTCGAGCTGAATTTCCTTCCATTTTGTGTTTCTGCCTCCCCAGAGCCTCAGAGTCCTCTGCAATGTAGATGACAATGAGGAAAGAGATAATACAGAAGACCACCTCAATCGGGAAGGGACACATATCACTTCTACGCACAGTCTATTGGTGGAGATTAATTCCACGGCCCTGCCTAGATGCTAAGGGTCTGGGAAATGTGACCTCTTGCCGGGCAGCTGCTTTCTAGCTCAGTACCCTATTATGCAATAGAGAGCACACATTTCGTTGGAGAGCTAGCTGTCTCTTCTACAGAAAGTGTCGGATATTTGGGGGTGAGGGAATACTTCTCCTTCACCCCGGAAGGTTCACTGAAAGAAAGATCAACTCACAATAAGGTAGATTATTAAGAGAAAGATATTTATTTACCATGCACACTGGGAGAATCACAGAGTAATTACCTAATATCCCAGTGGGGTCCAGAAATTTATATACCCTCATTTTAGAGGGGAGAGGGAGATGAGGAATATACATAATTCTGTTTAGGGGCAATAAATGCTTAGTAGGGAGGATGAACAGATACTTGGGAGAATGAAGGAGGGGGGAAACAGATTGACTTGTTAATGATTCTCTTTGCAAATGAAATTAGCCTAAGAGACAGGTATTATATTTAAAATGATTTGGGCCAGGTCTGGTTGCATTCTGGATCTTCTTTCCTGTAACAGCAGTCCCCAACATTTTTGGCACCAGGGACTGGTTTCATGAAAGACAATTTTTCCACAGACTGGGAGTGGGGGTGCAGGAGGGTGGGGTATAGGATAATTCAAGTGCAATACATTTATTGCACACTTTATTATTATAATACATCATCACTTGCCACTCACTGATAGAGTTTTGATATGAGTCAACAATTGATTTGTTATGATCTCTGTGCAGTCAAACCTCTATGCTAATGATAATCTGTATTTCTACCCGCTCCACAGTGCTAGCAGTAACCTCAGAACCAAGTCCTTGGCCAGTGGGGCTCATTAGCCCATCCTTTGCATGTAGAAACATCACCCCTTGCTCCCTTTAAGTGGCCTCTGCCCTTCTAATTGTGCTATTTTGTGTCAATGTGTTTCATTTTGCAAACTGCCTCTTTGTAAGGCATCTTTGTAAGTGTTGACTCCAATTTTAATTGTGTGTGTGTGTGTGTGTGTGTGCGCGATGTGAGGAGATACACATTGACATTGTGGCCCTTAATCTGGATAAAAGGATATCTGTTGTCCAAATAAACAATTAGTACAGCTGAAAGCAGAAGCGTAAACCTGACTCTAATCAGTGGATTTGCTAAGATAGCATAGTTTCTATTTTTACGAATTAGCCACCGTTGGCTCTTAAATGTATTTTTGTGCTCTGAGGTCTCTGTAGTTAGAAAGAGCACTAAACATTACCACCTGAAGCCAGTCAGGGAATCTTACTAAAATTTTAATTCTGTGATTTTTTAAAAATCAATGATGATGTATTTGGACATACAAGGGTGATAAAATATTATTCAAATTTCATATGGAGCATTGTTTGCTTATAAACTCAGTTTGGCTTCCTGGTCTGGGCCAGACCCTGAGGATAAAGAAGGAGCGTAACAGATGTGGTTTTGCCCTCACAGAGCTTACAGGGCTGTGTCCTTGCAGTGCAAATGGTTGTTCCTGTTACTATTAGCTCATTAATCATCATAATTTTGTTTTGTCTCAATAATTCCATAGCAACACAAATTATAGCAGCCTAAAATAGCCAGTTTGTTTATTCATTTATTTTTTTGTTTGCTTCAGATATTTCTTGTTTTTAACTGTTTATTTTTTTAATTTTAATAGATTTAGGGGGTACAAGTTGAATTCCATTACATGTATATATTGTATAGTGGTGAAGTCTGGACTTTTAGTGTACCCATCACCTGAATAGTGTATTGTGTACTTCGTGGGTAATATTTCATCCCTCACCCCTTCCCACACTGACCACTTGTGAGTCTCCAATGTCTATTACACACTCTGTGTGTCCTTGTGTAGCCACCGTTTAGCTCCTACCTATAAGTGAGAACATGTGGCATTTATTTTTCTGTTCCTGAGTTACTTCACCCAGGATAATGGCCTCCAGTTCCATCCAAGTTGCTGCAAAAGATATTATTTCATTCTTTCTTATGGCTGAGCAGTACTTTGTGATTGTGAACTGTGCTGCAATAAATATATGAGTGCGGGTATCTTTTTGACACATTGATTTCTTTTCCTTTGGGTAGATACCCAGCAGTGGGATTGGAGGATTGAATGGTAGATCTACTTTTAGTTCTTTGAGAAATCTCCATACTGATCTCCATAGAGGTTGTACTAATTTACATTCCTACCAACAGTATATGTGTTCCCTTTTCACTGCATACACATTTATTGCTTTTTGACTTTTTAATAGTGGCCATTCTGACAGAGGTAAGGTGGTATCTCATTGTGATCTTAATTGACATTTCCCTGATGAGTAGTGATGTTGAGAATTTTTTCATCTGCTAGCTGACTGTATATATTCTTTTGAAAAATGCCTGTTTATGTCATTTGCCTACTTTTTAATGGGGTTGTTTGTTTCTTGTTGAGTTGTTTGAGTTCCTTGTAGATTCTGGATATTAGTCCTTTTTCTGACACATAGTTTGCAAATATTTTCTCCCATTCTGTAGATTGCTTGTTTACTCTTTTGATTGTTTCTTTTGCTGTGCAGAAGCTTTTTGGTTTAATTAGGTCCCATTTGTCTATTTTTGGTTTTGTTGCATATACTTTTGGGGTCTTAGTCATAAATTCTTGGCCTAGACTAATATCCACAAGAGTTTTTCCTAGGTTTTCTCCTAGTATTTTTATGATTTCAGGCCTTAGATTTTAATCTTTAATCCATCTTGAGTTAATTTTTGTATATGGTGAGAAATAGGGACATAGAGCCAGGCAAGGTGGATGATGCCTGTAATCCTAGCACTCTGGGAGGGTGAGGCAGGAGGATGGCTTGACTTTGACTTTAGTCATTCTGATTATAATATGCCATGGTGAAGTCATTTTTGTAATGTATTTCCCTGGGGATCATTGGGCTTCCTATATCTGAATGTCTAACTCTCTTGGTAGTCCTGGGAAGTTTTCATTGCTTAATTCCTTAAATAGGTTTTTGAAACTTTTTGATCTTTCTTCCCCTTCAGTAATACTGACAATTTGTTAATTCAGTCACTTCATGTAGTTCCAGATGTCTAAGAGTTTGTTCATTCTTTTTTCCTTAGTTTTTGTCTAACTGGATTATTTCAAAAGACCTGTCTTGAAGTTCTGAGCTTCTTCTGCTTGATCTAGTATATTCTTGAAGATTTTGAATGTGTTTTATGTTTCCTTCAATGAATTTTCAGCTCCAGAATTTCTGGTTTTTTTTTTTGTTGTTGTTGTTTGTTTGTTTTTAATGATAGCTGTCTCCTTGGTAAATTTCTCTTTCAGATCCTGAATTGGTTTTCTGATTTCTTTGTGTTGGTTTTTAGATTTCTCTTTTATCTCATTGAGCTTCTTTAGAATCAATATTTGGGATTCTTTATCTGCCATTATGAAGAATTCTTTCTGATTGGGATCAAAGTCCAGTTTGTTAACTACTAAGATGCACTGCATTCCTCTAACAATGGTTCTCAAAGTGTGGTCTGTGGACCAGCCTAATCAGTAGCACCGGGAGCTTGTTAGAAATGTAGACTTTCGGGCCTCTCCCAGGCCTGCCGAATCAGAACCTGAATTTTAACAAGATTCTTAGGTGGTTTGTGGGCACATTGACATTGGAGAAGTGCTATTCTGGAGCAATGTGTACCTGCTTACCTTATGTTTGTACGATCTTGAAGTCATCTGACTCCTCTTTCTTTGTCATACCTAGCATCCACTCCATCAAATTGGATTGGCTCCATCCAAATCCAGTCAGAAATTCTGGCAACTGTTCTTTAAAGCATATTTAGAATCTACCAACTCTGACCATATTCACTGATCCCTTGTTGTAAAGCTCAATTTCTTCTCCCTAGGTTTGTCAAGAGACTTCTATGTTCACCCTTATCTTTCTACAGTTTGTCTTCCACACAGTAGCCAGACAATAAAGAGAGGGTGTTGCTCTTCTCTCAAACCGTCTTGTGGGTTCCCAGTCTACTCAGCATAAAACTCTGAGGTGCCACATGATGGCCCTGCGCACCCTCACCTGTATGACCCCAACATCTCACTTCCTCCACCCCAGTGTTGCTCTGTCCCAGCCACCTGGCTTCCTGGATCTCTCCTGATTTTGCAAACCATGTCACAGCTTCCTCTCTGTATTTCTTGCATACATCTGTGTGGCTTACTCTCTCATTTCCCTTGGATCTTGGCTTGAATATCTGTGCAGTCTTCTTTGGCTGTCTTTTATGAAAGAGCAAGCCTTCCCCCATCTCCGGCATTCGCATCTTCCTGCTTGCTTTTGTTCTGTAGCATTCATCACCATCTGAATACTATACACTTACATTTTCATTTCATAGCTCTTAGCCACACTGGAATGCAAGTTCTATTCACTCCTGGGAATGGTTCTGCATATAATAGGAACTCACTTAAAACTTGTTGAATGAAAGAAGAGGGAAGGAGGACATATTCAAGTATTGAGGTAAAAATTAAGATAAGCTCAAAATGGCAGTTCTGTCTTTTAAAAAAAATTAATTTCTTTATGCCTAGACCCTCCACAGCACAAAACAAAAGAAGATATTTTAGAAGATATTCTTGACACCTGACAAATAGCAGGCAATAATAAATAACTGTTTGTTTCAAGGACAGATGAATAAATGAAGCAAATGATGTCCTGCTTTTCTAAGCCAACTGAGCCAGTGAACTGTCTGGTGGGCTGTGGTTTTTTTCATTCAGAGTAGGCTCAGCAGCTGGTTACTGGTGATGACTACTGGCCATAAACTAGTCTTGGTGTCAGACTAGGTATAACTTGGCCTACACCCCAGAACCTTTTTATGATTGTGCTAAAATAGGGTGAGATGAAGAACTCTTCTAAAACAACAGAAAGAGCAAAGGCATGGGTAGCAACCTTTTCTATTGAATGCTTAGATACTCTATGTGTATTTTAAAGATGAGAAAGCTGAAGGTGTAGCATATCCTAAATAATTTGGTATAAGAATCAGAATCCTCCTTTTTGCAGAGCATTTTCTCCCATGCTCTTATGAGAGCCTTGCAATGCTCTGTGAGTTACCAGGGCCATATGCTGGAATCCCTGATAGAAGGTGGTGGAGTTAAGATGGGGAAAAATGGTTCTCAAAATGAGAGACTGGGTTGAGATTTAGCACCGTATCACCTGAGTCCAGTCTCTCATTTTCTTTCCTCATATTATACCAGAAGCACTGCCTCCACAAGAAGATAAACCAATAGTACTGGCAATGCTATACTACTAGCAAGCAAGAAAATCAGGCCATTCCCAGGGGTCTTACATGTGAGGCATTGCTTAGTTTGCAGAGTTCAAAATGGCTCTGGGCTCTGAAGCTCAAACACCAGTGAGGATGGATCCTGTCACCCAGGGGTGGGCTTAATTTAGCACAGTTTGTTAATTTAAGAGGCACAGAAATCTAAACAGGAAAGATAGTGTCATGAAGCAGTAACCAGTTACAGTGGTAGGGAAGTTAGGGAACAATGGCTGGTTAACTTCTGGCTATATCTATACTTTTATAAAAATCAGACTTTGATTACTATTTATACCTTATGGCTCTATATTATTTTAATATAGATGGTGTGTAACTGAGTGATCAAGGGAGATTAGAATTAATTGCCCAAGTCTGGAAGAGCCCAATGCCTCCGTCTCTCACTGGGGAAGTTCCTGTCCTGGGGGATTGGATACACTCTCTGTGGTCCTCAACCCAGTGTCCACCATCACTTTGATCCAATGGTGCTAAGGTGAGCACTGCTAAGTTTTGTCCTTATGAGGCTATTTTTTTGTGTGTTTCCTGGGCTAAGCTACTTCCCTTCTGGTTTGCACATCATTCTTTTGTTATGTTAATACATTTAATTGAGTCCTCATGCCTTCAAGCTAGTCTATTCATTTGGACTCAGCCAGGAATTTCCTCCTGGGAGCTACCTCTGCCCAGAAGTGCACAGGAGAAAGTAGACCTCAGGTTTAAAATCTCAGGCAGAGCCTATGAATAAGTTTTAGAAACTTACCAAAATTGTATGCAAACCCTGATTTGTGAGAGCATTTCTTTAAGGACAGAGTCCAGATTTAATCAGATTTTTAAAAAGCGTCAATGACCACAAACCAGTTAAATTTACAGGATTCTGTTCCTTTCTATATAGTCTCCAAACCATTTGGTATATGGTACTGCCTCCTATATAAAATATTCTTTAAGAATCAGATAAAGTAACAGCCAAAGAATCACGCAGAATCCCTAGAAGTGACGTATTTCATTTGTTAGGCATTAATCAACCTCCTATTATTAATGTATATACATCCACATTACTAGGCACTAGGGTATGAAAGCCAAAATGGTATGATAGATCAGGGACTTGCACTCAGGGAGGGGAGAAAGGCAAGTAAATTAATAGTTGTTGCAATTAGAGAGATGAGCATGTTGGGTGCAAAAAGGAGAATCTAACTTATACCGAGTCATCAGGGAAGACTTCTAGGAAGAACAAACTCTTGGGAAATCTTTTACAGAATTACAGAACATTATTTAGTCTGAGAAATGGGGGTAAGAACAAAGGTAATTCTGATAGAGAAAAAATATGTATTTAAAGATAAAGCTGTGAAATGATATGATGTATGTTCTGACTAGAGCAGTGGGCAATACCATCATAGAGGTAGTTTGAACCTTATTTACAAAGCTTAGAGTTTAGCAGAGGAAGGAATAATAAGATACGTTTTTCATAAAACAGTTCTTCATTCTGCAAGGACTGTTGGATGGATTGGTTGGGGTAGGGTGGGGCTGAGGTCTTTACCAGTGTTGATGTGGGGGTGGAGAGGAAGAGACTGGAGAAGGAACATAATGCTTGGGAGATGTTGACAGAGAAGGAGGAATGGACTAGGAGATTAATGTTTATGGGTAGGAGGAAATTATTGGTCCACGGTGAGTCCCAGTTTCTATGTAGAATAGTTTGGATGATAGACAAAAATCTCATTCACTTAAACAGGTTTGGAAAAACATTGTGAGTTTAATTATAAACAACACATTTAAGGAGGTTGAGGAGCTGGTGGTGTTATGGACCAGAGTGAGAAAGTCAACCACGAAAGACTGATTGAAATTTAGTGAGTCTTGGCCGGGCGTGGTGGCTCACGCCTGTAATCCTAGCACTCTGGGAGGCCGAGGCGGGTGGATCGCTCAAGGTCAGGAGTTCAAGACCAGCCTGAGCAAGAGCGAGACCCCATCTCTACTAAAAATAGAAAGAAATTATCTGGCCAACTAAAATATATAGAGAAAAAATTAGCCAGGCATGGCGGCACATGCCTGTGGTCCCAGCTACCCGGGAGGCAGTAGGATCGCTTAAGCCCAGGAGTTTGAGGTTGCTGTGAGCCAGGCTGACGCCACGGCGCTCACTCTAGCCCGGGCAACAAAGCGAGACTCTGTCTCAAAAAAAAAAAAAAAAAAAAAATTTTAGTGAGTCTTTATTAGTTGGCCAGTGGCACGCTCTCCAGCAGGGAATCTCACCGAGCTCGGAGTGTGGCCCTGAGCACAGGTTTTGTGACAATTTATCTACCCTTCACTATTGCACTATATGGAATATTAAACATACATACCTTGGGACATCTTAGGCAATAATTTTTAGTTTTAAGGTTATGAGATCATTTAAAGACCCTCTGGTCCTGATTAATTATTTTAAATAATTGAATAAAAAGTAAGTAGGTTTATAGAAGTAGGTAGTATTAGTTAGAACAAAGTATAATTTTTTACAACCTAAATAAGCATTGTAAAATTTAATTTCATATAGCTGGGCAGTATTTGTTAAATTGAATCCCCCTTCCCTTGGACCTAGGACCTGCCTTAGGTCACTTTGATTCTTTACCCATTGTACTATGTTAGCAGATAATTATCAACACAGTTAATCATGAGACTTTTTTTTTTCTCTATCTGGGGTGGACTCTGGCCTTCTGCCTAACTGGAGAGATGAAAATTTACGTCTGTTTATTATAGTGGAAAGATAGTCGATAGACCTTTGCATATAGGTCTGAAACCCAGGAAACAAGGCAGATCTAGAAACACAGACTTGGGAATTTTTAGCATATTTGTGATAGTTCAGTTTTCATGAAGGGCTTACTGAAAACCTATTGAACCAGAATAAGAAGTAACCAAATAGAGAGTTCTGAGAAGTGTTGCAATTTAGGGACTGAGGGAAACATGAAGATTCTGGGGGAAAAAATAGTGAGAAGCAAAGCCAGAGAAATGGAGGGCGGGGCCAAGAGGCCAGTGAGAAAAAGGATATCCACAAGGCAGTGGCCAGCCATGTCAAACCTTGCAGGGAAGTCGAGAAAGCCGAGGGCAGAAAAGTCATTGGTTATGTAGCTAATCCACTGGTCACTCAGCAGAAATGTTTTCTTTGGTCTGGTGGGAGCAAAAGCCGGACTGGGGAAGGTTGGAGAGATGAGAAAGCAGAGAGCTAAGAAGCTTGGCTAGGAAGGGAAGGAAAGAGCATGGACTAGTGGGCGAGATGGTGGGATTGAAGGAAAGGATTTTGTTGTAAATACTGGAAGGGATTTAAGGACACTGACTCACCAACAGGCTCTGTAGAAGAAATGACAGGGAGTGGGAACAACTCTGGGACAGAGGCTCTGTGGAGGTAGGAGGAACTGGAGTCTATAGAAGGGATACAAGAATTCACCTTGGCCTTGAAAGCATTATGCTAAGTGTAGGAAGCCAGGTACAAAAGGCTACATATTGTACAATTCTATTTATATAAAATACCTGTGATGGGCAAATCCAAAGAGGCAGAAAGTAGATTAGTGGTTGTCGGGACCTGCTGGGAGGGGAGAATCGGGAGTGACTGCATTGTACAGGGTTTTTGTTTTGGGGAACTAGGTAGTGGGGATGGTTGCACGGCTGTGTGAATATAATAAAAATCACTGAATCGTACTTTTTAAATGGATGAATATTATGGTATGGGAATTGTATCTCAATTAAAAAAAATTAAAAGGATTCAACTTAGTTGGAGGAGAGACCTCTTAATCTCTGAGGCAGGAAGTCCAAGAGGAGTATAAATGGCAGGTTTCTATTGGCAGGAGGCAGCGAAAAATGCAAACCTAGGGCGCCTTGTTCACAACTGTTAAGAGTTTCAAGATAGCGACAACAGAGTGTTAAACCAAGCACGGGGCTCTTATAAGTGTGGGGCCTTGTGTCACTGCACAGGTTTTGCACAGCCATGAACTGGCCCTGCAGGAGGGAGAGCTCACCAGATGGGATTTCCTATGGAAATAAGAAATGAGAGGAGGTACTGGAGCAGCTACAATGAAAGAATGAGAAATGAGAGAAATTTGGAACTGTCTTTGAGGGAAATTGGAGAAAGAACTGACTGTGGACTTGAAAGAAAATTCTAACTAGGCAAGGAGGAAAGCCAGGGATGGGTCAGAGGGCATGCATTTGTAGTCATGTAATTGTGATTTTTCACCATTGGCTGTCAAAAGACTAAATAGAGAGCTTAAAACAGTTGGGATGGCAAATACAAGGTTTTTCTGGGCAACTGCGATTGAAAATTAAAGGAGCAAAGGAATTAACGTTAGTGATTAGACTAATTTGAACTAATAGATCCCCAAGGATGAGTTAGGGAAATTAAGACATTTAGAAGGTGCTACTATAATGCCTGAAAGTAGAATGGCCTATGGAGTCAAGATCTGAATGAAGTACAAGTGTAGAAAAATCAGAAGAAAGAAATGAAAGTTGAAAGACTGTGGCCTGTGATGGGATTTTTGGAATTTAAGATTTTGGGTGAGGAGTTCTGGGTTTTTGACAAATCCAGGATCCAATTCTGTTCACTTAAGGCTGCCTGAAATGATAATGACTTGAGTCACAGAGCATCAAGATTCAAAACAATTTTAATCTTGAGATCTAATTGGGGTAAGTTATTCTCCTACGTGGAAGGAATGTCCTCAACTACATACAGCAAATTGGGTGTTGATAGATGCTACGGCATATGGTGTGACAGATGGGGAAAGTCGAGGAACATGTTTTTCCCTTGTCACAGAAGTGTTTTCTCTTGATGACTTTGCTCTTTTATGGGGATAGCTGTGCTTCTTGCAGTTCTCACCTCCTCTCCCCTCTACTACAGAGAAAGGAGGCGTCAGGCACAGCACTCAAAGGGAAAGGAAGAAATTGGCCAGCATACAACTGTCCAAAGAACCACAAAACCATTTCTACTTCAATTTCTTTCAGCAAACTTTTTATTAAAGTTTAACATACATATATAAAAGTGCACAAATCACAAGTTTACACATCCATGGAGCCATTCTAGAAGGTCCTTGTTCCCCTTCCAGTAATAACTCCCCCACAAGGATAATGACTCTTCTAATTTCTAGCAGTGAAAATGAGTTTCTCCGGTTTTGCACTTTATAGATAAAATCATGCAGTATGTACTCTTTTGCTCAACATTGTTTTTGAGATTCAGCTATGTTTGTTACATTAACTCTGGTTCATTCATTCTGATTGCTGCATAATATTTCATTGTGTGAATGCACTTCAATTTATGTATCCATCCTACTTTTCGATGGACATTTCGGTTGTTTCTACTTTGAGGCTACTATGAATAGTGTTTTCTTATACATGTATTTATTGAAGATATGTTTATATTTCTGTTGCCTATATATCTAGAGTTAGAATTGCTGAGTCCCAGGGTATACGTATATATATTTGGCTTTACTAGATGCTGCCAGAGATGTTTCCAAAATGGTTGTGTTACTTTTCATTCTTACCAGCACAATATGAGAGTCCCAGTTGTTCTGTAATATCTTTGCCAACATTGGTATTGTCTGTCTTTTAAAAATTCAGTCATTTTTTTGGGTTGTGTAGTATCACATTGTGTTATTAATATTTTCTATTGAATTTAACATGTATTTATTGAATAACCACTGTGGAACTAGCACTGTGCTAGATTCTGAAGGATGTCCCTAATGTATTTGTCAGGTCTCTCTGTTTGCAGGCAAGAGAAACTCGATGTGAACTGACATAAGCAAAAACAGATTTACTATCCACATAACTAAGCTGTAGAAAGGAAGCTGAGGCAGGAACCTGAACACCATCAAGACTCTCTTGGTCTTTCATCTCTGCTATCTCTGAGTTTTACTTTTCCTACTGAAGGCAGGCTTCTCCACATGGGTGGGCATATGGGTGACAATAGAACTGGGCTCTTTGTCTAAGAACAAGGAAGGAGAAAAGTAGCTCCTTATAATCAGTTCTAATGATAAGAGCCCTGAAGGAGTATTCCCCGTAGAAAACCTTGGGTTGTGTGCCCATCCCTGGACCACTCTTGGAGGTTATTGTTGGAGTAATTAGGAGGGAAGATGGCAGATACGTTACCATGATTGACACATTTGGGACAAGAACCCAACCTTTATCTGATTATTTTGTCCAGGGAGGCATTGATTATGGAAGAACATACAAATCCTATTCTAATGATGTAGCTGGAATTAAAGAAGGAGCAGTTCCACATAAGGAGAAGGATAAACAGATGTAGTTCCTTGAAGAATCCTTAGGAGGCAAGCCAGCATTATTTGGTAGATTATTTGTAAAAATGGCTGCAACTATTCTCCCTGTATGAATACCCCTTTGTAATGTGCCATTGTAGCTCTTCTTCTTAAGAGATGGTGTCTATGTTCTCAGTCCTTGAAATCTGGGCTGGCCTTTTGACTTCCTTTAATCAGTAGAATTTGAAGAAGTAACAATGGGCCAATTCTGAGCCTAGGCTCAAGAAGACTTGTGGGCTTTTACTCATTCTTTTGCTGCTCTTCCCAGCTGCAACTTGAGCACCCAGGCTAGAGGAAGAGAGATCGTGTGGGGCATAGACACATCTGTCTGTCTGTCCCAGCTGAGGCTTCAGACATGTGAAAAAGTATAGTTAGGATCTGTATAGTCAATTCATGTGAAGGAACTTGGCCAAGACAAGGAGAATTACCTAGCTAAGGTCTAGCCTAGATTGCCAGCCCACAGAACTGTGAGTTAATATATGGTTATTGTTAAGTCACGAAATTTTGGGACTGTTTGTTACATAGCAATAGCTAACTATAATAATAATGCATACCCTAATTTGTGATTACTATACAAGAAAATAGCATGATTTTTTTTTACCCCACAAACTTACAATTTTGGTGAGAAAATAAAGTGTGCACAACTGAAAATATTAAAAACCAATATAAAGTTGTCAATCAAAGTATAAATAAAGAAAAGTGCAAAAAAGAATATAGTGAATACGATGAGTGTGATGAGGTTAAATATGTGCTCAAAGAAAGCTTCATGGAGATAGAACAATGTGAAGAGAAGCCTTTGGGGAAATGAGAACATGAAGTACAGAAGAGGTAATGAAAACCATTCCTGATGAGCGAGCAAAGAATTCATGTTCAAATAGGGAAATGAGCAGGCCAGGTGTATGGAGACAAAAAAGAGACCTGCATGTAACTGTGCATGGAGCCAATGGGTTAACAGCAGGAAGAAAGAGGAAGAAATTCCAGGAGAAAAGTGTGGCTCTGTGAGTGAGGGCAGAAGAGGGAAGCACAGGAAGCCAAATAGAGATGTACAATTTTGACTCATATTCGTTTTAGCATGAACATTTTAAAATTAAAAATATATATATTTTGGCAGAATGTAGAAAGGGCCCTAATCCTTTTCTCCTTTCTATATCTATTCCCTCTACACTGTAACTTTTTATCTCTTCCCATCCATAGATGTAGGATGTAGTCAGTTTCCTCAGTGGTGAATCAGAGCTAGCCTTGTGATTTACTTTGCATGATAGAGTGCAGAGGAGATGATGGTGTGCCAGTTTCAAGCTTAGGCTTCAAAGGGCCTTACATGTTTCCACCGACTTTTGGAACCCTGGCTCCACTGGATGAACAAGCCCAGGCTAGCCATGCTGGTGCAGGAGAGACACTGGGAGCAAAGATAAGCCCTCACAGCTGATCCATTCCTGGAGCAATTGCCCGTCACCCTTCCCCCAATCCAACCTGGCAGCAGGCCACAGATCCAAAAGGGAGTCCTGCTAAGATTAGAAAAATTGCCCATTTGAGAGCAGCCCAAATCGTTGTTCTGCAGAGTTGTCAACCAAGTAAAAGATTATTGCTTTAAGCTACTAAGCTTTGGAATGGTGTATTACACAGTAAAAATAACCTGACTCAGATGCCAACCTTGAAAATGGGTGATTTCTCATAAAAATCTGGAACAAAATCTTTCCTTGAAAAAAGTCATATGATATGAAAATATTGGGCCTGCATTTCTGCTTGACAACAATTGTGACCTGGGTGGATGTAATTCTCTTGCATGAGAAGAGCATAATCTAATTTGCTACAATTCCCACCACTCCCTATTGTCTCATACGTGTCCAAATTCACGCATTTGCATTACCTGATTGGCCCCTATCAGCATATTACTTTACAACTCTAGTTTAAAGAGTGGGAATATATTTTCTCGGGGGGTGGATTTTGGGAGAATAGAATGACATGGTGAATGTAATCTTAAAAAGGCTATTCTGGTCGTAGAGTTTAGGACTGGGGATATGGAGGCAGGAAGCTAAGAGGCTGAAAGTTGCTAGAGAAATTTTGGCATGAGTGAATTTAGAAGACATTGCAAATATAAAGTATCAGAAGATCTTGATAAATGGATGGTCAGTTATGATGAAAATGGAGAAATTATTCAGAGATGATCCTGAAGTGGCTGGAAAATTGACATCACTCACAGAAATTGGAAAGTTGGAAAGAGAATCTAGTTTTGAGAGTAGAATGATGTGTTTGGTTTATAAACTAAGCCCAAAGGCACACTTAGGAAATGAAGGCTATTACTGTATAACCTAAAATTAATAGCATCTCCTTCTAATAATGAGTTAATTATTCAGGGCAGAAAATGTAGCTGATCACTCAGGATCACAAGGTCTTCCACCCTAGTTAACACAGAGTATGGAGTATCTTATCCATTGCTGTGTAATAAATAATTCAAGATTAGTGGCTTAAAACAACTATAAGTATTTTGTTATTATTATATCTCTCATGTTCTGAGGGCTGACTGGGCTCAGCTCGGTGGGCTATCTCTTAGGGCTTGATGGAGTTCAGGACATGCTACCCCAAAATATGGCACCTTGGCATATTGAACATTTTAAGCTGAAAGAATCTGAGAAACTGCATATGCAGGAAGGTCTCTCTGATTTTTCCCTGCCCTTCTCCCCTGAAGCAGGTCATAAGACTCTCATTTGAGAAGTGCCCTTCCTGTACCCAGGGGAAAGAAACATCAGTATCACCAAGACAAGGGATGCTGAGAAGAACAGAACAAACAGGCCTTGCCAAATTTTCCCCATTTTATTACCCTTATCTCAAACTCATCTTTTTGCTCTATCATATTTCTCTACAACTTTCCATTCTTCAGCAAACCTACTACACAAACACCCAGGTTTAACCACTTCCCCTAGTCTTCATTTCCTAATGAAAGCTCCAGTGTTATGTAAAACTTATATATATTAAATTGCATGCTTTTCTCTCGTTAATCTGTCTTTCATTACAGGGGCTTCAGCCAATGAACCTAAGACAGATAGAAGGAAGTGATATTTTTCCTCCTCTATAGGCGTTAGTCAAACTGTGGCTGAGGCTAGAGTCATGTGAAGACTTCCCAAGGCACATGTCTGATGGTTGATACTGGTTGTTAGCTGGAAGCTCCACTGGGGTTGTCAGCTTGAACACCTACCTGTGGTCTACCCTTATGGCTTGGGCTTCCTCACAATATGGCAGCTAGGTTCCAAGAGCAAATGTCCCAAGAGACCAAGGCAGAAGCAAATGCCATTTTTTTTAACTGGTTTTGAAAATCTCATAGTGTCACTTCCTCCGTACTGTTGATCAAGTCAGTCACAAAAGGGCTGCCCAGATTCAAGGGAGAAGGACATAGATCCCCCACTTGATGGAAACTGTGTCACCATCACACTGTAAGAAGAGCATATGAGGCTGGGTGTGGTGGCTCATGCCTGAAACCCTAGCACTTGGGGAGGCTGAGGGGAGAGGATTGCTTGAGGCCAGTAGTTCAAGAGCATCCTGCACAATATAGCGAGACCCTGTCTCTGTAAAAAATAGAAAACTTAGCTGGGTGTGGTGAAATGCACCTATAGTCCTAGCTACTTGGGAGGCTGAGGCAGGAAGATTGCTGGAGCCCAGGGGTTGAGGTTGCAGTGAGCTATAATGATACCCTGGTAGCAGAGCAAGATCCTGCATCCAAATAAATAGATAAATAAAAAATAAAATAAGAGCATATAGAATAGGATTTGCTGGTTATCTTTGGAAAATATAATCTGCTACACATATATTCGTTTTTTAATTGCTCCTAGGATATAATTCCTGTTCCTTTTATCCTGGTTCTAAGGATTGACAAGATCATGAACGTGTGTGAGAACAAAAGGAATGGATTGTGGGAAGGATTGGAAATTTGGGCTTGTTGTCAATACAGTTTAACTTGCCAGCTTTATGATTCTGAACCGAAATGGCTTTCTACCTCAGAAATAGAAAAGTAGACTCAGATTTGTAGAAGTATTGTAATGGATCAGGTCACTAGGGAGTATCTACCACATTCCTTTAACGCCAGACAAAACTGAATTTAACACATTCCAAGGAGATTTTTTTTTCATCACCCTACCCAGAATGTACCCATACAAGGAGACTTTTATATCATTTCTCAGTTGTGTGTTCCACATTCTTCCAAAGAATTCAGGGCCTTTAAAACTTCTTCAATGTTATCAGTATTGATATTTCCCTCATCATAACATCTCACAGTATTGCTAAAACCTAGGTCTGAATGTGAAATATGCAAACAAATTCTATTCAACTCCATGGACTGAAAACTATGCTTCAAGCCAAAGTATTATTTTTTATTCTCTTAAATGTTTCTCTTTCCTTCACAGAAAAATCATAATAGTAAATATTCCAGGATCTAGTAATTGCAGGACTGCAGTAATAATCTAGGTTGCTTTAATAGGAAAAGAAAATTTATGTTCAAAAAAATAAAGGAAAGACTTCATTAGTCTTTAATATGTAAAAGCAGATCAAAGCAAAGATGTCCAAGTTTGTGTCATCCATTCTCTGGATCTTAGCCTCAACCCCTGTGGGTCTACCATGCCACTCGACTGCCTACCCTCCTGCCTTCCTCTCCCCCTGCATTGCCCCAGGACTTAGGGTTCTGCAGATCCTGGTTTGAAAATCACTGGTTACTTAGAATTCTGAGCAGATTGTGGAGAATGATCAGGAGGAGGCGTTTCAAGCACTCTCAGCATATCATTACCATCACTGTCATTATCATTATCATCATCATCTTTAGAAAACACTAAAAACTAAATGGTCACAAGCACTTCGTGTAAAGTTAAGCATAGAATAAGATAAATAGTCACTTCATTCTAAGAGAGACTGGGCTGACAAGGCACAGAAAACAAACACAGGATGAAAATAATCTCAAAAATTCATGAAGGGTCATTTTAAAAAAATCTATTCTGTCTAAAATATTTACTTCGGCCTAGTCTATAGTTATAGAGAAGGGAATGGCTTTGGGAATGACTGGCTCCCATCTATGACAAAGTCAAGGAGAAAGATGCAGGAGCTGGGAGACGCTGGTGGACACTTCCTTGTCTTAAGCATTGGCTACCTCTCCAGGTATAGCTGAGAAGTCAGTGAGGCCTGCAAACTTTTTTTTTTTTTTTTTGAGGCAGAGTCCTGCTCTGTCACCCTGGCTACAGTGCCATGGCGTCAGCCTAGCTCACAGCAACCTCAAACTCCCGGGCTCAAGCAATCCTACTGCCTCAGCCTCCCAAGTAGCTGGGACTACAGGCATGCACCACCATGCCTGGCTAATTTTTTCTATATAATTTTGTCCAGTTAATTTCTTTCTATTTTTTTAGTAGAGACAGGGTCTTGCTCTTGCTCAGGCTGATCTCGAACTCCTGAGCTCAAATGATCCGCCCGCCTCGGCCTCCCACGTGCTAGGATTACAGGCGTGAGCCACGGCACCTGGCCAAACTTGTTTAACCATGGTCTTCTAGCCCACAATGTTGTTGAAAGGCAGATTCTGATCCATTAGGTCTAGGGCAGGAACAATATTCTACATTTCTAACAAGCCAACAGGTGATGTCCTTGGGCCACATTTTGAGAAGAAAGGGCCTAGAGAAACATCCTTACTGTGACGGAAGGTGTGCATTTACCAGGCTACATCTACCTGGATGATATGTGAAGACATCTGTCTCATCAACTGGAAGCTATGACAAATTTTATCTCATGGTTTCTAACAGAGGCTAGACAAGGCTATTTGTTATGGATGGTGGTAAATAACAGAAAATCTTGTATGTGTGCTAGTGTTATCAAGTATATATAATATATACAGAGTACAATACACATAAAAACATATTCATATATATTTATATAAAAATTTCATCCAGCAAGAATATGCTCTTTCTTATTATATTCTAATATAATACTGTATTATTATATAGTATAATTATATATAGTATGCAATATTATATAGTATATAGAATACACTATAATGTATTATGTGAGAATTCCACCATCAAAAAAAAACTTTCCTGCTAGACTAATGTAGAACAAATGTCACACTGAGGTTTGAAGAAAAAGACAATGTAATGACATAACTTTAGTTCATGCATTCATGAAATCAACAAGCATTTATTCAGTGTCCATTATATCTCAGGTATTGGACAAGAAAGAAGATAATGTCTCTACCCTCGGATGAGAGATGAGGATTCAGGTTTTCTAGAAACAGGAAACAGTCATAAATTTCTAAGCAGCATGGAAACTTTGATAACAGATATCTTTACTGAAGTTCTCTTTCCACACTGAAGAAGAGTCTTGACCCATTATCAAGCCTGAGAAGACATTTTAATTTACAAACACATTTTGAAATGGTCAACAATGCAGGTACACAATGAGAAACAATTCTTGTCCCAGTAAGCATATGACTCCAACAGATGGTTGTCATCTTAATAGAGGGGAATGTCTAACAGTGAGGAGTCAGACTCCTGTTTTGTTAAACAGCTTAACAAAGCTACCAATTCTTGACAACGTACCAGGTTGAATGTCCTGTGAAAACCAATTTTGGTTGTTTTTAAATGTCATATGCTTCTTTTTATTTTTCTGAGGGCCCTTTATTCTATATGTTAGTTTGAACTGTGGACATTAGTTGAGTGTTTTTCTCTCTTGGGTTAAGCAATAGCTTCTGTGAAAAGTCTTGAAAGTAATTATAGATCTTGTTCACATAGTAGCATGTTTCCTCTAAGGAGTTCTGATAAGTTTCAATTGCTCTCTAAATTTCTTAGATCAATAACCAGAAGGTTTATTAAACTCCTCAGGACTGCTTCCAGCACCTACAGAACCTTTGTGAGAATTAGCCCCCCACCCCCACCAAAACCCCCATTTCCTTCAGGCAGTTGAGTTACAAGGAAGACGTCCCTTTTGCCAATCTGCATGGTGTCAGGGCTTAATTTTATCTTACAAACAGACTGGACAAGCCCATGTAGTCATCCCAAATCCCCTCAGTTTAGAAGACCTACCCCTAGATGTGATATCAAGTTGGATAAATGACAACCTAATCTGTACTCTAAATGGCTTGGTGAAGGCTCTCGGGGGACCAGACATTTCAGGCACTGTTGAGATCGTCAATAAAAGTAAGCAGAGACAAACTGAAGCTCAATTAAATTTATAAATGCTACCAATAGGGCAAACCTGTGAATGGGAATGAGGGGTGGAGGATGTGTCCCAGAGAGCAGGCACCTGGTTTCTTGGGATTTGGGTAGTCTAGGGTAGTCCAACTCAACCTCCATTATCTTTTTAACTAACTTTTCCTCATTATATATGAGAAAGATCTCCAACACTGGATGTTCTGCCTACAGAAATTACATAATTTCCCAAGGACACTTCAGTGGACTGACACTATATGAGTCAGTGTCTTAGTCAGCTCAGGATTTTATAACAAAATGCCATAGACTGAGGGGCTTAAACAACAAACATTTATTTCTCACAGTTCTGGAGACTGGGAGTTTAAGATCAAGGTGCCAGCAGATCTGATGTCTGGTGAGAGCTCTCTTCCTGGTTTGCAGATGGCCACCTTCTTGCTGTACCCTCACATGACTGAGAGAGATCATCTCTCTCCTGTTTCTTCTCATAAGGACACTAATCCTATCATGGGGGCACCACCCTTGTGACCTATTTACCTCCCAAATGCCCCACCTCCAAATATTATCACATTGGGGATTAACATTTCAATGTATGAATTTGGGGGAGGAGGGTAAATAGTTAGTCTATAGCAGTCAGGGAGCTTTAATATATTTTGGGGGGACAGGGTATAAATGAGAAAACAAATTTGAAAAATGGCCTATCTACTAAGCCCTTTCTGATGCTATTTTTCAGAATTGGCACAGGTGTGTTGAGTACCCACTTGTGTCCAGATTTCATTTCCATTATATCATTTAAGCCTGACAATAATACTGTGAAGTGGAAGTTTTTTAAATCCCTGTTTTATAGTTGAGAAAATAGGTTCATAAAAACAAAGTAACTTGTCTAAATTCAAACAGCTAGGTAAGTGATGGAACTGAGATTTGAACCAACATCCTTAGGCTTCAGTTCTATTTTCTTAACCATAGAGTGTGGCTTTGAATACAATGCTTGCCCAGAGAAGCTTGGGGACCAATGAAGAGCCAATGTCTGTTTGAGGTGTGGAACCCAACCCAAGCAGTCAGGGCATACATTCTACTGATTCATACTCACTGACTCTCTACCTTTCAGGGCATCCCTTGTTTATCTGTTCCGGTCCCAGGTCTTTTTTTTTTTTTTTTTTTTAAATGATGTTTGGAGAAACAAATGGGAAGAGTTGGAAGGAACCAATTTAGTTAAATAGTTGCTGTGATATGTAGCCCTTTGAGAAGATATGGAAAAAGGAGTGTGTCATATTATGGGATAAAATTTGCCTCTACCTTGGACATCTCTTTGAGTCTTCTTGGAAGATCTTAATTAATTTGTCTGCTTGTTTGATGAGGCACTTGTATTTCTTTGGAATGTAACCATGTACCAAGTTTGACCATGAGGTAGCCCAATTATCTTGGGTTCCACAGTAAAGAAGGAATCAGAGAGCCTGAGGGGGTCCACCCTATCTCAGTCCACTTCTGACTAGTATCTACTTCCCATGTTTTTCATGCAGCCCAGTTCTTGGAGCTCCTATAGAACAATAGGGAATATGTGGGGCTATTTTTTCACTCATGCTTGAGTTGGCAACAAGCTTCATGGTTCCTTCCGAAAAGGATATTTAAGAGGAGTTTGTGGTCAGAGAGCATGTTAGGATATCCCCGACCCCCCTCTCCCTCCCCTATGACTCAGCCTTAATGAAATACTCAGTGACAGGGGTTGACTTCTCTCTCCTTAGAAGGCATCAAAAGAGCTGAGTAAACACACAATACACATAGCAAAGAAACCATTCAAAGGCATCATCCACTTACAGATTTCTTACCTTAGCTGACCTGTTCTTGTGCCTGAGAAATTTCCCTGTGGGTATTACGACTGCAGAACTGGCCCCAGGATTGTGTCCTATGCAGAACAGCCTGCATGGGAACCAGGACCCAAGACAACAAGGGGAAAGAGAGGCCTCAGAGGCAGGGCACAGATGGGATGGAAAAACCGTATGGTCACTGCTCCCGAGTAATTGCTTAAACATCTCAAATGAGGCATTTTGAATGTCTTCAGCAAGGTCATTAGCTGTGTAGGGAGCAAAGGCTTATTTTTAAAGTTTTGACGTAGCCCATGGAATGCTTTGTTCCTAATTTAGAGCACTTGTCCTGAGAGTTCCAAGTCTTCGGCATCTGCTGCCACCCACCACGTGTTTCGCTCACAGCTGGCCAAAGTCCACTTGTGAAGTCCCAGGGCCTGGCAGCTCAGTGGGGAGCCAGCAGGGCCCGGGAGAGAGGTTGTTTGGGGCATGATTTAGAAAGGATCTCAGCCTTTTAAAAAGACATCTGTTTAGATGAATTTCAGTAAGTAGTCACTTCTTTCCCCTTTCTGTTGTCAGTGGAATGTCCTTCCTGACCTTTTGTGTTTGGGCTTGGCTGTGTGAGTGACTTGCTTTGGCCAATGATATATTGGTAGGTGTGAGGCAAACAGAGGCCTGAATTGAACTTGTACAGTTAGGCCTGGCTCTTGCACTCTGGGGGTCTGCCGCTGGGCAGATGCTATTCCTTCTGCTTACGTTCAAAAGAAACACAGGGTGAGAAGACCTGAATCCAGTCCACAGTTTAGCTGTCTCACAGCCTACAGCAGATCCATCCAGCTGAGCACAGCCTAGGTTAGCCAACCCCCAGATCTGTGATTGTTATTTTAATGCTCATTGCTGGAAGTTATTTGGATATTTGTTACGTAGCATTATTATAGCAAATGTTGACTAACACATGGAGTTCATGATTTGCATGTTTTTTTTTTCCTGCACCTGGGTGGACACTTAGGTAAATTTACATGATAGTTTAAAACTCCTTTACACAAGGGATAGAAAGGGAGTTTTAATCAGCTTCAATCTGGAATTCTGAGACTAGAGAAAAGAGTGGCTTGTGATACAGTTGGCCACCCTCTAACAAAAAATGACATCTGTCTCCAAAAGTGAACTTACTGGAGAGCCAAAATCAACAGACACCTATGGTGGCAGTAGGGTATTTAAATTAATTGATTCTGGCTCATAAGTGTGGAAAGTCTATTGAAATCTTCCAGCCCATAAAGACTACCTTGAACAGTGTCTAAAAAGTTTTAAACTTAAATTAAAAAATTTAAACTTTTGACTTCTTTTGAAAAAAAAAAAATCAGAATATCGGGAAATATTGTGCCTGCATTGCTGTCTGATAATAAATATGGGAGCTGAGTATTTGTTCCCTCCACACTGTTTGCTTTTCAGTTTATTGAAGTCTCTGCCATATTCATATTCAGCCGTCTTGTGTGTTTTTGTTACTTGCCTTATCTTTGCAGGCACTGAGATTTGTGACATCTACTGACCCAAGAGCCCTTCATCCCATTTTAAGGAAACTCACAGAGGTATAAAAAGGCTCAAGTGCTTAGCTCAGAGTAGATGCTCAAAAGGGTGACCGACATCAGTTTTGCCTGGGATAGTCCTGGTTCATGCCTGATGTCCTAGGCTAATATATAAATTATAGGATTGTGCGTGGCAGTTGACACTGGCTTTCAGCTGGGTCTGTCAACTGGAGCACCTCACGTGGTTTCTCTGTATGGTCTGGGCTTGCTCACAGTGTGGTGGCCTCCGGGTAGTCAGAATTCTTATATGGGGGCTCAGGGTGTCCCAGGATGCAAGGCAGAAGATGTTTCTATAGCCTTGTTCGATTTAACCTTGGAAGTCACACAGGATCACTACTGCCTTGTTCTGTTGGTCATATTCCTGCCCAGACTCAGGGGGGACATAGACACCATCTAGTTCTCACTGACTAGGTAGGGAATGGCAAAGCTAAGACTAGAGCCAAGACTGCTTACTCTACTCAATGTTATTAATAATTCTTCCTTACAAAGAAGCTCTATATGACTCCGTTTCTCATCACCTCTCTACCTGAAAATATAATCTGTGAGAATCTATGTATTCTAAGAGAGCCAAGCCATGCATGGTCTTTAGAAGGTCTTATAAAATCTTGGAATTATGTGCAAAATATGTTTTTGTGTGTGTACTAGTAAGAGTTCTCTGTTGCAGACATAGTTTAAGCATTTATGAAAGGGCATTAAATGGCTCACAGCATCTCTGAAAGGGCCTAAGAATCGGGCTTGGAAGTTGTACAGCTAGGAATAACTCCAAAGTTACGCTGAAAAGTGTCTCAGGGAAGACCCCACTGCCCCCACTCCTGGCCAGAGCCACTGCTCCTCATCCAGCTGCCACACAGGATGATGTACCAGAACCTCTGTCCACTGCTGTCTCTGAAATTATCAGTGTCTTTGCCTCCATCCTAGCCAGGATGGATCTGGGAAGTGCCTGCTTCTCAATGTCATTTGTTTCCTAATAGATGTCTTTATGTATATGTATCTCAATAGTTGATCCTAAACCATCCATAGCTGCAACTCTGGGAAGTGAATTTCTGGAATCTACTTGGGGGGTGTGCAGATTAATAAGGTGGGAAAAAAATCCTCAAACATAAGAACAGTGTTTATAAGGTGCTGGAAGGCAAAAAGCATGAAGAAGTCCACTATGTGAATGTGTACATATGTGTGATTTTCTGAATCATGGGCTTCCAGTTTTCATCAGAATGTCAAAGAGGTCCCGAATTCCCACATATGGAGAATTACTATCACAAGGACTCCCCTCGTATAAACACAAATCTGTGTGTTTGAGTCCATTTGTATATATAAATCTACTTTTCAGAATTAAGAAATGTGAGGTCCAATTATCTCTATTCTAATAATATAATCAATTAGTAAAAACCAGATGAATATTGGAGTGGAGTGGGTTTTTTTTTTTTTTTTTTTTTTTAGTGGTATTTTTGTTCCATTGTTAAATCTCTGTTTTGTGTTTCTCTTTGGGATGTTGATAAAGGACATAGTTCACTAAAGCCTTGATTAACAAGGATATTGATTTTAATAGCTTTTGTTTGTTTGACTTCTGCTTTGAGAATAAAATAACAAACAAAAGTCATAGAAAGTTCCCAATAAGGATGAAAAGGATTTGTTCTGAAAATATGACAATGTTCTAAAAAATTTTAGGGATAGCTTAGAGTAAAAACACACCAGCTAACTTTCTAGAATTTCTAATAGTTAATACACAAGCAAATTTCTTGGAGACTCAATAAATGCTTGACTATAAAAAAAAATCAACTTTTCTCACTATGTCATGAGGGATGGCAGGAATGTAGAGTAAAGCATTTTGGGAAATTCCATATAACATATAGGAATGGAACTTAAAGGAATCTCAAATCTAAGGCACAGAGAGAGAGAGTCTTTTGTGCAAGAAAGCAAATTCATAGCAGTGAATGAGTAGGAATTGAGGACTTCCGATTCCCACTCTTGTGTCCTTTCCTCTAAAACACCCTCAGAAAGGCTTGTAACAAAGACTTTGTATCAGTTAGTTACTGCTATGTAACAAACAACCCCAAAATTTTGTGGCTAAAAACAAAACCATGTATTAGTGCTTATAAGTTTGCAGATTGGCTAGGTAGTTCTGCAGCTTTGGGCTAGCTCTGCTACC
Source organism: Varecia variegata (assembly GCA_028533085.1). NCBI lineage: Eukaryota > Metazoa > Chordata > Mammalia > Primates > Lemuridae > Varecia > Varecia variegata. Next base: position 190,970,220 of record CM052436.1, on the reverse strand, counting down.
TTAGCTTGGCTCACTCATGCATCTGTGATCAGCTGCTGGTGGCTAAGTGGCTTAGCTACTTCTGGTTGGGTTCTACCATATGTCTGGTGCTTCACCTGGGAAAATGAGGTCAACTATGTTTCATGAGGTTTCTCCTTCTACAACAGACTAGCAGAGATCTGTTCTAATGGTTGTATCAGGGTTCCAAAAGATAGAGTCCTAGTCTGAGAACTGGAATAATGTAGCAATCTCACTATATTAGCCAAAGCCTGTCTTAAGGCCACCCAGATTCAGGGTTAGGGAAGAGACATCAACTCTTGTTGTCAGGATCTGTAAAGTCACATTACAAAAATACTGGGAGGCTATGAAGAATTAGTGCCATTTTTGCAATCAGTCTACCATAGGTTAAATTAATTCATTCAACTTTTATTAATTATCATGCATTGTGCCTGGTCTAATGCTACTATAAGACCTGGGGATAAAATAAAGAATAATAATCGATCTTATACTTAATTCTTAGTAAAAAAATATGTAATCAAAATGTCTGTTTCCTTAGGCAATTTGGTGACTAAGGGTCAGATTTTATATCATGGTCCAGAAAGCCATTAGTCCTTAAAATTGGTATTATACCTTCTATAAAAAAAGCACATAGAAATTCAGGAGTAATTTAGGATGCATAAATTAAAATTGGCTTTGGTGAGAATAATTGACTTCTCAGAGGTGCAGCCAACAGGGAACTGTCAGGCTAGATGAGTTTTTATACATCTTAGAGAGAAATTAGAGCTCTGAGTGCTAAATTTAGCTTACAAGGATATCATATATACATTTGACAACTTGAAGGTCTTTAGATTATAGAGGGAGTTTTGGCCACCTCTACCTGATATTTTTATATCTAACTGCTATGAGAGTGAGGCAATAGAGTGTCCCCAAACAACAAATGAGCCACTTCATTTCTAGACTTTGATCGGCTACTTTCACCAGGAGACTGACAGTAAAATGTTCATATTATCCAGGTGCAAGGCCTGGTCTGGGTAACATTGACTGTGTTCTTTAGGAAAATAGTTAACATTTTTCAAAATATACCCAATAGAAACTGAGTAACTCTTCTGAGAGAACAGCCAAAATGCTAGATAAAACAGAAAACAAAACCTTTTCTTAAAGATAATGGAGAGACAACAAGATAGCAAGTAACAATCAGGCCAAAATCTAAGGGTAAGCAAGAATCCAAAAAGAGAAAGCAAGAGGTAAATAGAACAATGAAGCCAATTTGTCCTGAGATTGCTTACCTATCCAGACAAATTTGAACTTCAATTTTGATGGCCTCTTGTGATCAATAAAAATGAAAGTCTAAGAGTT
>CM052436.1:190942878-190968385 GCA_028533085.1 Varecia variegata | reverse complement strand
TAGCTGTTTTGTGTTTTGGGGCTGGTACCAAAAGTCAAAGGCAAAGAGTATGGCTCGTCTGTGGTCCAGCCTTACTATTGTAGTGTTGCTGACTCAGGAAGTACCTAAACCATACTGTAGCTTTGGGGTAATGACATTTATTATTTTGATATCAAGTGTTTATTTTTAATCTACCTTAGTATTAATAGCTAGATGATAAAATGAATTTATTCACCATAAATGCAATATTTATCAAGCAGTTATTAGGGTGAGTGTAGGGATTCAACAGTAATGAAACACGACATCTGTCATTAAAGCTGTCAGTGGAGGTGGAGGATGTATTGTGATAGGAGGGCCATGACGTTGGGGTTGGCATGGACTTTATGTGTGGAAAAAAGCTCAGGGAGTTTGGTGAATTGACTGTCTTGATGGCCACTATTAATAACCACCCTGCACCCACATCTTCTCCCTTATGACATTGGAAGCTCCTTTTATCCTTTGAGGCTGGCCTCTTGGCTTACTTTCAACGACAGAATGTGGCAGAAGTGATGCTTCTGAGTTTGGACTTCAAGAGGCCTTGAACACTTTCATGTGTTCTCTAGATCTTGCCTCTGACATGTGAAAAAGCCATAGTTAGCCTCCTGGAGGATGCGAAGTCATATGGAACAGAGTCACTTCAGCAGTTGTTCCAATCAACATCCCAGACACGTGAGCAAGCACAGCCAGGAGCAGCCACCCAGCAACACGCAGCTTGCAGCAGATGAGCCACGCCCAGCCCAGACCGGCAGAGCCGTCCATCCACCATGGACCCGCCACCCAGGGGAACTGGTGGCTCTTTCAAACACTAAGTGTTGTTGTTATTTGTTATGCAGCGGTAGATAGTGGATGCAGGTACAATGGGAGCACAGAAGGAGGGGCCTGATAGAGCTTGGGTGGATCAAAAAATGATTCTAGAGGAAGTGACAAAATGTTATCAAACAGAAGATGAACAGGAGTCAGCCTGGGAAAGGAGGGAACCGAGGTAATCTGTGTGTGTGTGTGTGCACGTGCGTGCATTGGGAAACGGGTTAAGAGAAAGAGAAACAGAAAGGAAGCATCATTTAAAAAGCCCACAAAGTGAGACGGTCTGTAAGGCTGGAGTGTGAAGTGTGATATTGGTTTTGTTCACTGATGTAGAAAACAAAGGAGATGGAGCTCCTTTGAGGGTAAAACAAAAATTCAGTTTGGGGCATAGTGTTATGTAGCAGATTGCATTTTCCAATGGCTGTGCCTATGTATTTATTCCATCCTTCCCGTTCTTCTTCAGTGTGACCAATACTACTCCCAAGGTGAGATGGGGTCTGTGCTTGCTCCCTCACCTTGAATCTGGGGAGGGGCTTGTAATAGCGCCAATGGATAGAGTCTGGTATAAAGGATTATCTAACTTTAAGGGTTGGTTGCAAAAATGTTGACAGTTTCTGTCTGGCTCTCTCCGGAGGCTCACCCTTGGAATCCAGCTATGATACTGTGAAAAAGTCCAGGGCTCCACAGAGAAGGCACTTGGGGGTGTTCCAGCCCAGCACCTCAGCTAGTCTCCCACCTGACACATCATCAACCACCCGCTGTGGGAGTGGGCTCCAGCCCCGAGCCTTCTAATCTTTCAGCTGAGTCCTCAGACATTGCAGCACACAGGGAAGCCATCTCTGCCCTGCCCTGTTGGGATTCCTGACGGAAGAAAGCTATGCCAGATCAGAGATCATTCTTATGATTTTAAGCCCTAAGATTTTGGATTCATTCATAACACAGCAAAAAATAACTAACACATTGCATATGGGGTGCCTCTGGGACAGTCACGTAGAACTCACACATATATTTCTTTTCCTATCGGTGTTGGACTGTTTTTTAAATCTGTTTTATAAGAAAATTTACATCAAGTGCTCTGTCAGTTCTTGCCATTTCCATTATTTGTCAAACACCCTGGACTGTTTTGCCTTCCATATCTTTGGTCAAGGAAGAAAGAGAGAAAGGAAGGAAGGGTGAAGGGAAGGGAGGTTCTCCAGTATGGAAGCAATGGCAAGCGCAGTGCTACTCCTGGATGGATGGTGGTGCGATGACAGCAATGACAACTCTGCCCTTTGGCACACGTTTGGCAGCATCCAGATTTCTTGCATGGGCACGGATGTGCTCTGTCAGGGTGGGCACGATGGCCCTGAAGACTGGCATTATGCCCGCCCCCACCATCCTCCCTGTCAAAAGAAGGTTGGCTCTGACACCAAGAAACAACAGCTGGGTTGTGTTAAGAAATTTTTATTGTTTCCTTTGGATTTGTGATGAAAGCACATAAAATTACAAGTGGAAGAAACATCATGCCACAAAATTGCATAGAATTATTACAAAAATGTGAATTATGCATTTTAAATAATTTGAGATAGAAGAACCAAAATATGTACATTTTAAGAGCTTCAAATACTTTGTCCTAATCTTTTCTTCTTAAAAGGCAAAAGTCACAATGTTCAATCCATCACAAACAATATTAATACAGTGCACAAGCGCAACATTAAATTCAAAGTAATGCAAGCAATGGCCCTTTCTTTCGGAATTTATTTAACTGCTTATCTATTAAAGGAGTATTAATTAATGTATTGGTGGTACTGAAATGTTAAAATGAAATGTTAAAAACCAAAACCACATGGCATGTCATTAGAACTTTGAAAATTGGTTTACACGGCCAAAACCACGCTATTCTCAGTAGTGTATCAGAGGGACACAGTCTAATTTAATACACGGTTCTACTCTCTATTATAGGAAAAACCACAGTACAGAATCTCACACATTCAACAAAGAACAAGGCAGATACATAAAGGCACAAAACTGCACATCATATAGACCCTTTTCTTTATCTTAGTCTATTTCAAGTAATATTAATATTATTAAATGATAATATCACTGTAGTAGTTTCAATGATGCAAGATGGACATTGTTACATACTACCCCACAACTGCAAAAAGTGTCATTGTACAGATATAAAAATGTGATTACAGTAAATGGCCAAATACAAACATATTGTAAAATGACTAGAGTCACTAAGATAATGAAATCCAACTACCAAAACAGTTTTGTGTAAGTTAAGGTTATTCAACCTTAGTCTATCTCTGGACTAAAATGTGATACAATGTTCTGTAATAATCACCATTGTGTTTGGTTATGAATGCTATTATTAGTTCATTCTTCTGCAATTTTAGACAGTCTGTAATTTTGTTTATAAAAATGCAGCATTCAATTTTGACCATTCTTGCTTCTGTATGATTAATGCCTTTCTTTCAAAGTGCAAAAGTAGAATAATTTACAAAAGATGTCTCTTTCAGTGGAAGTTAAGTTTTATTAAGTGTCTAATTAACACCCCAAATCCTTCAGATCAAAATATAATCATCTCAAAGAAGATGTGATTTTTTTCCCCTCGTGTCTCCCTAGATGTGTTTTTTTAATCAAACACTCTTTCCTAATGTTTGAACTAAGCCTTCATTTTGATTAAAATTTAATTGTTATTCCTAGTTATTGCTTAAAGTTAAATAAAATAATTTCCATAAAAATATTAAATTCTTGAAACAATATTCAGTACACAACTGGCTTTTGCATTTTAAAATATTTTGCTAATCTACAGACAGGTTTATTTTAAAGTAAAATAAAGCTGTGAGCATCTTGCCTCTGGGCTTTAACTTTAATGCTCTTTGTGTTACGCTCTAAATTATATTTTTCTCTAATTATTCTTTCTTATTTAAGATCTTTCCATAATGTTTTTGATCAATTTTCCCAGGATATAATTTGTTTCTCTTATGCCACCTAAAATAAGAACTTATAAAGACACATTAAAGTGAATTAAATGTACTTATTAAATATATAATGAAAGTTTTTTTAATGTTAGAATAAAATTGAAATCTGTCAGATTTAAAAATTATGGAAGATACTAATAAATTTTCATATTACTGTCCTAATACTCTGACCATTAAAACAAGCTTAAAATCTGCTATTAAAATCCAAGTTTTGATCTTGCAAAATATAAATCAAATTTATATTCTAAATTCTAAATCTATGTCAACTTGCATCAATGGCTCCATCAATTACCTCTTAGTATTTCCATGTAATTGAATATCCATATAATCTAGATGGTTGACCCTTTTCTTCTCTATCCATTTATCCCTGAATTTGGTTTTAAGTCTTGTGGAAGAGATTTGGGTCATTGCCAATTAATAAACACATTTACACTTGCATGTATGTGTGTGTGTATGCACTTACACAGCTGAGTGCATACATATATATACACAGGGAGATAATATATATAATTTATATGTGGGTCTTTGTATTCTCTAGATAAATATTCAATCTTCCTCTCTATATTAAAAATAAATGAACCATAAAAAATGTCAGACAGCAAAATAACCATTGGAACCTGTTCACTCTGATTGAATTTCTGCTTAACATACATCAGCTCAACTATTTTTATTCAACAGAACAGACCCTCTGTAGTTATTTGATCATTTCAGGCCAACAACCAATGAATACCCAGCCTTTGAGTGCAAATAGTCAATTCAGATGGCCTGGAGGTGTGCAGTCGACTTGCTCATGCAGCCGAATGTACAGTCCATATTGCTAAGTCTTGGGATGGCTTCACTGAGCAAGGATACAATCAATTTTTTTTTCCAAAAAGAAAGCCAGCTTATTTGAATCACTAAGGTATTTAATAAAACCATGTCAGCAACAAATACACTGTGATGCCTCTACGATAAATAAATTAGCAGACTGCAAGCCATCAGTGCTTGCAAAGCAAAGGATGAAACCATTTAAGATACACGTTATCTTGAAGATACGGTAGTTGAGGGGCAGTTAGAAAAAAAAAATGCTCAAAGTCGGCTGTTCGATAGTGTTAAATAATGCTATGCATTTCTGAAACTATTTCTATTACTTTGAAATACTTTACACCAGAGCTTCAAATATAAACATGAGCTTGATTTTCTTCAAAGAAGACACGTCCTTCATTAAATGTTCCATGGAGCCTGCAAGTTGCTTGCTTTGAATTTATTATTGGAAAAAAACAAAAATCTCACATAACATGCACTCTTCACTAGTGGACCTGCAGTAGCGTCCACATGACACATGGAGCCAGGGCAGGGGACTCCTGCATGGCATCTTCCGAAACTCTCCCTTTGGTGTGGATTTTAGGCTAAGGGATGCTTCTCAGGAAGATGGTCTTGGGCAGTGATCTTTGCAATAAGAGGGAGTCTGATGGTGCCTGAGTGGCCATGCATATTCTGAAGGCCTGGCAGGAACAATCACAGAGGAGTATCAAACTCTTTTCCTGGGATGTCTCCTCCCAGCTCCTCACTGGAAGGAGGCTTGTGGTTCACTTTTCCGGGGTCTGAGGACAGGGACAGAGGGGCCGAACCGTGATTGCTGTCTTCACTGATCTTCCCTTTCATGGCTTCCTGCACAAACTCCAAAATCTCTAGGGGCAGTCTTTTGAACTTGTCTTGGTATTCTTGCTCCAGCTCCACCTGCAGCTGGGAGACATCAAGAGAGGAGAATGATTTGAGGTCATTCAGGTTTTCCATACCCACCCACGTAGAGAAACTCTTAGAAAGATATACACAGGAGGGGAAGATGAATAAATTAATTTAAAATATCATTCACTGGTCACCTGTAGAGAAGATGTAAAACGGTTTAGTTGGACACATCATTTATCCATAGCTGAAAGTCAAGTTCAGGTTACATATGGCATAATAGCACTATAGACTTGGAATAAGATGAATAAGTATATCTACAAACAAACACACACACACAGATGGGTCTTTTGAAAATGTTTACAGAAGTTATAAACAATGATCTGAAGTTCTCGTATTTAGGGGTTGACAGCTATTCATAGCTGAACATGCCAAGGCCAGCCACGAGTCCGGCTGGGGGAGCTAAGAAGCTGATGGGCATCCTATGCTGTGGAGGGATGGATATATGAATCGAGGACTAAAATCTTAGCCTTTCAAAGTTCTTAGGTTCCACGGAGACCCATAAGCGAGGGCCTTTTGTGGTGCCCAGAGCCAGTGTCCTGTCCTGCTGCAATAGTAATAGTGTCGTGGTGGCTAAAGGAGAAAAAGGGGGTTTTGTTTGTGTGTGTCGGATCACCACAAACCTACCGCACTGTGTTGAAATGGGACAAATGCCATAGAACGCATTGGTTGGTGTGTGTCTGATTCTGGGCTCTTGTCTTTCCTAAATGCTGCCCCCACCCTAGTTACTGTATTGGTCTGGGCTGTGTAGGACTTTACTGAGTTGGTGATTGCTAAGTGGCTTAGTTTGTGTAAATATAATGGGTTGGTTTTCATGTGCTTTGGGGGTTTTATTAAGAGAAAAATAGCCAACGCATCTTTGACACATCTGCACCAGGCAAAAGGATCTGAAACATTAGTTTGGGGAGACCCTCTTCTTGAAGTGGGGATCTTGAACCCCAACCTTTCTTTTATGTTCCCCTTCCCCCGTTTCCTATCTTTGACAAGATCTTCTGTCCTAAAAACTTGTCTCCTACCCTACCCTCTTTCCCATTCCCCCCACACCCCAAAAGAAAACCTACACAGCCACACACATATGCATTTAATTCTTGGGGTGTTTCCACAGCTCTTAAATAATTTATGCAAAAATCCCAAAGGAGCTAGGAGCCCTCCATCCCTTGATCCCAGCCTCCTAAGTCAAGACCATTTCTGGATGGTGATTCACGCCAAACCCCTGAAACACTGCTGTATTCTGGATGGATCAAATGCACTTAATCTGTAATCCTCAAGTAGAGAGAAGCAACTGGGGTCCTTCCACATAGAAAGTGGGGGCAGGAAACCAAGACAGGGATCATGAATGCATATCCAAGTAACTCAGGAACTTTTATACAGGTGCAAGAAACTTACGTCAAAGTGGCCAAAAGATTGTTTAATAGGAGACAGATGAATGTAACTCCATGTTTACTGCTAGAAATCAAAGCTTTGTGCAAAATCTTGAATTTATGGGGAGGGGGAGGGTAGGAAAGCCTGTACTTGTCTGTTCTTTTCCTGATCCCTTCCCCTCATTCCTGAACGGCAGGACACTGAGCCCCCGTGGGGCTTTGGTGACCCCATCCTGGGGTATGTTTATCTGAGGGTTGATTTTGCTGTACTGGGCGCTTTCTTTCCCATTTTCCAACCATTTTGTAGCACATGTGCTCCCTCTTTTCCCTTCCCTTCTACTTTCCCTGGGAAAATACAATGAATAAATAAAAACTTATTGGTACTTAAAAAAAGAAAAAGAAAAGAAGCCAACTGGAGTAGACAGAGGCACATGGAGTGGGCTTCATAATGTGCAGCTTGAGCCAGAGCCCAGGAAGCCGATGCTGGGTGCATTTTTACAAAGTAACCTCACTCATGTAACCAACTCTAACTTTTATTTTGACTTCTTTTATCACCTCTTTATGTGATTTCTTTTTCATTCTCATTTTTATTTGCCTTGTAAACTGTTTTAGCTACCTTTTAAAACTGTCTTTTAATGTGCCTATTTTATGCCCTGGAGAATTTTCAGACTTTTTAAAGTCATGGAAAACTTACTTTAAATGAAGGCTTACATGGAGGCCCTGGTCATAAAATAGTTGTAAATGCCAGGATTCTCCGGTAGAAGTAGGGAGAAGGTGGGAACGGCAGGGAGGGCTGTCTGCTGGAAAGCTCTGCCGTGCTGAGCCCACCTGAAAACCCAGCATTTTAAATAAAATTCTCTCCCCTTACTGAATGGGAAGGAGGAAGCATGATCTTTGAAACGCCAGGCCAGACTAAGTGCTTCTTACCTCTCTTATTAGCCTTGAGGCAACTTTTCTTAAGATATGTCCTTCAAACCTGTAATTTCTTTTTGTGCTTTTCAAACTTTAAGGCAGTGGTCTCCAACCTTTTTGGCACCAGGGACCTTTTTGGCACCAGGGACCGTTTTCATGGAAGATAATTTTTCTATGGACTGGGGAGGGGTGGGGGATAGTTTTGGGATGATTCAAATGCATTATATTTATTATGCACTTTATTTCTATTATTATTATATTGTAATATATAACGGAATAATTATACAACTCACCATAGCTTGGGGACCTCTGCTGTAAGGTACACACAAATCATCTGGAATCTTGATCTCATTTCTAATTCAGGAGATCTGGGTGGAGCCTGAGATCCTGCATTTCTCAGTAACTCAGGGCAATTCCAAATTGCCATGAAGGCTGGTCGACTTTGGCCACTCTGATAGCCCCCTGTCTGGGTTCTACTCCGAGTTCCTGATTCTACTTTTTGTCTGGACGCTGGCTGTACGTCCTCCACCTGAAGCTTTCAGCTCAGCCTCTGGGGTTTGCCCAAACCCTGGGCCCTCCAGGGTGAAACCAGTCCCCAGGGCATCTTCCCCTCTGTGTCTCCTGTGACCTCCTCTTGGACAGTGTCAGCCGCTTGACAACATCCTCTTTAGTTTAACTCCTTTCACTCTTGCTTCTACACCATATACATTTTTCAACACTTAGTTATTTAACCTATATTAAACAATCTCGTTTGTATAATAATTCTAAAATCCTCAAAGTTTTGAAATCCAGAAGTCTTTTTTGTTTTTTGTAAATTTGTGGCAAACGCATCAACATGAAGTGATATTGGGCCATTTATAATTTTATTTATTCCTCTTCATGTGATTATCCCTGCACTTTACTGCAGACATATTAATTTGTCTGATCATGAGAATTACTCAGGCTTCTCTGGAGTTATTATGTATCATATTACCTTTCCAAAATCAGGAACATTATTCTGAAAAACAACAGGCCCCAAGACATTCAGACAATGGATTGTGGATCTTGTTTGAATGATATTTTTTTTCACATCAAAAGGTGTCTGATAAAAATGGTTTAGGCTGAGTGTTAAAAGTCAACTCTTCTCCCCAAATATAAAATGTGGGGTATTTATGAATCTGTCTGCTAGCATAGAAATTCTAACAAGCCACAGAGGAAATGCTGTGAGAGGGGCACTCAGGGCCCTGAGATTCTCATTGATACAATGGAGCGCATTGAACCCTGCCCCCCAGCATCAGGGCAGGGAAATCACTGGAGCATCAAAGACAAGAGGACCACTTATAAGTGGGAGCTAAACAATGTGTACACATGGAAATAGAGTGTATAATAATAGGCATGAGAGACTTGGAAGCATGACGGGGTAGAAGGGGTGAGAGATGAGAAATTACCTATGGGTACAATTTACACTATTCAGGTGATGGTTACAAGCCCAGACTTCACCACTCTGAAATATATCTACGTAATGAAACTGCACTTGTACCCCCTAAATTCATACCAAAAAAAGTCAAGAGGACAATTGCCAATTCTTTCTCTGCTGTACCAACAATTTAGAAGGAAGTCGGGCTTTTACAATGTCACACGCTTTTGCATGAGTAAAATCTTAGCTTGGTGTTCAACAGGTTCAATTTACTATCATTCAGGCTTCATCATCAGTTCAGTTCAATTTTAATTCAGTGATACATGCGATTACAGTTTTGTTTCCAAAGAAGGTAGGAGAAGGGAGAAAAGTAAGTGACCCTGTTTTAAGGAAACAGCAGATTGCTATTTTCATTTGGGTGGGACTCAAGGACCTTCTGCTGTGGATATATTATTGTATCTGACCTAGAAGATAATTTCTCTTAGGTTAATTGTCATTGGTAGACAAGACCCTATCACACTTGATAAGTGCTGTTCTATCATCCAAGTACTAACCAGACCAACCCTGCTTAGCTTGTAAGATCAGATGAGATTGGGTGCATTCAAGGTGGTTTGGCCATAGATCTGTTTCTTTTCTTAATTATTAAAAAAGAAAAGTAAAATATGAGAAAATGCCAAATACTTAAACCAACACTTTTTAATAGTTTAAATTATTTAATTCTAATAAGAACTTAAATTTTAGTAATTCAATTTTAATGATTTTTAATAATTTATAATCATTGACCCAATTGTGGCTAAGTTATAACTTTAGGAGACTCTTCCTTTTATTATGGAATAGTAGTAGATTTTATTGCATTCTAAACTAAGTCATTGCTTCATTACTTATATTAAATGCCATATATTTCACTCTTCTTAAAAAGTTATACAATTATTAATGAATTAATTTCAAAATTGTATTTATTAAATTTCAAGTTAGAGCTTTTTCTTTTTCTTCTTATAAACTTAAGGACTTGATCATTGTAAGAAAATATGAACGGTATAGAGGGCAATGTCTGGCTCCATTCCCACTAAGCCCATCCATCAGTAGCCTAGAGCTATTCTAGCCCAAGGGTTGGAAACTCGGATGTTTACAGGGGCCAGGCAAGTCATGAAAATACAAGCACCAGACTGTGTGCAAGAAAGTAGTGGGGACTCTGAGGAGCTAGAGAGGACAGGCCCCATCTAATGGGGGTGCCGACAACTCAGTTCTACCTGATACTTGTCAGATTCTTGTTTTTCAATAGATGTCAGAAATTCAAATCTTTGTGTTAAGTGTTCCTGATTTTTCATTGTTGGCAATCAATTCAAGTCACATGTGAGAGCCCCACTGGGCTTGTGGAGAGTTTGTAATCTCTGTTCTAGCAGATTTAAATCGGGCTCAGACCAGAGGACTCAGTTCAACTGTAGAATTCCAGTTTGGACCGCCTTTCATTTTCCCTCCCTACAATCCTGAGCTTAGATGGTTCTCCAGGGATCACTAGGGCTTCCTCTTGATTGCTCCTGCTCTCGGGTTCAGTGTCATCCTATCTAATTGCCACATTCTGTTTCTTGTGCTCAAACATGTTAAGTTTCTACTCTGTGCAACTCAAGCTGTATGTTATGTGGAAATGGTACATGGATTGCACAAATGGCAGTAATTTTCCACCCCTCCTGGCAGTGACAGGCTTTGCAGTATGACTTCGCAGCTCATCCCAGCTCCTTGAATCTGGGGAGGCCTTGTGGTTTGTTCTGGCCAGGAGAATGTGCCAGAAGTGTTTGCAGTTCTGAGCCTAGACCTCAAAAGGCCTCGTGTGCTTCTGCTCTCACACCTGCTGCAGGCTTATTCAGCGATCATGTGAATGAGCTCAGCCTAGCTTGCTGGAGGAGGAGAAGACACGTGGCCCAGTTATACCACCCCCCCATCACTCCCATTGACTCTCAGACACGAAAGTGAAGCTGATCTAAGGCAGCTAGTCCCTAGCCGATCCACTGGCTAAACATAGTCATGAGCGAGCGTCCTGAGATCAGCTCGGCCTGGCCAGCTCATAAACTTGTGAACTTAGTGAACGCTTACTGCTTTATGCCACTGAGTTTGTGGTTGGTTGTTAGGCAGCAATATTATGGCAATAACTTCGAGTATGGAGAATACAAAGGAGTCTCAAGAAACACTCATAGTTTAATTAATTTAATTCAGCTGGCTCCATATGTTCATTGCTGTGGCCTCAAAACACATTCTTGGGGGAAAAAATCACTACAGGACAGATGGATTTTAAAGAGAAATCTGATTTTGTAGGCCATGCTTTGTAGATTTTCTAGTACAACATTAGCAAATTTTTCTTGATCTAAATTTGTAAAATCTTTGTTTGGGAAATGTGCAAAAAAGAGGAAAGAACATGGTTGAATTTAACCTTTAATTTTAAGATGAGCTGTTATACTCAGAAATTAATAAATAAGACCATTGTCAGGGATTTTTTTTTAATTATAGGCCAAGTTCTCCAATTTGATTAGCCAGACTCATTTTTTAAATTTCTCAGCTAACCTGATTTTCAAAAGACATTGCCCACTCATTGCTTCTGTGAACTCTGGGTAGTTAAGTAGGAAAAGTCAATACAGTTATTAATAACTTAAATGAGTTCAGTCCTGTCTGACTATGTTGTCAAAGATTTTAGCACGTGGGATACTATTCTGCCTCTGAAATTCTTTTCATTTGTCTAAAGAATGAAAGCAGGGGTTTGATCTAGTTCGGGGAAGTTTTTACAGCCAAAAATGTAAGTGAAGACCAAGGAGTAAGCAAAGTTACTCATGAAGGTTAACTTACGAACAGAAAACACACAAACACACAAAACCCAGTATAACACAAATGTGGCATAAATATAAAATAAAGCCAGGTTACTGAGTTTTAGCCAGAGACAATCAAAACCAATTTTCTAAGGAAATAAATTGAAACCAGAGAACAATAAACTATAGTGGAATAACAAGAACTGATAAAACTTTTAAAAAATGTGACTGGAGAATGCGCAAATATTTGCAAAGTTTTCACACTTTGGAACTCAGGCCATTTTGCCCAGTGAAGTATATTAAAGATCTTAATATAAAATGCAAAGCAATAAAAATCTTGGGAGAAAATCTTACTGATGGATTATATAATCATGGGGTATAGAGATTTTCATAAATAAGACAAAAACAAATCATAAAGAAAAATAGAGGTATATTTATCTAATGAAAATTACCTATTTCTGTGCAAAATAAGCACAAACCAAGTGATTCATAGGGAAAGAAATACAAATATAAAATATATACAGTGTATGTATATAAGTGTATATGTATATGTGTGCATATATGAGCCTCATTAGCAATCAGGGAAATAGAATAGCACAGCACTTTAAAAAAAATTATGGGTACATAATACTTGTATTAAATATGTTAATAAGGTACATGTGATGTTTGACACAGGAATACAATGTGTATTAATCAAATCAGGATATTGGGGAACCCATCACCACAAGAATGCATCATTTCTTTGTGTTAGGAACATTCCAATTCTACTCTCCTAGTTATTTTACAGTTATACCATAACTTATTTTTGACTATAGTCACTTTATTGTGCTATGAAATATGGCTATCTGACTATATTTTGTACCCATAAACTACGGCCCTGTATCCCCACCTCCCCACTACCCTTCCCAGCCTCTGGTAACCATCACTCTACTCTCTTTCTCCACGAGATCAATTGTTTTAATGTTTAGCTCCCACATCTGAGTGAGATCACGTGAGATCTGTTCTTTCTGTGCTTGGCTTATTTCACTTAACATAATGCTCCATCCCTGTTTTTGCAAATGGCAGCATTTCTTTCTTATGGCTGAATAATACTCCATTGTGTATATGTAACACATTTTCTTTATCCATTCATCTACTGATGGATATTTAAGCTGATTCCAAATCTTGGCTATTGTGAACAGTACTGCAATAAACATGGGAGTGTAGATATATTTTTGACCTACTGATTTCCTTTCTTTTGGTTATATACCCAGCAGTAGGATTGCTGAGTCAAAGGGTAGTTCTATTTTTAGTTTTTTGAGGAATCTCCATCCTGTTCTCCATAGTGGTTTCACTAATGTACATTACCACCAACAGTGTATGAGGGTTTCCCCTTTCTCCACATCCTCACCAGCATTAATTAGTGCCCATCTTTTTGGTAAAAGCCATTTTAACGGGGGTGAGATGATATCTTGTTGAAGACTCAATTTGCTTGATGTGATTCCCATTTGTTCAATTTTGCTTTGGTTGCCTATACTTTGGGGGTATTACTCAAGACATCATTGCCCAGACCAATATCCTGAAGTATTTTCCCAATGTTTTCTTTTAGTAGTTTCATAGTTTCACATCTTAGATTTAAGTTTTTAATCCATTTTGATTTGATTTCTGTATACGGTGAGAGAATAGGGGTCTAGGTCCATTCTTCTGCATATAGACATCCAGTTTTCCCAGTACTATTTATTCAAGAGACTGGCCTTTCCGCACTGTATGTTCTTGGCATCTTTGTCAAAGGTACATTCACTACAGATGTGTGGATTTACTTCCGGGTTTTCTATTCTGTTCCATTGATCTATGTGTCTGTTTTTATACCAGTACCATGCTGTTTTGGTTACCACAGCTCTGTAGTATAATTTGAAGTCAGGTATGTGATTCCTCCACTTTTGTTCATTTTGCTCAAGATGGCATTGGCTATTCTTGGTCTTTTGTGGTTCTGTATAAATTTTAGGATTATTTTTTCTATTTCTGTGAAGGACGTCATTGGTATTTTGATGGGGATCTCATTGAATCTGTAGATTGCTTTGGGTAGTATGAACCTTTTAACAATATTGATTCTTCTGATCCATGAGCATGAAATATCTTTCCATTTTTTTTTTTTTTTGTGACTGCTTCAATTTCTTTCATCAATGTTTCATAGTTTTCATTATAGAGATCTTTCACTTCTTTGGTTAAACTTATTCCTAGGTATTTTACTTTATTTCTAGCTATTGTAAATGGGATTACTTTCTTTGTTTTTTTGTTTTTTTTTTCTTTTTTGAGACAGAGTCTCGCTCTGTTGCCCAGGCTAGAGTGAGTGCTGTGGCACCAGCCTAGCTCACAGCAACCTCAAACTCCTGGGCTCAAGCAATCCTTCTGTCTCAGCCTCCCGAGTAGCTGGGACTACAGGCATGCGCCACCATGCCCGGCTAATTTTTTCTCTTTATTTTTAGTTGGCCAGATAATTTCTTTCTATTTTTAGTAGAGATGGGGGTCTCACTCTTGCTCAGGCTGGTCTCGAACTCCTGACCTCGAGTGATCCATCTGCCTCAGCCTCCCAGAGTGCTAGGATTACAGGTGTGAGCCATCGTGCCCGGCCTCTTTGTTTCTTTTTCAGATTGTTTGCTATTGGCATATAGAAATGCTGCTGATTTTTGTATGTTGATTGTATCCTGCAGCTTTACTGAATTTGTTTATCAGTTATAATAGGTTATTTTGTGGTATTTTTAGGTTTCTCTAGGTATAAGATCATATCATCTGGAAACGAGGATAATTTGACTTCTTCCTTTCCAGTGTGTGTGCCCTTTATTTCTTTCTCTTGTCTGATTGCTCTAGCTAGAACTTCCAGTACTATGGTGAATAACAGTGGTGAAAGTGGGCAACCTTGTCTTGTTCCAGATCTTAGAGGAGAGGCATTCAGTATGATACTACCTATGGATCTGTCATATATGGCTTTTATTGTGTTGAGGTATGTTCTTTCTATACCCAGCATTTTGAGAGTTTTTATCATGAAGAGGTGTTGAATTTTGTTAAATGCTTTTTCAGTATCAGTTGAAATTATCATATGGATTTTGTTCTTCATTCTGTTGATATAGTGTGTCACGTTGATGGATTTGCATATGTTGAATATCCTTATATCCCTGGGATGAATCCCACTTGATCACGATGAATAATCTTTTTAATGTGTTGTTGAATTTGATTTACTAGTATTTTGTTGAGGATTTTTGCATCTATAGTCATCAGAGATATTGGCCTATAGTTTTCTTTTTTGTGCACAACACCTTTTCGAGGAACATTATATTGGTAAAAAAATTCCTTTAAAGATGCAATAATATATGGTGAGAAACTGACACTTTCAAACATTGGGCAATTATCTGACAGTACCTATAAGAAGAAAATATGCAAGCTTTTGACCTAGCAACTCCACTTTTGGGAATCTGGCCTATAGAAATAGAAGCACCAACATATAAGAATTGATGCAGTAGGGTATTCACTTCAGCATTGTTCGTACAGGCAAAACAAACAAAATAAAACAAAAGAAACCTATAAAAACAACCTTAATTTCAAGTTTTTGTCACATATATTTTATCTATCTCTGTATTTTTGCTGAATCATTTGAAAATGTTGCAGACATGATATTTCACCCACAAATATTGTAGCACACATCAAAAAATAAGGACAGTTTCCTACATAATGGCAGTGTCTGTATCATTTTAAGGAAATTAATAATAATTCCTTAATGTTATCTAACACCTATCCTTGTTCAAATTTTCCTAATATTACCCCCTCCCAAATCTCTTGTAGCTTTTTTTTTTTTTTTTTACCAGAATTCAAAGTTCATGTATTTAGTTTGGCTGTTATGTCTTTCTCATTTATTGCTTTAAAATTTTTCATAACTTGAATTTGTTGAAGAGTGTTGTCCTATTTTCTTTTGAATGCCCACATTTTGAACTTCTCTGATTATTTGCTTGTGATGTCATTTAAGTTGGTTCTTGAAACCTTGCATTTCCTGCAAATAGAGGCCAAGTCTCTAGGCTTGATTAGATGGAGGTTTAAACGTTTGTTTTTGCAAGAATGTTTCAATAGGTATTCCACTTTATCAGTGGATGCATAGTATCCACTTGTCCCATTATCAGTGATGCTCTTTGATCACCTGGATAAAAGTGGTAAACAACACCAGATCTCAATTTTGTCAAGGCATGTTTTTCTCCTTGTGATTGGCAATTATTCTGTGGGGTCAAACTATGGATCCATATAAAATTTCCTTAGTGCCCTTTCATGTAATTGATTATTCTTGGCTGTCTCATTGGAGGTCAATGGTAATTTTCTAATTCTTTTTTATTTATCTGGTGTTCTTCTACAGAAGAAGAAGGGAGCACCTGCCTTCATTTATGGAGATGAACTAGAGTTCCTCATAAAAAGGGAGGGTTAGTGTTTCATTATTTTCCTTTAATTATACATTTCTGAGTAAAGAATTGGGATAATTGTCATTTTGAAAGCCAACAAATGAGTTTTCTTTTTCTTTCTGAAAATAACTACACAATATATTTTTTAATTTATTCCTTGGATTGAGGTTATTTGCAATTATTACTCTTTTTGATGGTCAAATTAGCCCATGTTTGACCAGTGGGAGCACTTTCAGGCCAACTCCTGGGTCCTTTTGATATAACCTCATTGGTTTGTAAGCATTTCTTTGCTTTTCTAGGTCCAACAACATTTCCCAAACTCTCTTGTATTTTCTATGCACCTGAAATCAGCCAGACACTGTCTCAAGGATCTCCGGTTCCTTGGGGAAGACATTCATAAGGCAAACTTTGGATCCTAAGAGTGCTCATTGCTGGTTTCTCTTCAGATCGTATAACTCTTTCACCTTTTACTAAGGGTGCTCATTGCTACTGGAGTATCATTGCCTCTACGTCATCTCAGCGGACAGTTAGGAAACACATTGTGAAAAATTCTCATACAAATTGATATTTCAAATTTAAATGTAATACTAGTTATTTTCTTAGCTTGTTTGATTTTATATTTGTATATAATTTCTTATACAACAAAAAAATTTGCTTTCTGTTAATATTAGCATATTTACTTTGCTTTACATTAGAATATACAGAAATATTAAATAGTTTCAATAATATGAGCAAGCAATAAAATAATCAAGTGAAGCTTAAGACTTTTTTGAGGTTCTTTTTATCCACAGAATATACCCCACTAAAGGCACACAATTATATTACTCTGCTAAAATTGACTTGACATAATTGTATTCTTTGCATGATTATGTTACTTTTGATATATACATAGGGTCATTTTGTTTCAGTTTCATTTCTCATTGGACAGTTTAGATTACTTTTTTTTCTTCTCCAGGAGCATCTATTGTGCATACATATGTATGTTTTTATTGTAAATTAACAATTTAAAATTGTATATATTTATGGGGTACAAAGTGATATTGTGATTCATAATATGTGGAATAATTAAATCAGGCTAAGTATCCATATCCATCACCTCAAATACTTACCATTTTTTGTGATGATAACATTCTAAATTTACTCTCAGAAATTGAGATGTATAATATAGGCTGTGTATATTTAAAATTTAATTTCTTGCAGTCTTTTATTTTATTTCTTTTTCTTTACCTGCCCCTTGACCCCCTTGCAATCTTTTAACCCTTTTAAAATATATCTCCTGGCCTTTGGGATATAGGTATGATAATCTGATACTGTAATTATCTTGCTCAAAATATTTTGAAATTTACTGCTAAAGATTAGGGAAAATAGTAAAACTACCAAACAGAGAAACAATAAAAACATCAATAAAACTTAAGCATTTCTGTAAAATCACAATGTTCCCACTTAAAGAAATACGAAACAGCCAAACAAATATAAACTAATAAATGGCTTTGAAAATAGGGAGAAACAATTTTGTTATTGTGATAAATGAAAAAAAAAACCTATCTATAGTTATATATATACTGTGATTATAATTATGAGAATATTTTTTAAAAGTATAAAACTACTTTAGAGGAAACACTAAGATATAAACAGTGTTTAGGTTATGAGTATTTTTATTTTTTCTATTTTTTGTTTTTATGGTGATGTGATTATTTTATTTTTAGCATGAAAATAGCATTCTAAAATGAAATCTTAATCTAATATATTTTTAAATGCAAAAAAGAAAAATACAGAACTCTGAATGTGGGATACAATGACCAGGAAAATTTTATGAAGAATTACTGCAGGGACTATAGTATTTTAACCTCAACATCATCATCACTTAGCTGAGGATATTTAAAACAACGGATAAAGCCAGAAAAAAAAAAAAAATTCATAGCATGGGTGGTTTCATAGCCTGAACAACCTTGCAAGGCCTCATCTTATTTTTAGAATAATCTCATGAATTTTACTCAAAATGGAAGTAATAGGATCTTATAAAAATTACAAAATAAGGTCGGTCAAGTTACCCAAGGATTATTGGAAAGTGGCATCTAGGCAAATAGGACTACATTATATATCCTAACCATTTCAGTTTTTGTTTGTTTGTTTTCCTTAAGTTTCCTTAGAACAAATTGCAGTGGGACTTTGGGTCAGCATGGCTGATTGAGTTGAGAAATTCCTTTTCTATTCCAAACACAGGGAAATGCTGCATAAAACAGAGCATACACATTTATTCCACTCTAGAGCTGTTAGAATATAAGAAAACGAAATCCCTGAGTTACAGAAATAACAAAGGGACTCGAAGTTAAAAGGCTCATGGGGTAGCAGAGTAGTTCTCCATCTTGGAGGGCAGGAGTTTTGACATTCTAAGAGGATGGGAGAGAAGGCCTGGGAATGTTGGGTGTTGGAGTGCTGAAACTGAAGTCTCTGTATGAAGCTAGGGGACTCCACTCTTGAAAGGGGAACTAGGAAAACTTAGTCCATAATCTTGGGGATGAGGCAAGGAAGTGAATGAATCTTAGGGCCCTTTGGAGGAAAAGGGAATCAGAAACCCAAACCAGTGCCATGAGTGAGTACAGTTTCCAAACTCAGGTTATTCCTGTGAATTGAGTACCCCAGTCCCCACAAATTATAGCACAAACTCTTCAAAAATTGATAAGACCCATTGAGTCCCAGAAGAGGCACAGGAAATTCAGACTGTTTGAATTCCTCCATAACCCAGGGCAGGAGTGACACCTATAGACAAACAATTCCTAGTAAACACGAACTCAAGTTCAAAGTTATAAACCACTTAAGAAAAATGCAGCATTTGTTCATCCTGGTAATTCAAGGTTGCCATTGGCAACTGAAATATAAAGAAAAAGATAAAAATGGTGATCCGTGTATTTCTAGGTCACAGTGGAAAATACTCCAGACTTCAACAGAAATGAATTGGATAGTTCATGCCACTGTGGAGAATATAGTCAATTCACAATGGGTATAAATTCCTGTTGCTTTTTACCATGTGCTGCAATACAGTGCATGCCTATATTTTTGGCAGATTTTCCTTAATAATTACATTTACTTGAAAGTAATATTAAAATTAATTTTTATCTTGTGAACAAATAACAATTAGCAATAGGACTTCTTGCAAAGGGTTAAGAAGGCAACTATAAATTAAACTGTTGCCATAGATCTACACAAAGTGGGTAATTCATTTAGGGATAGATATGATTCTTTCTCCACATATGGTCTAGAATGCCTGCATTTTACTCAATATGTTCTTGGGCAACTTATTTAATCTTTTTGGATTTGAATGGTCTCATATATAAAACAGATAATAATACCAATTTCCCCAGGCGTTAAAAGGTTTAAACGAGATCATGCATGTTAAATGCCTAGCATATTGTGATTGCTCATTAATTAACATTGTATGCTCTTATTTCTAAAGAGAAAAAGATTTGCATTGCAGCCCAAAACATCTGAACCCTGTCCATTAACAGGTCCTTGTCCTTTCCAGTTATATCATTTGAGTCATTATTTGGTCAATGCAACACAAACATGGTACTTGTTGGATCTCTCTTTTGGACTACATTCTGGTTTGTTGTTGATTTTGATGCATTTACCAATAAATAATATTTCTGAACACCCTAACTGGTGAAAGGCCCTGTGTTTGGTACTAGAAATTTTTCCAAGGTGACAAGAAATGTGTATGGGGAAAATAACATGTTGGGATGAATGGGCACTACAGACCAGATGGGATGTGGATGTTAAAAATGAAGACTGGTTAGTAGCCTTAAAGTGATATGGGACATACTTCATGGAGGAGATTAAACTTCAGAAATTGTCCTGCTCCAGCCATCCAACATGCCGAAGGGAAAGAAGGCCAAGGGCAAGAAGGTGGCTCCGGCCCCCGCCATGGTGAAGAAGCAGGAGGCCAAGAAGGTGGTGAACCCCCTGTTCGAGAAGAGGCCGAAGAACTTTGGCATTGGACAGGACATCCAGCCCAAAAGGGACCTCACCCGCTTTGTCAAATGGCCCCGCTACATCCGTTTGCAGAGGCAAAGGGCTATCTCCTCTATAAAAGGCTGAAAGTGCCTCCTGCCATTAACCAGTTCACCCAGGCCTTGGACTGCCAAACAGCTACTCAGCTGCGTAAGCTGGCCCACAAGTACAGACCAGAGACGAAGCAAGAGAAGCAGCAGCGACTGTTGGCCCAGGCTGAGAAGAAAGCTGCCGGCAAAGGGGATGTCCCCACTAAGAGACCACCTGTCCTTCGAGCAGGGGTTAACACCGTCACCACCTTGGTGGAGAACAAGAAGGCTCAGCTGGTGGTGATCGCACATGATGTGGATCCCATCAAGCTAGTTGTCTTCCTGCCGGCGCTGTGTCGGAAGATGGGGGTCCCTTTACTGCATTATCAAGGGGAAGGCCAGGCTGGGGCGTCTGGTCCACAGGAAGACCTGCACCACAGCTGCTTTCACGCAGGTTAACTCGGAAGACAAAGGAGCTCTGGCTAAGCTAGTGGAAGCCATCAGGACCAACTACAACGACAGATACGACGAGATCCGTGGTCACTGGGGAGGCAACGTCCTGGGTCCGAAATCTGTGGCTTGCATCGCCAAGTTGGAAAAGGCAAAGGCTAAAGAACTTGCCACTAAACTGGGCTAAATGTACACTGTTGTCTCCTGTACATAAAAGTAATAAAAGTCATCCTCCAAAAAAAAAAAAAGAAATTGTCCCTTGTAGGATTGGCCAATACCCTTGATACTAGCTTTATTCTAGGAAGAAGCTCTCAACCTTTCCCCCATAGGACATATAACAACAGATGACATTGACTAGGAGACAGAGTTCTCCAGCTGTAACTTCCCTCTTCTTTGCTCAATCTAAAGGTATACAGTACACATATGTACAAGTGATTAGAATATGAATAGTAATCTTTCAATCTTCTCTAATATACAGAAATTATGTCATTATCACATTTCATTATAATTAGCCACAGATTACAATGGGGACTCCCTCTGTGTTTGGGCACACTCAATGTGCATCCAGTCTTTTAAAGGAAAGTGGCAAGATGAACAAGATTTAGATCAGTGCTTCTCAACAGTTAATGTGCAGAGCACCTGGGGATTTTGTTAAGATGCAGATTCTGATTCAGTAGATCTGGGACAAAGCAAGAGAGTCTGCATCTGTAACAAGCTCCCAGGTGATGCTGATGTTGCTGGTCTAAGAAACATTGAAAGCATCCCATTAGACAAAGGTCTTCCAACAATTTTCTCGTTTTGTGCATCCTCTTTTCTCCTTAACAGCATTATTTCAGGGTCTAGATACACATTAAAGGATTCTTTTTGCAGATCTTGTCTATCCAGACGTCCAGAGTTGCTGATGTTCAGGTTTGGATTCAAAGTGTTCCTGGGAGGCTACTGGGTGAAGGGCAGAATGGGGGTGGCTAAGTGTGCGGGAAGAGGAAGATGGAGGATTCAAGAGCAAGACAGGCAAAATACTAAGTAGATACAAATATGGAATCAATAACAGAGGAAAGACAAGCTAGAGATCATGTACTTTACCAAGCACAGTTTCTAACATGCATTTTCTTTTTAAATTTTATTTCAAGTCAAAAGCCAAATGCATTCTGACACAGGTCTTCTATGTAAACCCCTCTATATATTCCATGAAACAGCCACTGAGGAAATTTGCTCTTAAAACAGTGAAGTACATAATCAAATTTTTGTGACTTTTTCCCTGGCTCCATTCCCATTCTTTTTTTCCTGTGTCTTTACTAATATACTGCTCCTGAAATGTTACAATTCTTAGCATAATCCATACTTTATAACTCTTCTGAATCTTGAAATGTACTTTAAAATTTCCTTTGTAATCATCTCACGGGCATCTAGAGATTACTGTAGAAACCTTGGAAAGGAAAGTTAGCAATTATACAGTCAAACCCTCCAAGACTTAGAAGTCTTGGAAAGGGACTTTAGCAATTATATAGTCAAATCCTTTCCTTTTACTTCATATAAACCTGTGGCCCATAGAAGGATATGACTGCCTAATAGCAAAACTAGGACCAGAACCTAGCCAAGTCTTCTCTATGGTATATGGGCTAGATTAATACCCCTGTCCTGTATCCACAGCCTTTACCTTGTGACTCTAACTTCCTGTTACTAAAGATGTAGAGTCTATTTCTCCATCCTTTGACTATTAGGTGGTCATGTGACTGACTTTGGCCAATAGGATGTTGGCAAACAGGGCCCAAGCAGAGGCTTGATAAAGCACTTGTTTAGCTTTTTCACTCCTGTTCCTCTGCCATGGGAACATGCCTGGACTAGTCTGGTAGAGGATGAGACATATCCTCTACCAGAGGATGGAACAGAGCTGAGTCACCCCAATCATCCTAGATCAGTCAGCATCCAGAGATGTGAGCAAGTCCAGCCAAGATCAGTGGAGCCACCTACCTGACCTGTAACGGACCATAGATGCATGAACAAGCCCAGCTAAGCTCAGCCACACTCAGCCAAGGTCAGCTGAACCCCACAAGCCTGTGAGCTAAATAAATGTTTATTATTGCATGGCAGTGAAATTTTATGTTTATTGTGCAGCATTACTATATCATGTTCCCATGGTGCTCGTCATTTCTCTTAAAAATGTTCATTAAATTCGATGGCTTTGACATGGATCAAGTTGTTTACTCAGCCCCTAACAAACAGCAACTTATATTACAATTTAAAGCAATAATTAAGCTACTCAGTAAGCCACTTCACCCCAGCTAATGTGTGGGTTCCAGGCCTTCAAAGTTTTGTGTCAGCACTGGAGTACTTTCCCCTAATGGGGCCTGCTATCGAGGCCTAGGAATTTCCTATTTCTAGTTAGGTGCTGTCTGTGGGAAGACTCAACTGGGGTCCATTACAGCTGGGAATAAAAATGACTGTGAATGAATCATTTTGATTTTACTAAAATAATTAATAATCCAGATAATAGTCCAGAAATAACCTTGTCAAACAGAAAGTTACTATGGTACTTGAATTACCAAAAGAAATCTTTGAAAACCTATGCTCTGGGCTAAGGAACCTTAAGAGACTTGTGTTGTAATTTTGAAGGAATAAATATTCAGCACATTATTTATCAAATCCCATCATTCATGAACTGAGGAAATGAAAGCCTCCACCCAAGTGGTTTCGGGAAGAATCAAGGTCTGAACACCAAACTCTCACCCCCTAGTCCAGGGCTCCATCCCCACCATTCCAGGCTAACCCCTTACTATAGAAAAGCAGGATGTGTGAAGATCTCAGTAACCTGATATTCAGTGTGTTAAGGTAAGAATAACAGATAATTCCAATGTGTTTTCCTTGCACTTCTAAGATTTTAAAGTTGCTTTCACAAAATAATTGATAAATGTCTTTTACTGAAAAGTGATGTTGAGGAGGGGGTCTCAGGGAAATGTTGTCTTCTTAATAATAAAGTATGGTTTTGTGGAAAACAATAAGGACTCTCAACCAGCTGTGATTAGCCCAGCCTATTTCTAAATCTTCACTAGACTTTTCTGTTTGTGTCTGTCATACTTGGAAGAGACTGGCTTTTATACTCCTATGTAATTCTTTAGTCTAGGATGTTTATTTGGTCAGCTGGCTGTTTTTCTGTTTGTTACTAAGTGCAGTCTAATTAAATTAGAGCATTTCTGTAAAGAGTCTGATATTATAAGAAAAGACAAGCAAATGGAAAACTGGCATAAAGAAAAAAAATCATAGATTAAAAGAAAAAAGGAAAGTCTCTTGGGCTGTAACCAATCTAGTAAATATTGCTGATAAACAGGGAAATATAGAACCATAAAAATAATGATGGCAATATAATCATAGCAATAATTACAAGTTACTAAGTGCTTATTGCCTGGCAGGCACTGTTCTTAAGACCTTACATGTATTAGCCAACTTAATACATGTATATTAATTTCAGAACCTCTGAACTCAAGCATCTATGGGATCTAAGAAACAATGTAAATATGTGAATTAGATCTGGTATAAGGCAATAGAGAAGTAGCAGGACCTGTGGCCAATTAGAATTTTTTTCTTGTATAAAGCACTTAAATTCAGAAATTTTAACATATACCAAGAGTCAAATGATAGGCTCAATCGAGTTTGCAAGTCATTAGTTTGTGGCTTCCAGTTTAGCTGCACCAGTTAGGAGCACAGACATGATGGCCCTCTTGAGAGAGGCTAAGAAAGCACCAGAAGAATCCCATTCCTTCAGCCACATAAACCCTGCAAAAAATCAATAAAAGGCCTCAAGTCAATTGAAATAAAAGGCCATTCAAAAGCTAATTGTTTTTAGATGAAGTGTGTATTTCTTTTCAATCGGGTGGAATGTTACCAACAGGGAAGAAATGAACTTATGTTATGAATTCAACTCTTACACTGAGTCACGGTAGAAACAAATGCAACCATCTCAGATAAGTTGGAGTCCCGTGAAACATCCTCCTCTGGAAGTCTCAGGTCTCCAAAGGCTTTTTCCCATGGAGATCCCGCCCTTCTGTTTCCTCATCTGTGCACACCTTTATGCTAACTCCTTTTGAGACTCACCAAGGATTAATAATTACCCAACTTGAGCCCTAGCTACAACCCCTCTCTCAACTCAAAGCCTGCACATGGCATTTAAAAAACAAGAGACAGGCTGTGTCAAATGTCCTAGAATGAACTCAGCCATGTCCCTGGAGAACACCCTTCTCCTGATCACCTAAAATTAGTTTTGGTTTTTCTTTTTCTTTTTATAAATGTATATTTCAAGAGTGGTTAGCTGTCCTAGGGTTTTATCAGGGTAATTGATTTTGATGCTTAGGGAGTGAGTGTGTCCTAATTATATAGTCACTCCTTCTAAACATGATGTTTATGTCCCCTGCTTAAATTGCTGTGGTTTTAGGTTGACCATTTACAATTCGATCTGAAAAGAAACTAGACATTTGTTTCCTGGCCTCATAGGCGTTTTGAGAAGGCTGTTTGTCCTGGCTGAATTCTCCACCCAAGGTGAAGCTGAAAACTATGATGGGATTTCTCAGGAAGAGCAAACTGAAGGAGAGCCAGGTCAAAAGGCAAATGAGTGACAAGGGCCGGGTGGCACC
>CM052436.1:190920166-190942378 GCA_028533085.1 Varecia variegata | reverse complement strand
TAACTACCCTAAAGCAAGCTGGGTCTCTCCACTCAGGGCTGGCTTCCACCCTTTATTACACGAGTGGAGATACAGCCACATTCTGCTGGTGTCCTGAGACCTTAACAAGGCAACTATTACTGGGAAGAGGAAAACACGTTCCTTATCCCTGGGTAAGCTTTTGATCCACTTCTAGAATAAAAGGCATTTGCTAAGGAATTTGGGACATCTCCCTCTTTTCCCAGTTTTTTTATTTGTCAGATAAGAGTGATGATGTAACTGTGCTAAACCCAGCGGGGTTGGAATTGGAAATCTGATAAACTGAATTGCAAAGTGTTTTTATAGAAATGCTCTTTTGTAAGTCTTCTAAGCCCACATCCTTCTGCTGATGAATCCATTTCTTCAAGAGGTCTATAGAGGTGATTTGGAATACACAGTGGTCACTTTACTGGCTTTACTTTTAGGGTCTTATGTGAATGGCAGTTAATTTAGAGTAATTCTACATGTGGCAGATTTGAATTCCATTATCTTGGTCTACATTTCAGAAAATAGTTATCCTCAAAATTTGCATTCACCCTTTCATGGTGTCTACTGCACCTAGGTGCAGCTGCCTAAGCCAGGGATGACGTTTACGAGCCTTCCCCACTATCTTTGTATCCGGGGCTGGCCACTTGACTAGTTCTTGCCAATGGAATGTTAGGGCAGGGCTTTTTAGAAACATATGGGACATCTCTACTGTCTGTTTCCTGTCTCCAGCAAGGTTGTAGGGAATTAGGGAGGGAACCTTGTTCTCTGAATCACCATGTGGAAATAAGCTGTCCATCAACCAGGAACATCTATGTTAGACCGTCATATGAAAGAGAAATAAAATTCTATTGTTTGAAGCCACTGACATTTTGGTGCTGTTTGTCACAATAGCCAGTGTCATGCTAACAAAAACATTCTTACACACATAATTTGTGTTGCATGATTTACACTGAGGTTCGGGGAGTGATGAATATACATCTAGATGTGAGTGTTTCTCTTATTTATGATTGATCTTTATTAGCCAATTTTTACACCGTAAGGATGGCCTCTTAAAGTTGCGGGGGGCTTTTTAGGCTATTATGAATTTAAATTAAAATTAGAGAATAAATCCTAATGATCAATCTTGAGTACTTTATAGCCATAAGAGAGAAAGAGCCAGTATAAAACCCAGGGGCATTTTTACTTTCCATCAATCTTTATCTCTTTCTCTTCTACAAGAAAAATGCAAAGATAAAACCTTTTCTTCCATTGTTATCGCTGGGTTAAAGTAGGTACAGAACCTATAGTGTACGGCTATAGTGAAGTGAACCTCGTAAGGGCAGGAATGGTGACTTCAATTCGATACTGTGGTCAATCAATTCTAAAACATAATTCCTTTGGATAACAAGACAGAGCTGGTCAACTAAATCTTATTTTCTGCTCCCAGCTTCCCAGCATGTAACCATATCCTGGCATATTTAATCCTGGGGCTGCTTCCAAAAATTTGAGGGATTCCTTCAAATTACTCAATCTGAGGGATTAGAAGCCTCGTGGTCATCCTTACTTACACAAGGATAAAGTGCTTTAGGGAAAGCTACAACTGACCTTACCTGTGATAGGAAAATCTATTAGGTTCTACCAAGACTGTTCTGGTGCTCAGTTGACCGTGTCAGCCAGAGAGCCATCCTAATCTTAAATCTAGGAACATATTCTTATACATGGAATACTAGATTGGATGGCAAATGCCACTGATTCATGGCTCATTCTCTACTTACATTTACTTTGTTTTTGGCCTTCACTCCCTACACATTCATTGATTTATTTATCCATTTATCTAAAATTTATCGGAGTGCACTTCTGTGTACCTGGCACCGTGACAGGTGCTAGGCACAGAGACATGAGTGAGACACAGCCCTAGCTTCAAGAAGTCCCCAGACTAGTGGGAGAATGTGAAACACAAAACCATAATGTGATATGCTGAGATAAGTACCATGGTAAAATTATAAAATATGAGCACAAAGGAAGGAGTGATTACCTTTCACTGGCATGACAGAATAGCAATTACCTAAGACCCAAAGTGCTGCTGGACATCATTAAATATGCCAGTCCTTTTGCACACTTGTCTAGCTGACTGCCACTTAACTTCATCCAGA
Source organism: Varecia variegata (assembly GCA_028533085.1). NCBI lineage: Eukaryota > Metazoa > Chordata > Mammalia > Primates > Lemuridae > Varecia > Varecia variegata. The sequence continues at coordinate 190,940,240 of CM052436.1, read as the reverse complement.
CCCCACCCCATATTACTCCCCCCTTTCTTTTTGTAGCACATCCAATTAAGTTTTAAAATGACTAAAAGGAAAAATAACAAGAACTCTGAATTGTTTTCTTAAACCTGGATATTTTGTCTAATTGTATGCTAAGGAAAATAAAACATCCTAAAAGTTGGGAATATGACTTGACACATCAGAAATCAATGACCTATCAATAATAAAAACATCATGACATGCATAATTAATTATTAACAGTGCTTTATATTAATATCAATAAAAGACCACTCAGAAAACTTATCGGTGAAACTTATCAACCTAATCCCTACCTATGAATTCTTGCTATGAATGACCATTTTTCAATATATATTAATCAAAAATGATAATAAATATGATAGAATTTTCAACTATAGATAGATGATTCCAACCTTGAGTTGTCTGCCTTCATCAGAGGCAGAAAAAAACTTCCTTTGCTTAACTCGTCTAGTTAGAAGTATATTGAAAAACCAAGGCCTCTTAACATTTCCTTTTTTCTGAAGAATATAACGTACTTCTGTTGGTAATAATGGTAGAAATGATTAGGGCAGGAGCACGCAAAGTATGCAAGATTGTGCAGAGCAGAGCCTCTGGAGCTGTGGTCCCCAGAACAGCAGCATTAGCATCATTTGGGATCTTGTTATAAATGCAAGTTCTCAGGCCCACCCACACTTACTAAATCAGAAACTCTGGGGGTGGGAGCCCAGTCATCTGTGTTTTATTAAGCCCTCTAGCTGATTCTGATGAATCTCAAAGTGTGAGAACCACTAATTTAGAACTGGAAGAAGCCTTGCTGGTGATTCTCATTTACATGAATTGTTGAGAAATCACTCATGTATTTAATTATTAAGTCTTGCCAAAAGAGTAGCGTCACATTTGGAAAATATTTTTCTAAACCCAAACACACTTGATTATCGTCAGATACAAGGTACTGAGTTTAATGCCACTGGAATTTGAATTATTGAGGCTGTGACATTATAATCATGGGGGGCTTTTCATCCAATTCTGAAGCTAACTATGGTGGGGATTGTCAATGCCAAGTTTATAGCCCTTTGGCCGGAAACCATGGTAGTGCAGATGGCCCTAATTCCAACTGCCTGCTTTTTCTCATAACGTGCATAACTGGCTAAAAGTGCCACCCAGAAGTTGGTGTATATCGATCACAGCTCCCTTACCCTTTGCATGGAATAATTCTAAGATGCATATTCAACACAGTCCCCCAGAATTCCCTCATGGGATTGAAAACTTTTTGTAACTTGCTTGAGAAAAACCACATCTTTTATTGGTTGTCTTCCCTTTTCCACCTCGTGTCTCTGCTGCCCTACTGGTTCCCTGGGATCACTGCTCAGAAACACTAATTGTATTCAAATCCCTGTCTCAGGGTCGGCTTCTGCAGGAATCCAAACTAAGACATTAATTTAGTACTTAGTTTGAATTTATTGGCTCCCATATAGTGGGTATGAAAATTGCCAAGTTTTCTTATAGTTTTTGTGTTGCTGCTCCCTAGTCTCTGATGCAGGGTGATATCATTTGACTTGCTCATAAAATACTTGTGTTGGAGATCTATCATAAATTGTCCAATGACCAAATGTAGATTGAAAAACATCCATTCCTTTTTGAATCTACACAGATCTAACTGGCCTCGATGCAGATTAAATTCAAGCAGCAATCCAAGTAAATTTGAATTTGGATATCTTGTGGCCTCTACCATATAGACCTTAACATCAGGGGTCACATATAATGTAACAGGAATGTAACCTGCTGTGAAATTATTTCCATGAAGGAAAAAAATTGATGTACAGGAAAAAAGAGAGGCTGAGACTGAAATGTGCATAGTGATGACGCACATTTTTCCACTTCATCTAGCAGCATATGGAATAGATGGATAAACTAAAATACCAATTGGTCCTGGTGTTTTTGTTACATAACATTTCAAACGAAAGAAAAGGCTGTCAAGAAAAATTATGCTGAACATTTAAATAAATAAATCATGCATGACATAGTGAGTATATTCAAAAGCAGTTTATCCCATCAAAACAAGACCAAATGTGTTTTATAAGAGGAAATATGTGACTGCAGTGTATTCAAGTGGAGGTATCATAGTTTCTTTAAGAAAATAGCTTTTGCATTGAAATAATCAAATCATAATGTAAGAGATACAATGTATTTTTACAGGAAAAATTTTCTGCATTATAATAAACATTTAATATCCAATTGTCACAATGTATATTTTCAATGTTTTTCTAATAAATCAATAAATCAAAAGTTCATTAACATTTTTTCTCTTTTGCCTGCCTTTTAACTAAATGTTTTGTCCTTAAAAAAGTGACCCAACTCACCAACTAATGAATTATCCTTTGCTTCTGTCTCAAATAAACGTAATAAGTATATGATTCTTTACTAACATTTCCTGTGCCTTGATAACCTGTCATTAATACAAATAACACAAGTTAAACTTGTTTGCTTCATACAAGTATGTTTGCATTTCCTATTTGGGAGCTAAATGCAACCAATATTTTCAAGTAAAAATGCCACGAATCAAGACACATAGCCTGATTTAAAATATGGCCTTTTGTATTAAAATATAATCAGAAGGAGAATTGGTGATTTGGCTTTCCCTCCCCTTTACTCACCCATAATTTATATTCACCTTTTTCTTCTTCCACCCTAAAATATGTATATGTATTTATTTATTAGATCAGTAGCCAACTTCTTTGGGAAATATGCCACAGAATAAAATCGCAATATTTCTTTGTCAGGTTAAACATGGACATGATGATATTGATTCTTTCAAGACAGTTGTGTCTACCATATGGTAAAAACAATGAGTTGAAATTCAAGGAACTGCAATTACTTAGTTTTGAATTAAAATTAATTAATGATTGTTCTGTCAATATATGAACTCTTCCCTTTGAGTCCTCTTCAGACATCAGGGAGAGCATAATTCAAGAACAAATGAGAATGCACTGATAATATACTAATTTCTTGAAAGAGGAATAGGTCTTAAGATGCCTCTCCTGATTCAGACAGTCTGAGTCCCTGCAGAGATATATGGATTGCTTCTATTAATCATTCAAATGATTAGTGGATATTGACTGAGTACCTACTGATGTAAATAAATGTCTTTGTGGTATTTGGTTTGGGGAATCCTGAATGGTATAAAAATGTTCTCTTAAAGGTTAGAAACTTATAATTGGTGATCCAAAGCAAAGTTAATAACACAAACTAGTCACATAAAATGAATTGCCGAATCAGTGATCTATACAGCATATGAATTCAGAAACCGTGAATCCCTGTGGTGAGATCTGCCTCTGAGTTAATCCACAAAACCAAAGCCTCCAGTTACCACACATGAAAACGAGCTTATTGCCAGTGTCCTAAGCACAAAAGTTTTCTTCCACTAGACCCTGAGGTGCTATTCTATAATAGTTATCAAATGACAATGACTACTACTAAGGATATATATTGAGCATTTACTACATGCTGGGCACTAGGTTAAGTGATTGGCATGGATTATCTGCATGAATTACCTCTTTGAATTTGCACATTATTCTCTAGGGTAAATAGTATTAGCATTTTATGGTTAAGTAACACAGCTAGTAAATGATGAAGTCAGAATTCAAACTCAGTTATCGCAACTCCACAATCTTCAATTATATATAATACAATAATCTCCTCTCCTACCAGGCTTTAGCAAGGAGCCTACATATTTGTATTCCTTTAATGACTCACTAGAATGGAAAGTTAGTAGAAGTTTTTATACACAATAAATGAAGAATGAAAGCAAAATCAATATATCTTATTATATCACGGTAGTCAGAGTGGAGAAAAAGATATTACACCTTTTTTTCCCCTTCCCTCTCCTATTCCCACTGTGTTTTCCAGGTTTCAGCACATTCTAGTGGGCATTTATTTAGTGAATAACCCATCACCTTTGAAGATATTTAACTTGCTCTAATAGCCCCCAAGCTAGAGTCTACACTGTGGAACAGACTTCAACAAGAAATACCTGAACACCACCACAGAATTAGGAAGAGATTCTTAAAATGTCCAGAGAGATTGAAAAAAAGCTTTCTTGAATTAATAGAATACAGGTAAAAAAAATTCAAAAGATTTTCAAAAGATAGCCAGATGTCCTCTCTATAAGAAAAAGTTCTTCAATTCAGCTGTGTGGGGACAGAGAACTTCATAAAGTCTTGCTACTCAAAGTGTGGTCTTGGGACCCACAATATCACCTCAGGCCCACCTTGGATCTACTGAATCAGAATTTAAATTTTGACAAGATCCCCAGATAATTCATATGCACGTTAAAGTTTTGGAAGCATGAGTTTAAAGATAACTGTTATGATTTCCTTAATGTGCATATGAAGGGTTAAGCTGAAAAGGTTTAGGCTGTACTATTTTGAACTATTTTCTATTTGCCAGCAGATGTTACTTATAAGATTATTCCAGATTTGATGCTGCTTTGAGAGGAACTCAAGTTATTGAGCCAATCAAGAACAAGCTCACCCTTCCTAAGTGCTAGCCTTAGAAGTGGTTGAACCAATTAAGAATCAGTCCTCATTTCCAAAGCAGAAACCTCGGGGAAGATGAACCAGTAAACAAGTAACGGGCCACCATCATCAGGGCTTCTGAGTTAGCAGGGCTTTGCCCAGTTGCCTTGCCCATGTCACAATCGGAGACATTACCTTAGCCCTTCAAAGAGGTGGCACACCAGAAGGCAGAAGAGGAACTATTCATCCTACTTCCGCTACCAGCTACACTGATCTTTTTTGGACAAACTGCCAGAGCCCACTACTCTGAGACCAAGAATTGGGGAAAAGGAAAATAGCCATCTTTGTCTACTGAACCCCTTTTTAAAACAAGATCCTATTTTAAGACCCCGTGTTTAAGTCATCTGGTCACCTCATTTATACTATTGAAATATTCCTATGACCTGATCCCACTTTAGGACTCTAAGCTATGGAAAGAAGCCCTTTGAAGGGTAAAGGGTTGAGCCCATCAGGTGGAAGTGATCACAGTGGAATCATGCAATCTTTGGACACTCACACTGAAGACAGCCTAAATCTTGGAAAAGATCCACACTCCCTGGGTGGGGGGAGGGTGTCTCACTTGGGCTTCTATGTCCTTATACCATTCAGATTTGAATGATTTCTTGCATTGTTCTAGCTGGGACCATCACTTCCATTACTACACAATACCAGGGTCTGGCACCAAAAGCAAATGTTCATTGGAATTATTCTTATAACTTGTCAGAATGATTTAGATTCCCTGAGTCTGTTATACTGAGACACTATTACTGAGGACAAGTCCATACCTAAATATTTCATAATGAACACACAAGCTGCATTACCAAAACTTCCTGTATGCAAGAGCAGGTCATGGGTGTGTGTGTGTGTGTGTGTGTGTGTGTGTGTGTGGTGTGCATGCATGTGCACTTCAGAAATGAAAATTACAGGTATAGCTGCACTGAATTTGCAAAAAGGGTCAATTGACAGTCCCAAAATGGGAAAACCTAAAAATGATACCTTAACACTGTTTAAATAGAAATTTGCAGAAAGCAGGGTATTAAGGGCTTGAAACTGTTCTTATATGGGAAAAAGAATTCTAAAACTCCTATGAAAGAATAAAGAGCCCAAGAATAGCCAAGACATTTCTAAAGAAGAATAGGGAGGCATATCCTACCAGATATAGGTTGTGTTATAGAGTCATAGTAATCAAGAGATTGGTGCAGATACAAGGATAAACAAGTTAACCAATGGAATAGAACAAGGAGCCCAGAAACTGGTCTTTTCATCTATAGAGCTTTAATATACGACCATGGTGGCATAGCAGATTGGTGTGAAAAGAGAAATTATTTAGTAGGTAAAGCTTAAAAAGATAGCCACCTGTCCCCCACCCGTGATAGCTATCCTTTCAAATTCATATAAATGGAATGATATTGCTTATACTCTTTTTTGTGTCTGGCTCCTTTCACTCAATATTTCATTTGTGAAAATCATCCATTTTGTTGTGTGCCACTGTGGATTGTTCATTGTCATTGATGCACTAGATTCAATTGTGTGAATAGATTATAATTTATTTGTTCATGTATAAGTTAATGGACATGGGCTTGCTCCACTTTGGGGCTATTAGAAACAGTGCAACTATGAACATCCTAGTATGTGTCTTTTGGTGAATGTATGTGCACATTTCTGTTGGGTTTAGCAATCTATTTTTAAGAAAAAAATATAGGTCCCAAAAGATTATATATAGTATGATGCTTCAGTATGATTCTTTTACATACATTATCATACTTCCCTATGATACTTTTAACTGTACATGATACCATTTTTATAAAGTTAAAAACTAAAACCGAAAAACAAAACGTTATAGGAATACACACGCATATGATATATATGCACATGTACATCTATGCCTATGTAAATATAAAAGTACAAGAATTATACATGCAAGATTCTGGTTTGTTGTTACTCTGGAGGGTACAAGGTGAGAAAGGAAAGAGTACCAGACAAGGCAGTATCCTAGATTTTGTGTGGTATAATTATTTCATGGTTATGTATTATATTATAAATACACTCATATGATCTTGCATGGACCAATGAGAAGGATGAGTCATGAACTAAGTGTTATTATCTTTCCAATTTTTAAAATGTGTGAGGGCTACCTAAATAAAACAGGAGATTAGAACTGAAGGAAGGGCTCAGAGAAATCACCAGTCCATGTGGCAGATTTTACATTTGAGAAGACTGAAGACCATGAAGTTAAAGTGACTTGGCTAGAAGTCCTTCCGAAATTCTTATGACATGAACGTGGTATGAAAAAGTACTTTGTATTTATTTATTTGTTTGTTTGTTTGTTTTTAAAAATAGAGACAGGGTCTTGCTCTGTTGCCCAAACTGGGGTGCAGTGGCATGATCATAGCTCACTGCAGCCTCTAAACCCTGGGCTCAAGAGATCCTCCTGCCTCAGCCTCCCCAGCAGCTGGGACTACAGGTGTGTGCCACTGTGCCTGGCTAATTTTCTAAAAAATGTTTTTGTAGATATAGGGTCTCGCTCTGTTGCCCAGGCTGGTCTCAAACTCCTTGCCTCAAGTGATCCTCCTGCCTCAGCCTCCCAAAATGCTGGGATAATAGGTGTGAGTCCCCACACTAAGCAGAAAAAATACATTTTAAGGGTAGTTTTTTCCCCCCTCTGGTTTATGCCTGAAGTAAATTCTATTCCTTTACAAATGCTGCATTCTGATGTTTAAAACACTGTCAGCATCATGGGTCTCAGATGCTTCTTAAAACGTTTCTTTGTTCTCCTGTTGGAAGAGTATCCTTTTTTTTCAGGTAAGTTTTCTGACCTTTCCTATTAAACTTTTTGGAATGCGAAATGGAGAAATTAGAAACATTTATTTATTTATTTATTGCTGGTGATGTGATTAATCGCATCACATTTCTTAGAAGTCAGAGGAAATCCTGGGTTGTGACGTGCTAGTGATTCAGAATAGGTTCTGTTGCAGTTGGGTGAACTTGGTCTTTATCGACTTCTCTGTCAAGTTTATGTCAGTTTTCCCATTTCTTACTGCTTACTTAAGAGCCCAGCTCAAAATATGCACAGGCTTTCCTTTCTCTTGTGAGTTCATCCCCTAGAATTGGCAGGCGTGGGTGGGAGGAGAACCTGCTCCCCCCTCCACCCCTTCCCCCATTTCTGAAATGTCTGAATTTTTCTTCCTTCCACTCCTAGGCTCAAGAATATCCAAGGGGAAAGATTTCCAGATCGATTCTGCATTTTGATCACATCCTCTTATTAATCAGATGTTTTCTGCTACCATCCGCAACAGAGAGAAATTTTAAATTCACTGTGCACACATCATTTAAAGTTTCCCCTATCCCTGTTATGTTATTTAAACTTTTCCTACATATCAATTAGTTTGAAATAATAAGTCTTTAGGCTATCCATTAATTGCTGCACTGTAGACATGATCTGTATTTAAAATTATGCAAGGAAAATTAAGCTGAAGCACGGAAGAGTCTTGGCTAACAGCGAAGGCTTCTTAGCCCTTCAGAGCAGCGATGAGATAACGAGGACAAGGAATACACAGGAGGCTCCTTTCCTGGTTCGTCATTCGCCAGCTGGAGATGTGAAAACAGAACTGCTCCAGCTGTAGGCTCTTCTTCCTCGCTTTCCAGTTTTCCTTTTGAATTCTTACTGTATTTGGTCATGCCGAGGCAGAGAACGATTGTCAGCCAAAGGTTCTTTTCTAGTAGAAATTTATTATAAATAGTTTAAAGACGACTTGGCTTCATATTTAATTTCCCTACCTCTCTCCCCCCTGCAAAAAAAAAAAAAAAAAAAAAAAAGGAAAGAAAGAAAAGAAAAAGAAAGAAACAACAACACATGTCCATTCTGTAGTCTTGTCTTGGACGAGTTTTTGGGAGGTGGAAGGGCTGGACCAGCGCAGAGGAGGAGAGCGCAGAGGTGTCGCAGCTGGCAGCCCTGCCCATCAGTGCCTTGATTTGAGTAAACACCATGGTTTTGTTGGAAGAAATATTACTTCCAATAGTCACAAAATTCCCTGTTGCTTGGACAGAGTCCCTGGGGCTTTGGGGCTTTGGAAGATTGTTTTGTCTTCCTAATAACCAAGGCTCTAGGCTGTGCTGAAAAATGCCCTCTAAGATCTTTCTGACCTAGTCCCACCCTACTGGGTGGTAGTTTCAGCAACTGAGGACTGTGGCACTGATTTAAAAACAAAAAAAAACAAAAAAAAAAAACTGGAAAGAGAAAGGAAAGACGGAAAGAGTGTTAGAAAGTGACTCGTGGGTGACATTTTTCATATCCTCCGCACCCGGGAAAGTTTAAGTTTATGGATGTTTATTTGGCCTCTGCATGTTCTTCCTTTTTTTCTCTCCGGCTTCTTGTTTTTTGCCTGATGATAAATCATTTTGACTGCAGATCTGGCAAGGCCAAGCATTGTGGGGTCGTTCTTGCCCTCTAGTGGTGAAATGGTAAATTAAAGAACCCCTCCAGGAATGCTTTCTGCCTTGCAGAGCTTGGGAGAAAAACACTTCTTTGTAGAACAACGGTTCGACCAGCGCCCACACAATCATATAAAATGCCTGAGCACAGGAGATTGTTGAAGGGATACGAAGCATCTCATTCTGAGTGTCATCATTTAGGAGATTCATATAGAAGTAAGAGAATCTTTCTAGGGAAATGTTCTCTTTTCCTTGCTTGTATGGCAGTTACAATTCAGAGGCAGTTACCCGCGGCGGTGGCCTTAACCCTGACATTTTTCTCCCCAGTACAAGTGTTCATAGCAGCACTACGTGCAATAGTCAAAAGCAGGAAACAACTCAAATGCCCATCAACAGCAGAATGGATAAATAAATTGTGATGTTTTCAAAGACTCTATATCAATGCAAAAAAAAAAACTCAAAAAACCACCACCCAAAAAACTATAGCTATATACAACAAAGAAATGAAGCCAGATGCAAAAGGCCACAGACTGTATGACTCCATTAACATATAAAGTTCCAAAACAGAAAAACGAATCTCTATATTGACTGAAGTCAGGATAGTTGTTACTTCAGGACGAAGGTGGTACTGATTGAACTACAACATGAGGGGAGCTACTTACTGGGGTGTTGATAATATTCTGGAACTTGATGCAAGTGGTAATTTCATAAATTTTGTAAAACTTTTATCAAGCTGTACACTTATGATTTGGGCATTTAATTGTTTTTCTCAGGCTATCACATATGGACTAGTAGCCTACTTTATTTATAACTAATTGTCATGAGCAGACAATTGGATTTATGTCCTTATGTGCCCATTGTACCTTTAATAAATGCTCTTTTTTTTTTTCAGGATAATTTTTCAGAAAATTCAATATGCATATGTGTTTTCATATGGTCTGTAAACTCAAGCAGTTTACGACACTTTCACTCACTAGCAGGGTGAAGCTCACCTTACCTGCCTGGCTCTTGCCTCCCCACTGGTCATAGTGACTGTCACACTGTAAACTGACACAATGTAACTTCTAGCCACCTCCCAGCAGCAGTGACAAAATCGGAGGTCACTGCCATGATACCTGGGGCGGGCCAGGGGCTGTTGGATATGATCATTCTGTTGTTCTGTGCTTCCATTGCCTGTAACATCTAGCTCTGGGGGTGGGGGGTGGGAAATGGCTGGTGAATATTATAAGAAAATAATAAACATTACAGAGAGGGGAAAGAGAGGAGAAAATCAGAGAACAAACAATGCTTTGGGAGGTTTGTGGTGACCTCTGGCACTTTCCAATCTTAGAATGTCAAAGTGAGCCTTCTCATACTTAACTAATCCAAGCAGTAAATGCCTCCTTACTCACTGCTTGCTCTTTGTCTGTGACTGACCCTCCACCGATGTGACTTCTGTGGACCAGGGAACGGTGAGGAGAGCGGTGTCCCTAGGACCACAGGCCCATCCTGAGCATGCCAGGGTTCGGCTAGTGGCAGTTCTGCACATGTAAGGATCTCCTCCACTTCTTGGGACTGGGGGCCTGATGTCAGTCCCAGAGTAGCAGGATAAGGTACCTGAACAAGGTGGGCAGAGCGGCTGCTCTCACTCCTAGGGAAGAGCCCAAGGATGTCATTAGACTCAGGCTGTGTTAGAGGGAACTGGGTTTCCTTGACTCTGTCCTGAAGGATTGCTTTGTGGTTGATGAAGAGGAATACCTTGTAACAGGGCAATTTTCTCAAGTTCTTCAATTAGGGGTTAGAAAAATGATTGGACTTTCTTTTGGGAGACCTAACGAGGCGGTATTCACTAATGTTAGTAGCTACAGTTCAGAAATGACACTTAGCAACCCCAGATGTGGCTGAAATGGCAGAATAATGAGGAGGCAGACAGGAGGCCCAAAATAGAGAAAAAGGGAAGTGGAGATGGAAGCGCAGGGCTGATGACTTCTGACGTATAGCAGCATCAGGGTCACCATGGCAGGCATCACTAATAGATCATGGCAGTACTTCTAGTGAGCCTAGATGGCCTTGGAATCCTTATGAATGTAAAGTTCCAGGCATCAACCACCATATGGCAGGGTTAGCATGCAAAAATCAACTTGTCACCATCCAGAATGAGGCACTCAGGGTTGGGTGGGCACTCAGACTTATTTTGCAGCCCAATACAGATCTTCAATCAATGACTATCTCCTAGACTAGTGCGGCCTGTTGAACAAAGTTTATATAAAAAAACACATACATTATAAATTACAAGGGACCTGGAACAACATGAAATCAGCAGTTATTAAATGCAAATGCCTATAGGAGGAAGAGAAGTAAAGAGTAAGAGTAAAATGCATTGGTGGCAGTGGGCGTATGTGGCTATAAGGCAGCAATGAGTGATGGTGATTGTGGCTAAATGGAGCACATAAATCCATCTATAGGGGGAACTCACTCCTCAGGTCCAGCTCATTGCTGCCAACTCCACTGGAACATAGACCCAGTGTAGTTAGTTCTTCCAGTATTTCCCAAGAAGGAAGAAAACATTTTTTAAAGGAAAAATCTCCTGATTTTTAAAGTTGGCAACCAATTTTAAAAAGAAAATAAAAGAATAGTAGAGAAAATGCATTATAACAGCCTATGAGCCAAGTAAATTATGTCTTCTACTTATTTCAGCTAAGTTACCAGCTTGTAATCTCTGGCTTATGGATTTTGGTTGGAATAGGAACATCAGAGACAGGCTCCTGGAATAGGCTGCTGCCTCAGTTTGTTCCTGCTGCTGTAACAAAATACCTTAGACTGGGTAATTTATAAATAATAGAAAGTTATTTCTCACAGCTCTGGAGGCTGGGAAGTCCAAGATCAAGGTGCCAGAAAATTTGGTGTCTAGTGAGGGCTGACTCTCTGCTCCCAAGATGGCTCCCTCCTGCTGTGTCTTCATGTGGCAGAAGGTGTAAATGCTGTGTCCTCACATGGCCCGCGGGCAAAAAAGCCAACCAGGCTCCCTCAAGCCCTCTTATAAGGGCACTAATCCCATTCATGAGAGCAGACCCCGCATGACCTAATCACCTCCTAAAGCCCCCACCTCTTAATACTATTACACTGTGGATTAAGTTTCAACATGAATTTTGGAGGGACACAAACATTCAAACCATAACAACCGGGGAATTTTTATTCCTATTTTTTCAGATGTTTAGGATAAGAATCACTAGTCCACTTCCCTGGGATGTTTAGTCTTTTATCTTTTCCTGACCAAGTAAAAGGAGTCTGGTCTGGTTTCTCAAGAATGTTTGCCTCTGGAAGTTCCTGTGCATCCATAATTCATGAGCAGTATTGGTACAACTAGAGACATTACAGAGTTTCTTAAATGCCTGAGCACACATCCTGGATCTGTAAGCACAAATAGAAAACGTTGCCCCTGTGTGTATTTTTGAGCATCTTGGTTTGCCCAGAAGCTTAAAGAGGTCTGCTCTGGCTATGACAAATATTAACATTCATAGTGTCATCTCCTGTGCTCAAAGAAAAGAAAATCTGCTGGGTGTCACACAGCTCTTATTTGAAATCTTTGGCACATTTATACCTATGGGTTTTGAAGAGGCAGTTTAAGGTGAGCTTAGAGAATATGAGTTCTAGGGCCAGGCTGCCTGGTTCATGTCTTAACTCTGCCAGTGGATAGTTGTATGAGCTTGGGTCAGTGGCCAGTCTCTGTATCCCAGTTTCCTTGCATAAAAAGAGGATGGTGGAATTGGACTCAGAGGTACTGAGGGAGATTACAGGAGACAGCTCAGTGCTTGGGCAGGTAGTAAGAACTCAATCAATGCAATCTTTCAGTATTTCAAAATCCTAATGCTAAGGCAGGATTTACTTTCCAGGGGTAAACCCAGATTGAGACAGTGCCCACTTGAGTGTTTGGCTTATCTTCTATTTCTAAGATCATATAAGACAACAGTGTTCCAGCAGGAAGAGCTTTGAGAGCAGAGGGTGCAGCCAGCCTAAATTTCTCTCTCATTTTCTCAAAGCCGGCAGCCATTCTCTGCTGGGACAAACTGTTTGCAGATTCTAAGTGGTTGGCTTCCAAGTCCCCAAAACATGATCCATCTGCAAAAGCATGATAAATTCCTGGTTTGACATTCCAACTGTGGCTTCTAGGCTCTGATTAGTACTGAGAACTGTTAGGCAGAAAAGAGAAAAGAGGGGAAGCTATTCTTCTTTAGCTCTGATTCTCTTGCAGAGTTTGTCTTTCCAAGTGTACCCTGTGGACAATCTGTATCAGAATCACTGGGGGGAAACTTAGAATGAGACTCCCAGGCCCCATCCCAGACCTCCAGATGAGGGCCCATCCCGTGGCCCTCCTTCACCCACATACTCCTAATGGGGCAAGAAGGCTGGTCCACAAGACTATGACTCCTGCACATCTAGAGACTTGGCCTCCCCAGTGCTGGGGTACCCAGCTGTCGTATAATAAGAACTATATTTAGTCTCTGTCCCAGTTCCTGGCACAGAGCTTCTAAAACCCTTGGAATTTCCAGAGTGATAAGAATGTCTTTTGTTATCCATAGTGAGCCCCTTTCACTCATATCTGAGTTTATGCTAAAAAAGGGAATTAGCTAGGGGCCCTAGATCGCCTCAGGAGAGGGCTGGTCACCATAAAGATCTAGTGGTGAAAGGATTGGAACTTACAGTCCCATTCACTGGCCCAGTGTGGGAGCTAGAGATTGGGCTATCAAAAATCTTAAACAAGAGTTTACATCGTTATGTAAAGCTTCCAGGCTGGTGAACACATCCATGAGCTGGGAAGGTAGCACACCCAACACTATGGAGGTCATGCTCTGGCGACTCTTCCAGACCTTGTATTATCTATAATCTGAATATGTCCCTGCCCAAATTCAGATGTTGAAACTTAATGGCCAGTGTGATGGTATTAAGAGGTGGGCCTTTAAGAAGTGATTAGGCCATGAGGGCTCTTCCTTCATGAATGGGATTAAGGCCCTTGAGAAAGAGGCTTCATGCAGCATTTAGCTCTCTTGCCCTTCTGTCTTCTGTCATGTAAAGACACAGCGTTACTTCTTCCTGGAAGAGAATCAAACCTGCCAGTACCCTGCTCTTGGACTTTCCAGCCTCCCGAACCATGAGAAAATAAATTTCTGTTCTTTATAAATTGTCTGGTCTCAGTTATTTTGTTATAGCAGCACAAACTGGACTAAGAGACCCTAAGTCTCTCTTCATCTGGCTGTTCAGTTGTATCCTTCACAATAAACTGTAAATGCAAATGTAAGCAAAGTGCCTTCCGGAGTTCTGTGAGCTGTTCTAGCAATCATCCAAGCTGAGGAGAATGTTGTGGAAACCCTCAACTTATAGCTGGGTGGTCAGAAGTACAAGTGGTCCAAGACTTGCAACTAGCATCTGAAGTGGGGGCAGTCTTGTGGGACCGCACCCTTAAGCTGTGGGGTCTGTGCCAACTTCAGGTAGTATTAACATTGAATTAAATAGTTGGACAGCCAGCTGATGTTGAAGCTATTGGTGTCAGAAAGCACTCCACAAGGACACCAAAAATTTCCTTTCCAACCTACTAGCCCCAAGGCACCTTTCTGGGCCCTCTCAGTCTTCTTCCCCTGGGCAGTCCTCCTGAGAGAAGACCTGGCAGTCATTTCACACAGGGCTAAGTTCAAGGGTGACCAATGGGTGGGTGTTTGAAGGGTAGTAAGGACAGATCTTGGATGTGTTCATGCCTATGCACAGAAGATCCTTCATGGTACAAAAAAGAACAGGATTGGGATGTGGGGTGGGAAGAGAAGATAGAAGACCATGGGCTGAGAGTTATCTTTTTCTTCAGATCCTGCAAATATTACGAAGTGGGTGGTCCTAACCTTCTGAATCAGAATCTCTGAGGATGGTGGCTGAGAATCTTGCTGGTGCCAGTAAATTGATTTAAACAGAAGACCTCAACCTTGGCTGTATATTAGAATTATTTGGGGGAGTTTTCAAATGCTCGGGCACCCCCGGCCACACAAACTGATTAGATCAGGATCTCTGGGAGTGGGACTCAGACATCAGTATTTCTCAAAGCTCTTCAGATTCCAATATTAAGCTAAGGTTGAGAGCCTTGGCCTGAGGAGATTAGGAAGGCAAATAAACAAGTGAGATGGGTCATGGGCCTGGTGTCCTTGTCATGGAAGTGGGGCTTACAGCAAAGGATAAAGTGTGGATTTCCTAAAGCTGACAGTCTCCACCCTGCTCCAGCTGACTGTTGCCAGGTATGGAAGCAGACCTGCCCTGGCCAGATCTTCCCAGTTTTCAAGAGAGGTTTCAGATGCTTATGTGAAATTTCACACTTTGTAAATGTTAGCAACTAATTCTTCACAGTGCTCATCAACATGTTACAAGCAGGTGAAACAGCTACTGTCATGATCTGATGTTTAGGCTGCTAGTTTGGGCTTCCAAGTTAGAATGTTCCTACCCTAAGTGTGGTCCATGGACCAGCAATATCAATGTCACCTGGGAACTTGTTATAAAGTCTGACTCTAAAGGTGGACTTGTTATAAAGTGCACACAGATCTACTGAATTAGCATGTGCATTTTAATAGGACCTCCAGTTGATTTGCATGCACATTAAAGTTTGAGACTCACTGAGTAGGTGTTGCACCAGTATGGTGCTAGCAAAATCCAAACCATAGGTGCGATTCCTTTGTGTAGGCCCAGTTTTGCTGAGTTTCATGATTATGGAATTGCATAGTCCCTGCTGTGTGCCTTCAACAATCAATGCCTCCCCCATGGGGAGACTTGGCAGCCAGGTGTGCTTTCTGCTCTGTCAGTCATATTCTCCTATCTTTCTGAAAGGTGAAATAAAAGAGAAGCTCTTTTTCATTTTTTTTTTAAAAATTATTAAAATGTCCTTGTCTCCCCACATTGTCCACTGAGGCCCTTAGAAAGACTCATTTTAAATGTAATGTCCCTGTGGCTCCACATATTCTCAGATTTGCTTTTCCTTGGCACTTTTGTTATCTTGATTATGCTCTTGTCATTGAAATTCAATTAAACTGATGAAAAGCAGACTTTAAAAACCCTGGTATAATGGAAAGAAAATTGACTTGGATGGAAATTTAGCAAATTATAGTTCCAAAGTAAACTTTTATCTGGACAACACATGCAATTAAATTCATGAGAAAGGAATCAATCTTGTAGGGGGGTTTATAAATTTTATTAATCTTTTCAGATGAATAAACCAAACTTTTAGCCTTGTGGATTTTCCCTATTATTGTCTGCTTTCTATTTTGCTGATTTCTGCTCTCATTGTTCATTATTTCCTTCTTTCTACTTTTTCTGAGTTTAATATGTGGTTTCTTTTCTAGTTTCTTGAGATGAGAGCTTAGAGCACTGACCTTCATCCTTTCTTCTTTTTTGATACATGCATTTAAAACTATGCACTTTCCTTCAAACACTGCATAAGTTTTGCACATTGTATGTTGTTTTCATATGTTGTATTTTCATTGTTGTTCACTTCAAAATATGTTCTTGTTTTAACCTTTTCTTTTGACCCATGGGTTATTTAGAAGCCTATTGCTTATTTTCTAAATATTTGGGGGTTTTCTAGTTATTTTCCTGTTACTGATATCTAACTTAATTTCACTATGACCAAAGAACATACTCTGCATGATTTCAGTAATTTGAAGTCTTGAGACTTGCTTTACAACCTAGCACATAGTCTATGTTGGTAAATTTTCAATGCATACTTATATGAATATGTACTGTATAATTGTTGGATGTAATATATTAAGTTCATGAATTATTTTATATTGGTTAATTGTCTTATTCAAATCCTCTGTGTTCTTAGTGATCGCTTTTCTTTTTTTCCTCCTGCTTGTTCTTTTAGTAACAGAAAGGGTTATGTTAAAAAATCTTTATCTTCGACTAGGGATTTATTTAATTCTCCATACAATTGTCAACTCCCCCTCCCCCAAAAAAACAACCCTGATGTGGTCATTTTAATATCAGATAAAGTAGTTTGAAGGCAGCCCTGCCCAACACAACTTTCTGTGATGATGGACATGTTCTCTGTGTGATCCCATGGTGTAGCCACTAGCCACATGCAGCTGTTGAGCAAATGAAATGTGACTAGTACAAAGGAGGGACTGAATTGTTTAATTTTTCCTTAATTTAAATTAATTAAAGGCACATGGCTAGTGGCTACTGTATCAGACAGCATTACTTTAAGGCAAGAAGATAAAGGAAGGACATTTCATAATGATAAAAAGATCAATTTAACTGAGAAACATAACAATACTAAACATATATGCACCCGATAATTATACCTTCAAACTACATGAAACAAAAATTGACAGATTTAATATGCTGAAATATGTTCAAAGAGATAATGCTTGGGGGGATGGGGATGGGGGTGGGGGAGGGGATGGGTGTATACCTACATGATGAGTGCGATGTGCACTGTCTGGGGAATGGACATGCTTGAAGCTCTGACTCGGGGGGATGGGGGGGCATGTGCAATATATATAACCTGAACTTTTGTACCCCCATAATAAGCTGAAATAAAAAAAAAAGAGATAATGCTTACAACATGGGGACTCCCAGTATCTTTCCTGCCTCCAAAATACCGAACTCACAAATAACCAAAAGTACTTATGATCTGTTTAACTAGGAAAAAAAAAAAAAGTGATCTAGTGCCCAAAACCTGTAGCCTCCAAAGAGGCATGTATATGATTAGGGGATAACTGGAAAGGTGATCCAGTATGGGAATCTAGGAATATAGGAAAAGAGTACTAGAATTTCCACTTGTAAGAACAATTAGCTTTACTCACACCTATTATAAATTTTGACACTGGTGCCACATTAGTGTGTTAGATGGTTATGAGTGCCTTACAGTGCTCCCGGCCTTGGAGGAAAGATGTGAGGGAAACACCCTGAGGGCTTGGGACATTGGTGCCTTTGTTTATACAGTGACTTTCAGCTTCCTGCAACACATTCAGTTCATACAAGCCCAGGTTAAGTGTATTTACAGGCTACTTTATATGCTTTAGCCAAACAAACCCTCACCAAATAGACTAAATTTCTGCAAAGACATGGAAACTAGCCATATTAACAATTACGCCAGTGGTAAACAAAAGGAGACTGGCAGAGTTGACATTTCCCCCTTTCCTACATGTTGAGGTGAATGAACAATCAGATATCACAGGAGAATCAGCTTAAAAAGTAATATCATTAAGAAGACTATTTGAAGTATGGATTTACCTTCCTTTACAACTAACAATGAACCTTGCCTTAAGTGTATAGCATGTTAATGAAAGTGGAAAATCATTGTAATTAGCAGGGCACTTAAAAATTAAGCATCCATCAAAAAGTCAAACCTTTGATGGGATTGAATAAAAGGAGCATAATGACACAGTAACCACCACAAAGGATGAACTTCTTCCATTTCAACCATCAAATCTCCATGAGGAATCTTTTTTTTCCCTAGCAGGGAAACCCATTAAAACGAAGTACTGAAAAAAAAATTCTAAACTTAGCATCAGCTTTTTAGATTTCTGTATCAAAGTGTTAAACCAAGAGTTTTGAGGCCGGGCGAGGTGGCTCACGCCTGTAATCCTAGCACTCTGGGAGGCCGAGGTGGGTGGATGGCTCGAGGTCAGGAGTTCAAGACCAGCCTGAGCAAGAGCGAGACCCTGTCTCTACTAAAAATAGAAAGAAATTAGCCGGACAACTAAAAATATAGATAGAAAAAATTAGCCGGGCATGGTGGTGCATGCCTGTAGTCCCAGCTACTGGGGAGGCTGAGGCCTGTAGTCCCAGCTACTCAGGAGGCTGAGGCAGAAGGATCGCCTGAGCCCAGGAGTTTGAGGTTGCTGTGAGCTAGGCTGACGCCACGGCACTCTAGCCTGGGCAACAGAGTGAGACTCTGTCTCCAAAAAAAAAAAAAAAGAGTTTAGAAAATTATGACGTCTATTCAAACACATATGCTCTCATTTGAGAGTGAAGAGTTGTTTGAATCATTAGCAAATAATATAAAACATTATTTTCATCTTTATCCTTTTTATTAATTTTATTTCATCATAATTTAAAAATATACTTGTATATTATACATTCACTTATAATGAATGTATGTGCTAGTTTAATACCTATAATGTACAAATGAGTGAATAAATGAATTTGCCTATGGTTGGGGGCAGTACTCAATTTTTTAGGAGCATAAAATTGAAAAGTTTAGATACCACTGCCCTAAACGACTGGCTATATATTTAATTTTGTCCTAGCATGAAAGTAAAAGCCATTGGGTTGCCAGTGCCTAACTCTAATTTTCAAAAAAATGAAATTTGCCAAAACAAGATCTATGCTAAATACTACCTTACAGGAGTTCTGTATACTTATAGTATAGAAACTCCTCGAAATTTCTGTCTAGATGATGCCACAAGGTTATGATTATTCACAACTTGGTAAAACACAAATGGGTGAAATATTGTCATTCCCCAAGTTTGAATGCTCAATTTCATTTCAGTAGATTTTGTCTGTTTCCTGATAGTTTTTAAACTCAAGGTGTTAACATTAACTAAAGAATATATATTCAGAATATAAGATTTCTTCTCTTTTATATTTTGGCCTGTTGTTATCCTCCCATCATTTTAACTATCAAGTCCATGAATAAAACCTGTTAAGTACTGAATCCACATAATCTCTTCAGTTCAAAATGAAATAAAACAAAACACTTCAGGAAAAGACTTTGCATTGCCATGAAATACTTTCTGTGGTTCAAAACCACACTTCTGAATAAATTGTAAGGCTGGATCCATAAAAGGTTAAGACTGGTAATCATTAGCAGGAAACAATAACAAGAAATAATTCTAACTGTTTGATATAAGGTTGACAAAAGCCATCAAACTTGATCAAATATTAAAAATTCATATTAAAGATATATTCATGCACTTGCCATGTAAGCATTTTTACTGACTGCTTATCCCTGTGCTTGAGTAAAATGGTCCTGACCGTTCTGCCAGGCTTTTAGAATAATGCAAAACATGGCATTTGCTGTAGTTAAATCTCATTCTATTTTATGCTCATGACATCATTTCCTTGTTTTACCCCAATTTTTT
>CM052436.1:190855830-190919666 GCA_028533085.1 Varecia variegata | reverse complement strand
TTTAATATCAATTATCACGAGTGTTAAGAGTGGAGATTATAAGTCAGGAGTTGCATGCACACGTTTACTCCTGCCAGCAAAAGGATTTGTCTTACGGGAGGATAGAGGTAGAAAGGCACATAAAACTTGGGTTCCAACTGAACCTGGAATTAAGAGAACTGTTGATTTCAATTACTATGATTGTACTGATTTCGTTTTCATCAAGATCTGTTTTAGAAGGAAAAAGGCAAACAAATTAGCCTCATCATTCCCACAAGGGAAAAAAATAATCTGTCTGTATTTATAATAGTCATCATAAAGGGTTCTGTTCTTTAAAATACAGCCATAGCTAAAGGTAATTAAGGTAACAGTGACAAAGCCTCTTGTTTTAGAAATGACTCCATAAAATGACTTAATAGCCACTACTCACACATTTTAAGGAAACTGCCTTGTGAGGTAACAGCAGGCTACTTCTACATGTAGGTTGCAATCATAGAAAATGCTGATGAAGTACGTTTTATTAGTTTTCTTTTTCACTTTTAAATGTGGCAGGATGCTATGCCTGCCTATAAAATAAAAGCCGATTTCCAAATTAAAAAGAGGGGAGAAGTTGTTCAGTACAATGGGTGGCTCAGGTCACATTATTCTGGATGAAATTCAGTCTGAAAGGGGTCTCTACCAAATTGTAAGAGAAAATGGAATCAACGTAGGGTTCTGTGTTGAATTTACTCTTACAAAATTTCTGAAATCATTGCCTCCAAAAAAGGCATACTGGTCAAAGTTTTAGTGAAGTTATGAAAGCTTGGAACTTTCAAAGAGGGAGTTCATGGCTTGTCTGGGACAATTTGCTCAAGCCAGTCCCTCTGCAGACATTCCACCTTTTCCAGGCCTCTTGTAAGATCTAACTCATCCTTTTCCACCCAACTCACCTTGTCCTTTCCCTTGTGTAGCTTCCTTAGAGCAATCACTCTTTCCCTGGAGTTTGTCTACCTATGGCCCATCCCACATGGCCCAGGCCTTATCTCATCTCATCTCTTCATTCCACTTGGTTATATCACCCTACTGAGATTACCAGTGAACTAAAAGCAGGGACTGTGCCCTTCTGTCTTTAGAAGCTCGCCCTCTTATATTTCCAGGTTGGCTGACCAAGGTGCAGGATGGTGCCAAGGCTTGGCTCATCCAGGACACCCATTAGTGCTGCTTCAGTGCAGTCCATGAGACAGGACTCAGCGGCCCCGTCAGCCCCACAGCAAATTCCAGAGAAGAATTCTCAGTGATTCTATGACATGTGAATAGAACGTGGGCGACAATATGTAAAAATAAAAAACCAACAACACACAAATCAGCTCTGAATATTTTGCAGTCCACAACACAAGCACTTGTTTTAAAAGTACTAAAGAAATCTAATTGAAAGATTAAAAGCAGGTAGGTAGGCTTTGGAGTCTGTTGTAATTATGTTTGATTCCTGGTTCTATTACCTGTGTGTTGTGTGACCAGTCACTTAACTGCTTTGAGGTCTTCATTTCTTCATTTGCAGGTGTGTGTGGTGTGTTGGGGGTGGGTGGGTGATGGGAGTTATATTCGTATCTACTTCCCAGGTTTATTGGGGCATGATGCATAGTATTAAACCTAGATACCACTGGATCTGCTGGGTCATATGGCCCAAGTGGCAGAGCAGCTGGCACAGTAGCCTGGACCTGTTATAGAACCTTCACTTGATCTGGGCTCCACTCAAAACTAGCAGCTTTTTGGGTCACTCAGTAAATAGGCAAGAGTAACACACTCAAATGAGGAGTATGTTGCCTCCAAAATCCAGAGAGGCCACTAGGCATTGTGCCTCTTCTTTGGTTGTAGGAGGGGCCAGATGCAACAACTTACCCTTCACCTTAGAAGGGTTATCTCAACTTGTCCCATACCACTGGATTCCTAGAAATTTCACTGAGGTAGAAGGTCCCTGAACTTTTGTCAGATTTATTTCCCACCCTCTGACATGCAAATGTCTTACCAGTAAGTCCAGAGTAGTTTCTTCTTCTTGCTCACTAGGTCTAATCACGTACTGTCATTGATGTAACGGACCAGTGTGATAAAAGACAATCAAGACCCTATGAACTAAATTGTAACACAGCGCTGGGGAACTGATATGCCCCTGAGGTGTACTGCTGGCCCTGCCAGCTGAAAGCAAATTTTTTCTGGGAGGTACTTATTGACAACAGTGGGGAGAAAGGCATTTGCAGGACCAATAGCTGCATACCAGGTACCAGGGATGTGCTAATTCACTCGAGCAATGAAACCACATCTAGTACAGTAGCTGCAATGGGAATTATCACCTGGTTAAACTTTCCACTCTTACTCTCCAAGATCCTTCTGTCTTCTGCACGGGCCAAGCGAGTTGAATGGGAATGTGATGGGAACCCCCACTCCTGCATCTTTCAAGTTCTTAGCACTAATTTCTGCCGTCCTGCAGAAATGTGGTATTGCTTTTAGTTTACAATTTTCCTAGGCAGAAGTAGTTCTAGTGGCTTCCACTTGGCCTTTCCCACCATAATAGCCCTCACCCCACAAGTCAGGGAAGCAATGTGGGGATTCTGCCAGCTATAGAGTAGATCTGTTCCAAGTATACATTCCAGAACTGGGTCTCCAAACTCATCCATAACCACAGGTTTGGGGACCCACTGGGTCAATTATGAGATGAACCTGCGCTAAAACTCTACTGATCACCTGACCTCTATGAGCCCATACTCTGAATGGTGGACCACAGAGATGTTTTGAGTCTTCTGGAATTGGTGTCAGTTTAGAGACAGTATTCAATAGGCCCCCAAAGATCTGATGATTTCCTTTTCCTCAAAGCACAGTTATCCTGGTAAAAGGCCATAGGTCCATTTGGAGAAGGCTGGGAGAAAGGTTAATAGTATAGATTTTCAGTAGTGCACAGGACTTTCTCCTCAAAGAAACTCAGCCTCCCCTTCACTGAAGAGGTGCTAGGTCTGCAAACTGGCTCAAGTGTGGGAATTGAGGGGCAGTGACTCTGTTTTTATGATTCAGGTAAGACATTTTTAAAATTTAACTTAGAACTTTTCTTCTTTATACAGATCAATTAAGAACTTAGGAGGCTTCCTACCTATTTCACTTCTAGGAACACCAGGATCAACTAGTCCATGCCACGATTCTGCAGGAGTCAGACTATTTTGATAGCTGCATGACTCTGCTGTTCATCATGGTACCCATGCCCACCTTGCCTTGGTGGTTTCATGCTGCCACCTGGCCCCTGCCATGCCAGGATCCAGCTATTCCCACTGCATTCCGGTTTCCCAATTCAGTGACTACAGTTCCCGTTGTCAGGTCTGGCCTACAGAGAAGAGTGATACAGAGCTCTTCAAAGATGCCAGGAATCCCTCACAAATTTATTTCTCACAGTTGAGGTGAATGTTATGTCTTCTAGAACATACTGGTGTGGGTGAGTCGGTCTTAAATGACAAATCCATTCTAACATTCCAGTCTCCCCAAGTCATTTAATGCCTTCCTCTACATTAAACAAAGGCAGGTCTGGCATTTCCAGCTTGTCCACTGTGGGCCACCTTTTGGTCCATGTTTCATCCAACTGACAAATTATTACAGCCCTTTGTAAATCCCTCAGCTGCAAAATAAAATGTAGGCTCTCTGCTGAATGAGCCTGTATCAATAAATTCAGCCTGATTCAACTTGATGTTCCTTCTACCATTATCTCATACTCTTAATATCCATACCCTCACATATCTCCCAGATTTTTCTCTGTATAAATTAGAAAACTTAAGTAGTTCTTTTGGAGTGCAGCATACCTCCTCATGGGTTATACTTTATACCTCCCCTTCAGGGGCCTGCTGGGACTTGAATGTCATGGGTCTAGAAACAAAGAAGGGTGGTACGAGTGGGTCCTGAGGAGACTCCACATTGTCTTGCAAGGCAGCTGCCTCCAGGGAGGCCCTGACAGTCTCCTCAGCTGATGCGGGGTTAATGGCCTTAGAAAGGAGTGGAGAGGCCTCTTCCACTGGCAATGAACCATTATGATAATTTAGGGGCTCAATGTCCCCACCTTCATCAGGGTCTTCCCACACATCCCCGTTCCAACATTCAGGATCCTGGTCCTTCGTAATCAATGCCCTCACTGAGGTAGACACCATATGAGCTTGGGAGTTCAATTTGTGTTGTAATTTAGCCAGCTGCAGGGTGAGACTCTGCATTGGATTTTCAGTGATCTCAGCCCTCGGGCTATAGGAGATAAGGGTCTCCTTGAGGGCACACAACGGCATGCCGCCTCTCAGATCACTGATGTGGTGCTTGGCCTGGGAATTCAAATCCCCGAGCTCATCCTTTTCTTTCTCCATTTTGTTCAATGACAATAGGAGCTACTGGCCAATCTCACTGTATTTGTTATTTCACCAAACATGTTAAAAAATCATCATATACATAGTCATCCAGATCTTCTCTTCTTGTAAGTGGCTGGTTAGGTGTATCCAATGGTGACATTTTATGTATTTCTATTGCTGGTGCACCATGGATGGTCAATGGTCTCTTTACTAATAGAAATAAAGTCATTAGCGTCTTTAAATCTGATCAGATGAGAGGGCCAATGCCAGGAACCTCAGAATCAATTCAGAAAACACATCCTTAAAATTCTGTTCCTCTAGAACCACTTTTGGTACAAAAATCTGTATTAGTCATGGTTTTCCAGAGAGACAGAACTGATAGGGTGTGTGTGAGTGTGCGCGTGTGTGCATGTGTGTATGTGGAGGTATGCGTGTGCATACGTGTGTGTGTGTGTGTGTGTGTGTGTGCGCGCGCGCACGCTTACGTCATTGGTTCTCAGGCCTTCAGCCTCAGACTGAATGTCTGGGCACCTTGTGTCCCAGTCAAGTTGACACATAAAATTAATTATCATACTATGTAGAGATTGAAAAGATGGCTACAGTTGTTTTTCAGCTCCTCCCATGAAGACTTAGAATCTATCTCCTGCCCCTTGAACCTGGGCTGGCCTTGGGATTTGCTTTGGACAGTAGAATGTGGTAGAAGTGACAATATGCCAGCATTGAGCTTAGACCTCAAGACATCTGTATGCTTCTGCTTTGGGGCAAGCCTGGACTAGCCTGCTGGAAGATGAGGGACACAGGGCCCAATCAATCCCACCGTCCCAACTGCCAGCCAGCCAGCTGCCAGACAGGTGGGCGAGGCCATCCTCAACCAGCCAGACTTCAGCTCATCTGCCAGCTGCACACAGACACCTGACTAAGCCCAGCTGAGATCTGCCGAGCCCATGCCAGATCCTCAGAGAGGCCCAGCTGACCCACAGACTTGTGAGCAAGAACATATGGTTATTCTTTTGAGTCACTAAGTGTTGAGGTGGTTTGTTGTACAGTGAAAGCTGACTGACCCAGTGCCTCGTCAGTCATTTTAAGTTCGAGGCATCTGCTCTAGACTATTTCCTGTGCCCTCTGAGGTGGGAATCGTTAAATATTTATGGAGAAGGTATTAAACCTAATATGCAGTTTATAAAACATAAACACTCATAAGCTGGTTCCACAGCAAGCCTGTATGCAAGTGCGGGACCATTGCAGACAGATAGCCCAACTCAAGAGTC
This sequence comes from Varecia variegata, assembly GCA_028533085.1. NCBI lineage: Eukaryota > Metazoa > Chordata > Mammalia > Primates > Lemuridae > Varecia > Varecia variegata. Next base: position 190,914,076 of record CM052436.1, on the reverse strand, counting down.
CATGAATGAATTCAACCCATGAATACTCAGGACAGGCTAGTCACACAAGACATGCACGGAATTCTCTGTGTCTGTGAGTGAGCAGATCTCCATAAATAAGTCACAATAAAATCTGACGAAGCACTTTTTGCATAGCATAGATCTCTAAAGCCTATGGTTAAGGACTTAAAGTCAAGGTTTTCATGGATATAATTGGAAGAAATATCCGTGAAAAGAAAAGAGGATGACAAAGGTAGACACTCTGAAATAAATCTAACAAAGTATCAAAAAGCAGGCAAAAGCCATTGCCATGGACAGCCAGGTCTGCCACCAGCCTCACCCTAAGACTCCCCTGAACTTACCTGCTACTCATCTCTGCTGGGTCTCTGTCCCTCCTGCACTTACTGCCTTGTCATTCAACTAGCCCGGTCATTAGCTCTTGAAACTCACTCTGCCTAGGAAGCTCTCTCCACAGATATCTTAGGGCTTGCTCAACTGATCTCCTGTGGTGGTTAATTCTATGAGCTGACTTGACACCTTCCTCTTGAAGATCACCTTCTCAGTAAAGCCTTCCCTAACCATCCTATCAAGAATAGAAAACTTCTACTTCCTATTCCTTCTTCTTCCTTTAATTTTCTCTGTAGTTTTTGCTACCATCCAACATGTTATAATTTTACTTCTTTATTTCACTTATTGCTTGCCTATGAAAACTCCATGGGAGCATGGATTTTTGTCCATTCCCCCTCTCACTGTATCCCCAACATGCAGAACGATGGCTGGCACATAGTAGATGCTCAATAAATACTTTTAAATGAATGAACTTGAGAAGAAAGAAATTTGCTAGTTGAAGAGTTGCTTTTATCATCTATTTTCTTCTGAGCTCCACAAATTTCACACACACAGCCCACAGGGAATGTGGTTGCAATAGTCTGTACTAACAGCCATGGAAACTGTTCCGGAAGGATGTGCAAGAGCACGGAAGGGAAAAAGCAGTCATCAGGGAGGGTACCAATCAATCAATAAATGGAGGAAACAGAATCTATTGTTAGTGTATTAGTTTTCTGTGGTTACTGTAACAACTTACTGAAAATTGAGTGGCTTAAAACAATAGAAAATTAATTTTCTCACAGTTCTAGAGGCTGGAAGTCTGAAATCAAGGCAGCAGCAGGACACACTCCCTTGGGAGAATCAGTTCCTTGCTTCTTCCAGCTTCTAGTAGCTGCTGGTATTCCCTGACCCGGCCTGGCATCACTCCAATCTGTGCCTCCGTGGTCACAGTGGCTCCTCTTCTGTCTGTGTGAAGTGGCTCACTGCCTCCCTCGTGTAAGGACCCGTCGTTGGATTGAAAGCCCACCTGAATACACCGGGATGATCTCCTCATTGCAAAATCTTTACCTTAGTTACATCTTTAAAGGCCTTTTTTTTCCCCCCCAAATAAGGTAACATTCACAGATTCTGGGAATTAGGATGAGGCCATATTTTGGGGGGACCATCACTCAATCCATTACAGTCAGGTTAAAATGCTGGAGTTTTCTATGATTCCACGATGACAGCCCTTGATAGTGTCGTGCAGCTGCCAACATGGGGTACTCTCTGAGGAATGTGGGCCTTTGTCATCAAGATAACTAAACCTGCTTGGGGTTCCCCAAGGACTCGAATGAATCCGTCTGGTAAAGTATGAAACAGTTACTTATTATAGCAAAAATCTTTTCTCAGGAGGCCTTGCTCTGAAAGCAAGATCAAATGTTTTCTTTAGACAAGGGTGTCATCTGCGGGTCAGGCTTTCGATTCTGATTCTTTCGTCTCATTTGCCATAATCTTATCACAGGGATTCTTATAATCTGGCTCAAGAGCTATCATGTGCTCTAATCCATGGAAAGGAAATACCCTGCACTTGGCACTCAAGTTTTTAAAAACATCAGCGGTCATCAAGGTCATCTTTCAAGCAATGACGCAGCACAAGGACATGAGAAGAGATCCAAGTTCAGAATTTCTGGCTGTTTTTTTCTCCTACTAGTCTCTGTATTCCATGACTGCATTTTCACCTTCCCCTGACATTCAGGAGGCCTGAAACTTTTAAATTAAATTTAATTTGTTTAAAGTATTATAATGGGCAGTATTCAGGACCAAGTGTTCTGCGATTTATTCAAATATCCTATATAACTCCCCATTTCCCTGAGTAAGTATAAACAACTGTTCTACTTAAATTTTAAGACCACTAAATTTTATTACAGCCAGTAATAGTTTCTTTTTTGCTGTTAGAAGTGGAACCACTTAAGACTCAGTCTTTAACATCCTTAAACCAATAAAATTTCTATTAAACGGTCATATACCAGTGGCAAGTTTTATCTACTGAGTGAGTACGTAAGTCTGATCCTGACTTTAAAAACCCTTTGAAAATTAAACATTAACTGAAAAAAATGGGGAAGTATTTGTAAAATTTATTTCCAAAAATTAATTTATCAAAAAAATAACCATTTGAACTTTTTTATTTGGGGGATTAGCTTTCAGTAAAAGGAGGCACATTACAATAAAAGAAACTGGTGGGATTTATTCAACATGTCAATATCTAAGGTATGACCTGGGGTCTTAGTGATGGACTCCACTCTTTTTAAAAACTTATATCTAGTAGTACAGTAAAACCATATAAAAGCAAATTTTTCTTAAATACATAAGACAAACTTCAATCCAGATTGGGTGCTCTAGAGGGCCTTTTCCTGCATGCTTGTCTCCTCAGTCAACAAGACCCTGAGAAGTTGCAGGAATATGCAGGCACAGACTTGAAGTCCGGCTTCATCTCCAATGTCGTAGAAAGAGACTGAACATTGGTAGGGCAGAGCCCTGTGCCCCTCTGTGTCACTTGCACAGAGCCTGGGGAGAGTGACCTCTTGGAGACCTTACTCAGACCAGACCTTACTCTTTTATAATGACTGGACCTTCATATTCATGACCCTAAGACACTGTAAGCCAAGGCCACATAATCCAATTAGAGCTAAAAGCAGGAAGTTTAGGAAAATTTTTAAATAAGTAAATGAGAGAAAGAAGGGTCACTGTTTAACCTGTGGTCAATATGCTAATAACACCTGATGTGGCTGTCCCTCACGTGGCAGACAGATGTGTGGGCAGGGAAACAGCAGGGCTGCCCTCCTCTCTTGCCCAGGATGCTGGGAGCAGCTGGAAGAGACTCTGATGGCAGTGGAGGCCTCTACCTGTGCAGACGAGCTGCTCCTAAGGGTTCTAATGTCTGACACGTGGGGGATTCTGGGTTTCCCTGCATCATCCATACAAAATCTGGGCTAGAATATCTATCCTGCCTAGATATACTGATGCCAGCCTTTGGACAGATTTTACTACAATTAATACATGGAGACTCATTCGGTAGGTTCTCGTGGACTCAATTTTTTTTTTAAACAACTATAAAGTTTAGCTTTCTTTAGAAACGATACTTGATCTGATACATAAAAGAAAATGAAGTAATGAGTTCATGGTCCTGATTCTTTTATCTTCCTTAATCCTTGGCTGGGAACATTCTTATTGTAACAAAAGTGAATTGGGTGGACCTTACCTATGCTTTCTTCTCAGGGACATAAAAGCAGAATATCACCATTTTATGGATTATAGGAATAGCCTCCTAACTGGTTTCCTGGTTTCCCTCTCCAATTCATTCTCCACATCACACTCAAAGAGATTCTGCTACAACAGAAATTGGATCATGCTCTTCAATGCCTGCTATTGTCTTCTGAATAAAGCCCCAAGTATTTTATGCTTCTTGCAATGGTCTTGCATGCTCTGGCCCCATTTTCTCCCCTAGTCTCATCTCTTTTTCTTGGAATTGACTTTTTTCAGATCCTCCATTGGTTCTTTTGCTTTGGGGCAGCTGCACCTGCTGCTCCCTCTAACTGGAACCCCCTCCCACCACTTCTGGAGTTCTCACTCCTACTCACATGTCTGTTATTGCCTTAAATTTCACATCCTCTAGATGTGATACAAATTGAAGCTACGACTGTTTTATTAATGGGCCATTTTCTGGCCCAGCAGCTATAAATCAGAGACCACTGGTAGTATAAGCATATTAAAAAGAGATTTAGGATCATATATGTAGACAATTGAAGCAATTACCAATAATATATTGGCTTCGTGATAGTTTCTGACAGAACCCTCTATTTGGCATGGGATACTCTACGTTCTGAAAAAATATCTAGCACATCCAAAGCTGCCCCCGTGTGCTTCAGGGCTTTTAAGAGTAATTTCAAAATGAATGCACATTTTTACTCTGGATACCTTTTAGTTTTGTTTCATTTTAAAACCTAATGGTGTATACATTGCTGAATAGTTTGTTTTACCTTCCCTATTCTTTAATATTAAATTGAATTAAATAAATAAGACACATCAGTGAGAAATAGAAATGTCAAAATGGCTGATGGTTAGCTCCCTTTGACTATGGAAGTATCGGTCCATGGACTCCTTCCAGGCCTGCGTCAGCAGGGCATTCTGTACTGAACTAAGTAGAAATCCTCAAATCCACAGAACACTCCTGAAAGCATCTTTTAATGGAGGATGTACAAAAAGACAGTACAAGCTAAAGTAGGTATGTAAGGATCAGGCCCAGAAATCGTTTTAAAGATTCTAAGTCTAAATTGCACCATGGTGTTAATCTGAATTACCCCTTATTGGCCAAGGGGTGGGCCAAGGTCAGTGGGGATTCGCATTTGTGCCTGAACCTCGGCTATGCCCGAGAAAACTTGGACAACAATCTTTTGGGTCACAGACTTTTCCTGATGACTTACTCCTTTGAAGTCAGTTATGCTTAAGACTAATACTGAGGAATTAGAGGCTTAAACAAAATGTATTCCTGGAGGATTTTTTCTGCCACATTTTATTATGAAAATCTCTGAACATATAGAACAGTTGAAAGAAGTTTATAGTGGAAACCAGTATACCCACAAATAGATTCTACTATTAACACTTTAACATACTCGCTTTATCTTATGTCTACCTCATTTATGTTTTGGATGCATTTCAAAGGAATTTGCAGACATTAATAAAAATATTTCAGCATATGAGTCATTAAACTAAGATTCATGAGGGTTAAGAAGGGATCTCTGTAAGAGAAGTATGATTCTCCTTCTCAAACACTAATTCCCCTGGGCCTAGGAATTCCCTGGGTGTCCCTAAAGTGATAATCTATTAGGACAAAGCCATGCATTTCGTCTTTTCCTAAATCACTATTTATAAGCATACCAGAGAAGGAAAAAAAAGGTGTTCTCCTCCCTACTCTTCATACAATCTTGTCCATCAACATTATCGAATGGGTTGGCTGCGTTCCGTAGGGTGCTTTGTCAATTCACAGGTAGAGAAGACACATTCCTAGCCCTGCAGAAATTCTCAATAGCTTTGTGGCATTTCTGATAGGGAATGACTTAATGAAGTTCTTGCATGTATTTAAGCCTTGCCCAATATGAGACGACATAGTCTTATGAGGCTCATCCTCAAGAGACGGGAAGAGATGGTAGTAATGAGAGAAGATTGATGCTGGGTTGGCTCAGGTCCCACTGCAAAATAATTTTTCATTGTCTCAGACATTTGCCTAAGAGAATGTTAAAAAGATAATTGGCATTTCTGTCAAGAGGGTAAGTGAATTTCCTTGTTTCATATTGTCAAGCCTTTGAGAGAACTTAATCTTCCTTTTGACAATGGGGAAGATGGTGGATTATAGAGACAAGTGAGCTTTTGAGAGTATTCTAAAAAAATTAAAAAGACATTGAGAAAACTGAGGGTTCAATGAAGCCCTTTGGATGTACATTAAAGGCCACCTCCAATGTTTCCGGGGTCTTCACCTCAATCAACCATCAAATCCTAAAATGCAGGGGATCCTACAGCAATGAAATCAGAGTATGAGCTCTGGATACACTTTCCCTTTTCCGTATTGATTTCATTTTCCAAAACTATGCAGAGTATTCTTTATTAAAGTGATTTATGACACCGCTCTTTTCCTTCATCTCAAGGGTTGGCAAAGTTTCCTGTAAAGAGCCAGAGAATTTAGACTTTGCAGGCTGTACAGTCTTTGTCACAACTACTCAATTCAGCTGTTATAGTGTGAAGACGTAGACAATGCACGAATGAATGGGCATGGTTGTGTTCCATAAAACTTTAAGGACACTAAAATGTGAATTTCACATGATTTACATGTGTTCTGAAATATTCTTCTTCTTTTGATCATTCCAAGATGTCAGAATCATTCTTAGGGCATGGGCTGTGCAAAAAAAGGGAAGCAGCCTGGATTTGATCCCCGTTTTTGGTTAGCACTGTTCAAGAGAACTTTCTGTGACGGTGGAAAAGGTGAATATTGGCACCGTCCAACCCTGTAGCCACAGGCTACAGGGGAATATTAAGCCCATGAAAGGTGGCTAGTGTGGCTGAGAAACTAAATTTTTAATTTTATAATTTAAATTTGAATAGCTATGTGTGGTTAGTACTTACCGCACTGGGCAGTGCAGCTCCATAATCATCTTTCCTACTAACTTGGAAAAACATTCTTATCTCTTGCCTACACTAAAATTAACAAAAAAATCCTTCCCTTTGCTGCTTAAGTTATATTGTTAGGGCTCCCTCTGGAACAGTTGAGGTTTTTGTTTCTTATATCATAGCAAACACAGGTAAACACACCTAGCACATGCCAATACCTATAGGGCACATGCACACATGCACACACAGTCGCAAAGCAGCTCCTTGTTAGAATTCCATCAGTACCAAATTCATACAACAAGTAATCATGGGGGAAAAATGCCTATCAATTAATTAATAAGGATTTTCCACCCCTATTCAATGTCTACTATAAAAATACAATACTGGAGAATGAAAACTATTGAATAGTATAAATTTCAACTTTTCTGTTGGGTACCTCAATTATTTGTTACAAAATCCTATACCTCCTTAAAAAAAAATCTTATACCTCCTTTAGACAGCTTGCAATAATGGATTTTCAAAATTGACCTAAGAGATGTCATCTTCTGAAATATGCAAAGTGATCATTTCCAAGTCAATGACAGTACACAAACTCCAGGTCATCATCTCAGATCAAATCATCAAATCTCAGCACCTCACACTGAGCTCACAGGTCAAAGCCAGAGAAACTGACCAGTGAAACACAAAAGCATGAAATCACTAGCATTTAAATGGTTTTGGTAATAAGCATCATTTAGCACACCCATGAGGTCTTATTCATTAAAAAAATGACACAATTATATTCTTCATCTTGATTAAATCCATTTATGGTGAAACTTTGTCATCACTGGCAATGATGATTTGGGGTGAATTAAGGCAATTCTACAGTGAGAGATGGATGACAGTTGTCTGTCATGGGTAAAACAAAACAATAGGGAAGAAGGTCACATTCATGGTGAGAAAATAAAGACTTTCCCTTACAATCTTAGCGCTGTGTTCAGAATAACCCCAGGCCAAGATGCTCCTTGAAAGCTCTTCAGGGCTCCATCTGAGGCCTTGTTCTATTTCTCTTGCTATATTCTTTCCCTTGGGAACCTCATTCACATTTGTACCTTCCTTCCATCTTCCAGTAGTTGCCTGGATACACAAGCCTCATTGTCTTAACATTATTATTCTTTTTTTGCCCTTAAGGCTACTTGCTGTTTCTATGATATACTCTTCCCTCTTCCTCATCCACTTCCTGCCATTCCTGAGTTCCCCTGAATTTCTTGGCATGCAGTAAGATACAGATTAATGAAGCAGAGACAGGACCCATTCAGATTCTAGCATCCAATGAAAATGAAAGACAGAGGATCCATATAGCCAGCATTTAAACTCATGCCGTGATAGCTTTGGATGTACTGTGAAAATATTCTTCTGGGAGCAGGTCCTGGGGTCTGCGCTTGGTGTGTCAACACTTTTTTCCCAAGGTCCCCTTTCCAGAGATAAATTTGTATCCGTCTGACATTGATTCATGTAGCCAGATGGCAAAGGACGGAGCTGGATCACTCAACACAATGTGTGACCTACTTACAGACCCAACAATCTGTGGTTTAATACTAAATAAAAGTATTGAGCCTTTGAGTTAGAAAAATGCAATTTTGTTTGTTGGTTATCTCACATGTGGCACAGACAGTCTGAATGCCGGATACATCAGTTCCGACAAGCAAGGAGCTAAGGTGCTAAACCAGTTCCCCAAGGCTGGATAGGAAGATGCATGGTGGGTGTCATCGCCAGCCCAGTGAGATGCTGACAAAGCCATTGAGAACCAAGAGTGCATGTTTAGGAACCTAAGGAACAAAATGGTCACTGGCAGACAACTGTGATGACCTTATGACATGATGGGAAGTGTCCCAGCGTATTTAGAATTTACAAAATCCTCAAGGGCCTTCTGAATTATCTAAGAGGCATTCCTGCATAGAAGGCTTATGTGGATAGAGCTTGTTCCCTCATGGAAACAGGGTATAAATCAAAGGGATATAAATTAAATACATGCATCCCATAGAAACAAAGATGCAATTAGGAAATACGCCCTCGCGTCAAGACATAATTGTTTCAGAATAGCCTTGTTCAAAAATGACCACAGATATGTCAAATCAAATATCAATATTTCAACATGGCATAACACTAGGTAAAGTGTATATGAATTGTTTAGTAAGCTAATGTAATACTGTTGTCCATAGGTATCCAGGGGAATTGATTCTAGGACGCCCTCCCCCACCCCACACCATGGATACCAAAAATTTCTGGGTGCTCAAGTCCTTCATGGTGTAGTATTTGCAAATAACCTCCACATATCCTCCTGTATACTTTAAATTATCTCTAGATTACTTATAATACCTAATAAAATATAAATGCTCTGTAAATAGTTGTTATACTGCATTATTTAGGGAATAATGACAAGAAAAAAGTCTGTACATGTTCAGTACAGACACAGTTTTTTTTCCTGAATATTTCTGATCTGCAGTTGGTTGAATCCACTGGTGCAGAACCCACAGATATGGAGGGCAGACCGAACCGTATCAGGGACTCTTACAGAGTCATCTCTGTTCTCCTAGTTCACATCTTAATTTTATTGCAACCCATCAATGGTAGAAACATCATTTCATCAATCATTCTTGGAATTCAGAAGGGCTTTCCCAACTGGGGTTTTCAATGACATTTCTGAAGAAGTGTTTAGGAAGATGTATGACTATTGTCTAACCAACTGATCCAGGAACTCATGTTTTGCTGCCTTTTTTTTTTCTTTATCTCTGATATTCTCATCCTTTAATTTCCACACTGGCTTTATGCACCACTATAGAATTAGTGAAGAGACAGGTCCAGAATCCTACCTCTAGCACTTTGGTAACTTGATCTCCAGATTGTTTTCAAATATGTGTCATCACTTTTTTAGTCAGTTGCTCTTTATTTATATTGTCAATCTTAAAAGCACTCACTTAATATTCTGTTTCTCATAATTTCAAAATCTCAAGTTTTTTTTAGGGCTCTTTCTGCTCTCTGTTGTTTTTGCTGGTTCTCACTCATGAATTTTCTTTGTGTTCATTGTGATTGTTTTGATGAACTTCTTGGAACACTATCTGTTGAAGGCCTGGTTTAAAGATGGGTTTCTTCATAAATAAACTGATGAATTAAGCCAGGAGCCCAGAGGATTTCCAGGATGAGACAGATTTGAAATAAATCCTGAGTTTATCAGGTGATGGGAATTCAGGCTTCAAACCCTCATGAGGGCCGGCTTATAACCAAACCATGAATTCTCAGGGAGAATTTTTTTCTCCTCTATTCAATACCAGATTTTGAGACTACCACTTTTCTTGCAATTCGATGTGATAGCAGGCTTATTTTTTATTCATTCATACCCTGAGGATATGTGGCCCTTTGGGGGCCTTTTATTAGACTCATCATTTTGGCTTCATTTCCTGTTCTCCTACTGCCCATATACCATCAAAAAAGGTGAAAGACAGCTTTACCACCCTGCCTACCTCTCTGTGTACCTGGTTTCACTTGGACCCTGTCCTCTGAGCAATTCTTACTTCTTTCCCGTTCACTGATGCACTTAAACATACTTTTTAAAGTTACACAGGGTTTTTAATTGGAAATTCAGGTCTCTACTTTGCTTTTTTGATATTTTTATATCTTAGATCATATGAGCAACAGATGTGGGAATTTATACGGCAGAGGGAAACAGGTGACTTCAGGATTGCTTCAGAATCACTGCCATTCTACTAAAAACCAATCAAGTTTGAAGGGCTCATTAACAGAAATGTGATGATATCAAGGAACCATAATGGCTCCTTTTACTCTGAATTGGATTTTTTTTTTTTTAAAGCTAGAAATAGAAAGAAAGAGGGCACTTGAAAGAAGTGGATCCAGATGAACAGTTAGAGAAAAGCTAAGAATTCCAAACAATCTGCCATTTAAAACTAGTTTTTACCAGTAATGGATTCTTTTACATTAAAATTAAGAATAGTTTCAATCACCCAGATAATACATAAATACTTTATTTCAGGAAACACATGCCAATAAACAATACAGATTGCTGGGAAGCACCTTTTGACCAGCTCCCCAATCTTAGTCCCCTCCCTGGGTTAGCCATGGTTTAAGTTTGGTGTGTAAATGTCCACGACTTCTCTATTTATTCATATTGAGGTTCACAAATGCTCATACAAAGAAACCTAGAGTTTGTTTTGCATTTTAGAAAAGTATTAATATATAGGTGATATGGTATTTTATATGTCTGAATATGTTTTTGTTCTACTCTCTGGCTTAATAGTCTGGCTATAGAATTCTCCATTAAATCATTTTCAAACTTTGAAGGCTTTGCTTCCCTCTTCAGACTTTCAGATTTTCTACAGAGAAGCCTGATCTCATTCTGATTTTCAATTTGTGACCTATAGTGATTTTTTTTCCCCTGAAAATGTTTAAAAGTTTCTCTTTGTTTTGAGAATACTAAAATTTCCCATTTTGAAGACTTAGTGTGGGTTTTTTTTTTTTCTTTCTTGTTGCTGGTCACTCAGTTTGACCTCCATCTGGTAATCAACATTCTTCAGTTGTGAACACGCTTCTTACCATATTTCTTTGACAATTTGCTCTGCTGGGTTTTCTCTTTCTGGCACCCCCTCTCAGCTGGTGTCCTGGGGTCTGGGCACTTAGCTATATCCCTTCTTTTTTCTGAAAAATCAGGTACCTTCCATCCATGTGTTTTCTATTTTCTAATAGGTATTGATCCTTTGTACACTATTGTCTCCTCTTTTGTATTCTCTGACTCTTATTTTTTTTCCACTATCATTTTATAAGAAATCATTAAATGTCATTTCCAGAAATCTGTCCAACAGAAATATGCCAGACTCAAGAATATATATATATGTATACACACACACATTGGATATACAGTATGTGTTCTATATTTTATGGTTTCTGTTGTTATATATTATACATACATGCACATAAGGATATATTAATATATACTGATATCGCTGCTATAGAGAAAAACTATTGACTTTCAAAATTTAGATGGCACACAGCAACTGAATTCTTTTTTATTATATGTTTTCGATTATTTTATGATTAGCAGATAATTTTTGAATAGCTAAATACTTCGAGATCTTATTTCTTCCCTTGTGTTGCATTGGAATTCACTAAGATGGAATATGTCGGGGAAGAGAGCAGTTGGGCTGAGGCTGGGGACAAAGCAGGGAGGCTGGAGACCAGATTTCTGGCCTGGCCCTACCACTGCCTGTCAGTGGCCCTCTCTGGGCCTCTTTCCATATCTGCTAAATGAAGGTGTCAGCCCAACTTATGTCAAAACCCTTTGCATTCCTTATTGTTTATGTCATTTTCTGGAATTCTCTACCTTAGGTTTGCCAAGGTTAGCAATGGCTCTTTTACCCCACCATTGGATGATTATAAATTTACCTGCCCATGGCTCATTAACACATTTCTGTGTGAAAAATAAAAATAGCAGAGCATGGATGGCACTACAGTCTGAACACCAGATGCCAGAAGTCCGGTAGAAAAAAATCCTGTACTAAGGAAAGGAGGATACATCTGGGGAAATGCCATTCCTGGGCACGAGGTAATTAAAGCAAGCCTTCAAGTTTATGCAATCCATTTTTCAATTAATAAGCTTCCTTCCCCCTTTAATTGTGTGTAAATACATAGCAGCTGAAAATGAATAAGGGAAGAAACACAGAGGAAAGCAGACTGGAACAAACAATGCAACAGAACAGAAATTACCCATTTACCTGACATCTGCACAACAGAGAAGGGAAGCACATGATCTGAAACTGAAGGGGACGGGATTTTTAAAATGATGGACATTACACTTGGATAGCTAGTGTGGAGATTGCTGTTCAGCAAGGCACAGTGTGGCATGCTCACTTGGGAATCCGCTTGCTAGTGTCCAAGTAGTGGATTAAAGAATTTAAGAGTTAGGTAATATACATGGCACAAAATTCAAAGAGAACAAGAGGATATTTAGAGGCACCCATCCCCCCCTCCCTATAATCATGTTATATTACAACTTTTTTTTTTTTTTTTTTTGAGACAGAGTCTCGCTCTGTCACCCCGGCTAGAGTGCAGTGGCAACATCACAGCTCACTGCAACCTCAAACTTCTGGGCTCAAGCAATCCTCCTGCCTCAGCTTCCTGAGTAGCTAGAACTACAGGTATGTACCACCTCACCTGGCTTATTTTTCTATTTTTTATTGAGATGGGGTCATGCCCTTGCTCAGGCTGGTCTTGAACTCCTGTCCTCAAGTGATCCTCCTGCCTTGGTATAATACAATTTTATTGACAATAAACTTCCAAGTACTAATACAGGCTTCTTTAGAGCTTGGTACCAACCAAAAAGTAAACCTGCCTTTTAAATATGTTTACACGCGTGCACGTGCGTGCACACACACACACACGCACACGCACGCGCACGAGCACGCGTGCGCTCAAGTACGTATCATTGATGGATGGAGTGCTACTTTAAAACCCACTGTCCTCCAATTTTAAGAGATAAAAGATGTCAAAGGGAAAGATCTATTTGCTATTCTTTGATAAGTGAGTACAGTAATCTCAAGATTGAAAATCTAGGTGTTAAAACGGTTCTCAAAACGCAAGCTTCAGGTTTTCCAGCTAAATTAGTTTTAATTCTTAGATAGCATGTTCTAAAAGGCCACATCCCAGTCAGAATGATGGCAGCAGTGCAACGCAGTCAGTGGACACCATAGACCTTAACTCTTCAGCTTGGGCTCTTGCAAAATCTCACACGATAATTTTTTTCAAATTTTAGTTTTGCCAGTAAGACTTAAATACTAAGGAACTGTAGAAATATAAACGATCAAGATAAAGTTCTAACCAACACATCAAGCAATATATTTAGGCACAAAGTATAAAGAAGATAAAAAATCATTTCTAAAACTCCCAGCTGAGCCCCAGTTCTGGCGGTCATATCAGGGCAGAGGGAAAACCTGCAGATCACATGGAAAGCTTTGGGACGCTGGGCCCTCATACAAGCGTACATTCACCTACTTATATCTCTGTAGGAGAAATCTATTGAAATACCACCAGAAAAGTCAGGAGCCACTCTAATTTTCCTGGTAGGAATATTTAATTTTATTTATTAATTTTTAAAACCTATGCATCACTTCCCAATGTTTCCTCCTGCCTCTTTTATTATGATGATTGGTTTTTTTTTGCATATGTGGTAGGATATTTTATTTTAGAGCTGGTGTTATTAGCTCTTAAGTATGAAACAGACATTTAAAAAAACCAAATTTCTGTCTGTAACTCAGCACAACTGAGCCTCTCTTTAAGCCATGAAACAGCAAACATTTCTTCTTCTGAAAGTGTGAGTTTAAAGGCTTTGTCTAAAAATCTGGCCAATACTTTCTACAAGTGTGTAAATTTGCTAGAGAAAATTATAAGAGCGAACAGGAAAACGCTGGCCCCACCTAAGCCAGTGTGCCTTTTGTGCCTGTGTGACCTAATGTTCATGAAACTGTTTGTTATTCACCTCATTACAAACATCTCTCTGTCACAGCAGGTGTCGGGTCGGGAGAGGACACGGTGTCCAGGAAACCTGAAATCAGGTTAGAAAACTCCCAGGCGACCAAGTCCCTTTCAGTCGACTCCGTGGAGCCAGCACTGCCTACCCAGCCCCTGAGCCGCCTGCCCGTGAAATGGCTGTAATTTACATCGGAGCGGAAATGCCTCCCAGCCCGCTCTCCCTGAAGGCACAGAAGTCACACTTCTAGTGACAGGAAGGGAAGCTGCCCCAGCCTTTCCAACTGTTAGAGGAAATAAACAATTTCCTTTATAGTTTCTTCAAAATTCCACTCCCCATAGGATTGGTGTTTAAAGTTCCCTGGATGAATAGTTCACGCGTTTAAAGCTATCCTTCCTGTTTTCAGCTTCACCAAATGGTGGATAAATCTATTTACCAACTCAGCGTGTCTTCCAAGCGGGAGAAGGGCGGCAGGCTCAGACCTACAATGCTACCCTCTGTATCCTTGCAGGTCTCTGTTGTTAAATAACTGCTGTAGATTTTTCCATGGACTAATGACTGCTGGGCATGTGGGGGTGACAGATGCTCTGGAGGAGTCCGCAGAGTCCACTCCCTACTGGAGTTCAGTTGACTTCAGCCTCTTTGTCTTGTTCCTGGGCTCTCACCAGCCTCCTTATCACCCATCCACCATTTCCCATCACTGGGACAGGTAGGGACTTTCCTGTCCTTTCTAAGACACAGGGAATATGGGGACCCATGAGCCTGGTCCAGAATCTTCCAAATTTTGGCCCAGAAAGTAGAATTCAGGAAGGTACATAGAAAGTCTCACCTCCTGCTCTATTCTCTTTCTCCCCTTCTTCTTCCAACAATTTCATGGCTGTCTTATCCTGAGTTCTATCATCGCTGGGTATATAGTAAGACTCTAGCCCCTCAAGTCTGGTTTCTGTGTTAAAAGAAGCTAAAGGAATTTGGGGAAATCCTTTCTCTTGCAATCCCTGTTTTTCAAGATTTCTGTCTTGCTAATGAGGATTTCCTCTTTTATGAAGCCCCATCCTCCTTTCCTTTCCTGGAGCTGCCTCAGCCTTAGGGGTAAAAACCCTGCAGCAGTATGTGCTTAAGGAGTAAAGAAAATACAGGAGCTCATTATGTGCAAAATATTTTCCCTGCTACACGAGGCTGAGCAAGTTGTAATTACAGGAAAGTAAACATGAAAGTCTCTTGATCAGTAGATGCTTCTCAATATAGCAGCCATGCAGGCCCGTGGTCTTCTCTGTCAGCTCTGAATATATTCAGCTTCTATACTCACCATGTAAGTTGCATAAGTATTATCACTCATGAGCTCAATAGCACAAGAAAACAACATTTAAACAGCATCTACAGAAATCCCTTATTGTTATTGTCCTTGATAATTTAGATTGCACACCCATGAAAATATTATTCTTCCACTGAATATTCACTCATCAGAGGGAAAAACCACCATGCCAACCATCACGGAAGGTGAAATATCTTTTTTCCTATTCTTCCCTGGCATTCATTTTATTTAGCATTTCATGATAAACTAGACTGAACCATAAATTAGAAGAACTCATTAATCTCTTCACTGGGTTTTCCCTGACTTCCCTGTGTTGCTCTTCTAGATTTCTCCTTCCCCTCAAGGCTAAACTTGCAGATGGGTGTCAGACAAGCTGTCTCCTATTCCCTGCCTCCTGTTTCTGCTTCCCACTTTCACTTTTCCACTGACCCCTCACTAATACCAAGGCCAATAATGACCTCCTGGTTACTGAAGCCAAAGAACGCTTTCCTGTACCACTCACCGGCTTTAGACCCTGTGGATCATTCCCTTATCAATGCATGGAATTTCCCCCAGGCTTTCCTAAACACTCCTGGTTTTCCTTCTATCACAGAGGTTGCCCCTTTTCTGTCTCTCACTTGCTTTTTCTCCTCTACCAAACCTCTCAAAGTTGAGAGTTATCCAGAACTACCTCCTGGGACCTATGTTGTAGATATGCCAAGGATTTTATTCAATCCTATGCTTAAATTCACTCCAGATTCATGATTCTCAAATTTTTGTGCGTATGCATTTCACTTGGACAAAGGGTAGAAACTTTAAATCACTTAACCTTTTCTACTTGAAATTCCTTCTTCTATATTCACCTGTATAACAGCCTTGTAAACTGTTACCATGATAAAAGAAATCATAAATGAACAGGGGTTTACCAGAAAACACATAAATCTGAAAGACCAGGGCAGGAAGTTAAGTGCTGTCTCTTATTCTCCATGTAACTTTGATGGGACAAGCTGCTTTAACTCCCTGGGCCTCAAAATTTTAGAGCCCACAGGTGTGACTTAATTGTAGTTTTAATAAAAGGTTGGAATGTGAATTCTGCCAAATGGTGTTACATTTTCAAATCCTGCGCAACTCATTACTTGTTTGGAGATGGTATAAAAGGGCAACATTGGAGAGAAATGTTTCCTACAGATAACAAAATTTAATCCAAAAACTGCTGTACCCTGGAGTCTATTCTATTTCATTTATTGCTACTTAAAACTTTTAGAGGGGAAAAAAGTGCGGCCCCTGTAGAGCGAATGAGGCAAGTGTTAGTTTAGTACTAGGTCAAAGCAGATATTAGTAGTGGGAGGGATATTACGTTACAGCTGAGGCAATTTTCAGGTAGAAGACAATGCTGAGGAGGTCAGAAAAATGTCGTCAATGCTAAGTTTATGTTTTAGAGGACTTTTCTGTTGCCCCTCAAATACTTTATACTGAGGGCCTGAGAGTTCATTGATCAACAAGGGAGTGCGGCCTCTCTCTGATATAGGAAATAGAAAAAAGGTTTAAAAAACGTAATGTATTTTGGCAGAAAGTTTGTTTTGATTTTAAAGGATAGGTAATAGTGTTTCAACCATGGCAAGCTGCAACAGAAACTCTGTATAAATCCTGGGAAAACCTTATGCCATGAAACAGGGTAAGGTTTATGCCATTGGTATGTGGGTAAATGGTTAAAACGTGGCTCTCCTAGGGAAAAAAAAAAGCCCAATTTTAGACTTAGCTGATTTTCACAGTGTAAATATTTGCACCAGGGCCAATTTCAAACTACCAAATGGATGATCTTGAACAAGGAGTTGGGAAGAGGTGCTCAGAAACAAACTGTTAAAGTCACTACTGCAGATGGCGCGTAGTAACTACATAGATGCAAAGTACCCCGAGAACACAGACAATAGTGCAAGGTATTAAATTATTAGTAAGGGATGAATTTTGAGTATTTTTTTTACCTTTGTTTTTAATATAATTTATTTAATTGCAAGTTTATATAATTTAATTTTTAATAATGGCTGTTTAACCACCAGCTCATTAAATCCCTGAAAAATTTAAAAATGGGCTCTAGTGAGCTAATATAGCCAGCTCCAGCTCGCCACATATTTGTCCTCAAAGAATAAAGAAAAATTAATATTTGCTTAAGCAATATTTAATTACATTTGAGTTCTATGAGGTGAACACTTTGGTCTAGGTGTTTTTTATACTTGTTAATATTCTATTAATCAAACCCTATGTTGTCATCTATCAGTACATAAGTCAAAAGTGGTGATTAAAATCATCTGATGCTAGATAAATAGATGATAGTTTTCTATATAATTTGTGTGAGTTTGTGTGTGAGATGTATATTTCCTTTTCTCAGAAAAACAATCTAAGAAAAGATATTTGCTTATTGAATGGTGTGTGTGATGGACTAAATTGTGTTGCCCCAAAGTTCACATGTTGGAGTTCTAACACTGCCAACGTGGCTGTATTTGGAGATACAGCCTTGAAGGAGGTAATTAAGGTTAAATGAGGTCATAAGAGTGGATCCCTGATCTGATAGGACTGGTGTCCTTATAAGAAAAGGAAGATAAATCAGACCTCTCTCTCTCCTCTCTCTCCCCGCCGTATACACAGAAGAGAGGCCATGTGAGGACACAGCAAAAAGGCACTACCTGCAAGTCTAGCAGAGAGGCCTCACCAGAAACCAATCTCATAGGCACCTAGCTCTTAACCTTCCAGACTGCAGATCTGTGAGAAAATAAATTTCTATTGTTTATGCCGCCCAGGCTGTGGTATTTTGTTACGGAAGCTGAGCAGAACTAACACAACATGTAAATAATGAAATTACAGACAGTTCCACAAGAGTAATAGGATCCTTGCATCTCAGACTTTTTCATCATGTCATGAGGAATTCCTTCCTGTCTGCTCCTGTAGATCTCAGTTAAGGGTTGCCACCTCTGGGAAGCCTTCCTTGGTTTCCCCAAGCCTGTGTCAGCCCTTCCTCCCAGGTAAACAGGTCTATTTATAATGATGATCATAGCTGGTTGGTCCTCGTGCAATCCTTTACAGAATGGTGGATTACACATTAGAAATGAAGATTATGCACGTGGCTATTTATATTTACATTTAAATAAAATTAAAATAAAATCAAAGGTTCAATTCCTCAGTTGCATTAGCCACATTTCAGTTGGTTAATAACCACCTGTGGCTAGTGGCTACTATACTAGACACTCTGACATGGAAAATTTCCATCCCTGGAGAAAGTTCTATTGGACAGCACTATACTAGGTTGTAATGAACTGAAGGTGGGGGAGTGCATCTTTTTCTTTTCCTAGCACCTACTATGTGGCAGGCATTCAATAATTATTGGTTGAATTAATAAAGACAAAAACCCCACTACTCAATTGCAGCCACTTAAAGCATTCATGGTTCTCAGAGGCCATAGAAATAAATACACCCATGTAAATTTATTATTGACAAGTAAAAAACTGAAAGTGAGCAATTTTCATTTTCCTCATGATGCGAACACCAACGTGCATCATTAAAGTATAATTATAGAATTCTTCTCGCAGGTGTTAATATAGCAATCTATAGTTGTTAATTCGGAAGCACAATATCGATTTTAATTTATTTTTCTAGGCCATCTCTGCTCCATTGTTCTGTAAGTGACCCTATGGACTCATTAAATCTTTCAGCATGATATTTATGCAACCCTATTTAATGAGTCCTTCAACACCTTGAATTCTCTGGATCTCATAACTATTATTTTAGTGACAAATTTCTGACTTTAATTAATCGTATCCTTCACGGACTCCAAGGAGATCATAAAAAGGTCACTCGGTCGTATACAACCCTCTGCTGGTAGATGGCTTCTTTGTCTCCACGTATAAAGATGTTCAGAGAGACACACACACGACAGCCCTCGGGAATCTATTTAGGTATTTAGATATCCTTACTCTCAGAAAACTTTCTTCATGCCTTGTTTAAATCTTTCATAATTTAGCCCAAAGCCATCCCCATGACTCTAACTCCAGAGATAAAGGAAAATAGAATCATCTGTCACATGCTCCGGAGAAGCCCCTTCCTGTGCTATAGCTGAGACTTAAATACAATCTGAAAGCAGATGTTTCTCTTCTTAGGATGTTCCTTTAAATTTTCTAGTATCCTCTGGGGTACCCACTAGGGCGTAGTAAATATTTGAATGAATCGATGTAATCCAAACGGAAAACAATTGCTTAACAAATAAAAAAAGGCTCGTTGCAAACCCCAATGCATACCCTAACGCCTTTCTTGTGTAATTCAGAAGTAGGCTTAGTGGTCAAGAGTGCTGTTCCAGGGCTGGGGTGGAAAGAAGGACGTAAGAGGTAGAGTGGGGAGAGAAGAGGGGACAAAACCATCTCAAGGGATGCACACCCACTGGTTCCTGGGTTTGAACTAAGCACTGACATATATAAGCCAAATGGCACGTAAGCAGGGAGGAAGGGAGGAGGGAGGAAAGCCAAGTTTGGGAGGAGATGAGGGTGGGGGGGCCCTTCCTCAATCGCGCTGCTGTAGAGAGGGGGGCTGCCACTCTTCAGCAGCCATGGACAGGGAAGGTTATGCCAAAGCCTTCCTGGGAGCCCTCTTCCCCTCGGCTGGGCATTGCTTCCCTACCAGATGTGATAAACGCACAAAACAGCAGCCTTGCTGGCAGTGATAGAAGCTGTGGCCAATTGTGGTTTCCTGGAGGTGAGTCCTGTTTTCGTAGGGCTGGAGGTTTTCTAAAATCTAGTGCTCAGAGATGTCCTTCTCCAAGACACTTGTTAAAAACAAGCGATTTTGAGCAATGGGAACACGTGGTCCGTGATGTTTAACCACACTTGCTGTTGTGATCAGTTTGGGGGCTAAATCCCTGGCCGGGTTTGGCTGAGATATTGTGGAGGCTGGAGGATGCCATCGGCATAGGAAACAGCGTTTGGGATATTCGTCTGGTCGCTATGCCTTCTGGCCACTCACAGAGACATGCTTCTTTTAACAAAGAGGCTGGTGGTCTCTCCATTCTCCAGGTGAGTGTACTGGGGCACACATGGTATGCCCTTACCGTTTGCCTATCCATGTCAACACGAGAAAGAGATGTCACACACATTGACATCTAGATCCTAAAGAATCACAGCTTCAGACATTTACTAAAAAAGCCGAAGGACACAATACACGTGGCGTGTCCTAGGTTTGGCACTTCTTGTATGACGTTTGTAAAGTTCACTCACTTTCTGAAACTTAGTTTCCTCAAGCGTACAATAGCGGGAATAAGAACATAATTTAGGTGATGTGCTTTAAAGATCCTTGATAATGCAGGAGGTGCTCAATAAATGCTAATTATTATTGTTTTTATTATCATTTTTCAGAAAAAAAATTTTAATGCCCTTCTGTGGCCTGAAACTGACTTATTATTTTAAAGCACATAGGAACTGTATTTTCTGTTCTTCAGCATTCTCTATTGAAACTGGCATATTCTCGAATAAAGCAGGCACTTAATAAATACTTGGCATACATTTATAATTTTCTAATACTATGTCCTTGGAATTTTTAGAAATTGGTCATTCTATAGCTCTTTATCTAAAGGATCATATACACCCAAAATGGGCAAACATCTTTTTTTTGTTTATTTTAAACCCTGTTCTACAGTGATTTGTAGCTACTAAAAAACAGACGTTACCAAACAGAGTATAACTCACATATTCAACTTCACATATTAGTGGCTAGCCGATAACAAGGAATATATTTGTTTTCATCAATGAAGGTTTGTACTCACAAATAAAAAAATGTGAAATTCAAACTATTTATGTGATGAGTACTCTTGGGATCAATCTTCTAACATAATAAAAAATAATTTTTTTGGCAAATGTGTAATAGCTTTATGTACTACTACTTTTTATTCATTTATTTTGTTTTAAGCTGTAGTGTATGAATGAAAATGTTTAAGGAAAGAGCAAGAACACAAAACACATTTGGGGAAACATTAAAATTGGTACAGAAATCTATTTTGTATACACTTCTATAAAAGAACTTTTTGTTCTTTTTTCAAATATAAAATAATATAATGGGATTTTTTTCCCCCTGTTTTAGCAATGAGACCTAGCCATGAAAAGTGGGAAACTGGTTTATTTTTATGTAACCTAGGTAACCTCTTACATGTGGAAAGCTAACAGGACCAAAAAAATGAACAATATGATTACAATTTGTTTTTAAATTCCAGGTATTGTGGGAATACTTGTATATTTTTAAAAAATAAATATTTTTGCTCAGTGGAAGCTCAGCTGACATTCTGGAGAAAATACAAGTTGTAAACAGGCTATCACAAGCCTGATAGATCACATCAACAAAAATGTAACATTTGTGTCTCCATTGTATTTATTTTGAAAAACACCACCCAAATCATGTGTTCTTAGCTCTGCTGTCATTTGCATCCTCTGAGAAAATCTTATGGTCTACTCGGGCTACCAAATGCTTCATAATAGCTCTCAAAACTACCAGGCCAGTAACAAGTGCAACAACAACAACAAAATCCAATGATGCTTATAATTGATTTCAAAAATAGTCTTAACATTTATATCCAAATGAGAAAGGCATTTTCAAGGTCTCCCTGATGCCTTCCTATAGAAGCTGGAAATCAATATTACATGCCTCTCCCCTGCCCCGCCTTCCAATATGTAATATACCAAGGTCACACAGAAACAAAATTGTCACTGTTGAGAGGACATGACCAGAATTCAGAGCCAACCTCTGGCTATGTTCTCAAATGGCATCCGCTGTCTCTCTCTTTCTAACGTTACAGTCAGTAGAAAATAAAAAGACGTCAAAGGGCCAGGCTTGTGATAGAGTCAAGAAGTTCAAATACAATAAAACACCATGAAGGCAGCTTAAAGCTTCTTCCATGTGCTTAAGCCAAGAGGTAGGAATGTACTAGATCTTTGTCAGTTGAAATACGGTCCATTGGAAATGTGGTAGCATTGGCAACTCCCGGGAGATAGTTAGAATTCAGGATCTCCCACCCCACCCAGATGTTCTGGATCAGTCTCTGCAATTATACAGGATGTCCAAGTAATTCATACACCCATTATGATTTGCAAAGCACTGAGCTAGAATAACCGACGCAGAAGAAGAAGAAGAAGAACTTATACCTCTTTCTCAGTAAAGAGTTGTTTTCAGTTATTCTTTTATGTGTTTCTAAATTATAGAAAGATCAAGGAAGTTTGAAGACAAAAACACTATAAGACCCACTGTAAAACTCTAGTTCATTACATCAGAATAGAAGTTTGTTTTCTCTATAATCATAATAATGCCTCTTTTCTCCATGAAATGCACAGCCTTTAGATGGTATAGGCCAATTTTCTTATTAGTGAAAGGAATACAATAGTTTTCATGATGCATCTCCTCCAGCAAGTCAAAGTTCTTTCTAATTTTCAAGGTGAAGTTTGCTCAGCAACCAATAGCCCCTGTCCCAAGCATCCTTATTAGTGAGGTATTTCCAAGAGCTCTTGCTTCTACAGAATCAGGACATCCTGAGCTGTCCCCTTAACTCAAAATTCCATGTGGGAATAAGATGAATTTTTCTAAACGTTCAAAAGGAGGGGTGTTGTAAGTTGTGAGGAGTGGGTTGAGAAGACGCCCTGAGAATTTAATTTGATCCCATTAGATTTTAAGATAATAGGACCATGGATAAACAGTGCAGTGAGAAGTAAGAATGAAAAAAAAAGTTTCAAAAGTGAGAATAATAGTTTGAGTACAAGACAGAAAGATCAAGATTAAAAAAGAAGCCAATTTTGCAGATAGAGGAACAAAAAGAAGAAAGGGAAAGAAGATGATACGGAAGAATGAAATTTATATCAGGAAGAGAGAGCATGATGATGAAGAAAGAAACACCAGAGGAAGCCAGGAAAGGATGAGGAAGGCATCATGGGTGGGGCTGGGAATTTTAGCAGGAAAAAAAATGGGAATGTAGAGAGAAGAATGATGAAGAACGAAGGAGCAAGTCCATGATGCCTGAAAACTGGATGGTCACACACCACCCTTCTCTCAAAAGCGAGCCCTCCCATCCAGTCCTACCTGGCCAGAGGGGCGGTGGTCACCACTTGAGAGCTTGAGGGTTGGGGGGAGTAAAGTTGGGGGAAACAGAGGGATCCTCATGGCAAGTTTCCGACAAGAATGAGGAGGAACCGTCCCCCTGTGTGGGAAAAAAAGGGAGGCTGTCATTTTTGTGGCAATGAAAGTGATTTCTAAGTCACCTGGTGTTTCCAATTATTTGTCTGGGAGGGCTCTCGAGTGCCTTCTAGAATAGAGATTTAGCACCTCCAACTGCTTTTATCTACCCCGACAGCACCCATGTGGTGAGGCACCCGGCCTACCACAAATGCATGGAACTGGCGTTGCGTTCTCCTTGGCTCTTCCCCGCTCTCTGTAAGGATTAGATGTTAAACATGATCACAACTACTACTTTTGAAAAATTCTCTACAAAATCTCACTACCATCAAGAAACTTGAGAAAAGATGGTGTTGAATTATTATTATTATTTTGAGACAGAGTCTTGTTCTGTTGCTCCAGGTAGAGTGCAATGGCTTCATGGTAGCTCACAGCAACCTCAAACTCCTGGGCTCAAGGGATCCTCCTGCCTCAGCCTCCCGAGTAGCTGGGACTACAGGCATGTGCCACTAAGCCTGGCTAATTTTTCTATTTCTTGTAGAGATGGGGTCTTGGTTTGCTCAGGCTGGTCTTGAACTCCTGAGCTCAAGCACATCCTCCCGCCTCGGCCTCCCAGAGTGCTAGGATTACAGGCGTGAGCCACCACCCGTGGCCGGTGTTGAATTATTGACAGCTGTTTGTTCAGTTGAACAGTGCAGCCCCATCAATCTGGGCTTAATGGCTCTACTTATCTCCCCCAAAGAGAGAGAATTATTTTTTCATATACGATGTTCATTTTGTTAGCCCTCTACATAAATCATTCATTCAAAAAATATCTATTGAACACCAACCCTGTGCCAGGCATTGTTTGTGAGTGTCTGGAACTCAGGAGCATCAGCCAGCATCAGTGAACAAAATAGACAAAGCCCCTGCCCTTGTGGAGCTTCCATTCTAATGGGGAGGGACCAACACTGAAAGGCACACTTAGGAAAGAAGTATATGACCTAATGAGAGAAGGTGATAGATGTCTGAAAAACAGAAAGTAGAGCCAAATAAAAAGGAGGGAGGATGGCGGGGGTGGGAGAGGGGTGGAGGAGAGTTGCAAACTTAAATAAAATGGTCTTAGAAAGCCTTTTTGAGAAGATGGGTATGGGCAAAGACTTGAAAGACAGGAGGGAGTTGCCCAGGGAGACACTTGGGGGATGAGGAAACAGTCCCTACAACAGCCCAAGGTGGGAATAGATCAGCTTGTTGGGACCCCACAAGGAGCCCAGTATGGCCTGAGCAGAGAGTGGGTCAGTGAGGAAAAGAAGGGATGCAGCAAAGTGAAATGAGAGCATGTGGGACTTCCTAAGCTTTGTTCTAAGAGAGATGGGAGCCATTGAAGGGTCTTGAACAGATGAGTGACCTGATTTAATTTACGTTCTAAAAGGATTACTCTGGCTGTCATGTTGGGAATAGATTGTGAGTGGCTACAAGCAGCAGCAGGAGTACCAGTTGGGAGGCTATTTAGACACCCAGGTGAGACATAAAGGTGGCCTTGGTTAAGGTGATTGTGCTGCAGTTGGTACCTTGACAATTATAAAGATATCTTAACTGCTTTATAATATTTTTCAAGTCCTAGGTTTTTTTGGTTACACCTAAAACAAGGACCCAATAAAAAACATAAGAATTGTAACAGCTCAATTTCCAAAATCTAAGAGCTAATTTTTTTTTTGATAATATGTAAGGTGCAATGGAAACAAATCTTTTTCAACAAAAGATAGAAGAAAACTTATTTCCTATTTTTTTATATGTACCAAAAACATGTACACACTGCTGGCTACTCTCTTTGACACGAGGTTCCATATACTACTAGCATCATTAGCTAGGGCACAATCCATTTTGATGCCACATGCTTAAACCTGCTAAGCTTCCCCCCAGTTGTATAGTGTGTGTGTGGGGGGGTATAAATGTGTGTATTAGTGTGTATATGTGTGTGTGACTCTTTGAAATATGGAAATATTATTTGAGGTTTGGCTTTAGGCTTAAATTCAAAGGCTTCCTTGTCCAATTCAAAGATTAACCTCAATTAATGATTATAATAAATGTAGACACAAGTCAACTGATTTTTGTTAATAGGAAATGTATAAATAGGACTCCAAGGGGTCGATTTGTTACACTAATATGGCCCTAGGGATCACACACAGAAACTAGAGAATATAATTCTTGCTCTTAGCAACTGTTTTCCTATTTGGAACTGAAACTTTCTTCAGTGTTTTTTCAGCTCAGTGGTCCTACATTTCCCCTTTTGCAACAGCCTCATCTCTGGTCTCCACATACTGCTCCATCAAATATTTCAGAGCACCTAATCGATTTTCCTCTTTGGATTTTCTGTAGGTAAATACAGTCAGTCCTCCATACCCACATCCATGGATTTAACCAGACTTGGATCAAAACTTTCAGGAAAAAAAATAGATGTCGTGTCTGTAATGAACATGTACAGACTTTTGCTCTTTGTCATTATTCCCTAAACAATACAGTATAACAACTGTTTACATAGCATTTACATTGTATTAGGTATTATAAATAATCTAGAAATGATCTAAAGTATACGGGAGGGCGTGTGTAGGTTATATGCAGATATTATGCCATTTTATGATAAGGACCTGAGCATCTGTGGATTTTGGCATCTGTAGGGGGTCCTGGAAGCGATTCCCCTCAGATACCCAAGGATGACTATATTTCTGTTGGTTTGAGGTTGGCCATCCTTTCCCTCAAAATGTTGAAGGCCACAGATAAATCAGGTAAGGGTTTCCGGAAATCAATTAAATTTTTACATTCTTTTTTAAAAAAGGGTTTGGGGTGTGTGTATGTTGTATTATTTTCATTAATCTGGTTATACCAAAGCTGGACTTAAAACAACAACAACAAAAACTAGAGACACATTGGGATTCATTAACATCACACATGTGATCTCCTACTGGCTCTGCTTCTCCAGCTGAATCCAGATTGGTACGGATGTTAATGAATTCAAAAAATTTATAGACACTATGCGGGGACTTTCTATTTCTGGTAATGGCTGGTTAGGTTATTTGAATCATGCTTCCCACTGAAAATAACCTAAAAAGCTGGGTATGATATTAAGCTATCTTTAAACACCCTAAGAACCACAAAAACTTAAAGAGTGATCAGGCCCAAACTGAAGGGAACATTGAACCTAGACAGGTAATAAGCTTGGAAGCTACTTTTGCCCTGATGCTTTTTTGCCAATGCTGGAATTTTTGAGTTCATCTTTTGACAGCCTTGAAGGGTGAGGAGCCCACACTCAAAACCTGAGGCCTGCCCAGAGGGAGGAATCTCACAGGAAGCTTCTCTGCTATAAGCTAGGACATACAGATTGTAGATTTGAAAATAAATCAAATAGAAATAAAATGAAATATAAAACCCGAAATTAAAAACTTGGTGGATGAGTAAAATAGCAGGTTAAACAAGGAATTAGTGCATTAGAAAAACGGTCAGAAAAAAATTGTCCACAGGGCAGCAGAGATAGACAAAAAAGTGGAAAATACTAAAAAGAGTTAAGAGACAGAGAAGATGGAGTAAGAAGGTCCATTTTATTTTATATGCAAATATATGTATGGAATCCTAGAAGAAAAGGAAAAAAGTCAACAGAATCCATATTTGCTTACATGATAACTGAGAGTTTTTACAGAAGTGATGAAAGTTATCTATTCCGCCACCTCAAACATATGTTTAGATACGTTATTTAAAAACTGCATAAAATACAAGGAAAAAATTTAAATTAAGTTAAACGGTGGAAAACACTAACTATTGTCAAAAGAACCACATTAAGACCAACAATTAACTTCCCATCAACAACAGTGGAAGCTAGAGGACAGTGGAATTTTATCATCAATGTGCCAAAAGAAAATAATTGCCAACAGAATATTCTATATTCAGTGAAAATATCATTCCAGAATGAAGGAAATGTAGATTCTCATCCACTTTAAAGAAATAAAGACATTTTTGGACAGAAACAAAAACCAAAACCCCAAAGAGTTTATCACCAGTAGACTACATGCAAGGAACTTCCGGAGAAAGTACAAGGGGATGACCCCAAATGGACCGTCTGAGACACAAGAAAGAATGTTTAGCAAAGAAGGTTGTGAATAGACAGACAAATCTAAATGAACACTGATTGTATAACATAGAATAAAAATGTCTTATGTATTTAAATGTCTGTAGGATTAAAGTAAATTTCAAAAATAAGTGGAGAGTGGACAAGGGGAATTAAAATGGTTTCCATGTCCCGGGACTGCCCAGAAGGAAAATATAGTATACATTTTATATTCAATAATGGAAGCTATGTTTTCTAAAAAGGCAATTCTTTAAATTGATAAAAATTAAAAATAGATTTCTTCCATAGAACAAACATAAACAAACAACTGTCAGTCAATCAAGACTTGACAGTGAGCAAAACACAGTCTACAGGAAGTCAGTCCCCACTCTGGTCTGGCTTCTAGGAGACCCAATGGGTGCTGGCAGGGAGAATCCACATTTCCCCATTAGTAGCCAAAGATTAGAGACACATATAAATCATTTAAGAAAAAAAATTTTTATTTTCAATCCCCAAGTTAGTCTTTTCTCTCCTGAACGCTGGGGGAAATACCAGCCGCATTCAGGAGTCTGTCTCAGAGCCCAGTGGGGGGTCTGACAAGACTAACTTCATGCAGGGAGATGAGTCACTCACCCTGTTACAAAGATGTCAGAGGGGAAATGAGGAAAATCAGTCTATATTTCCCTGGTGGAGGAAAAAAAAAAAGAGCCAGTAGCTACATGGTTGAAATGTTCTCTGGGAATGAATTAAAAATGCCCTAAAGCTTCCTGGAATTCTCTCTTGATGATGAGCGAAATTAAAACAGAAACCTTGTGTTCTAAGAAGCAACAAAGACAAATTAAGCATCAGAGAAAAAGTGAATTACACATTTATCAACTGTTTTATGAGGTTATGGAGACAGTTCATTAAAAAGTCCCCTCGAAAGATGATTCTTCTTGTAATGAGAGTCAGTAGCTACAAAGTGATCAATATACATTGGGATGTTTGCAGCAGATTCAAGGCAGCTCATGATTAACAATGTTTCACCATGTTAAAATAAATCTCGTTGAAGTGTCCAGGAAAAAGGCAGAAGATCCATTTTTATACTAGATCAATTCAGAGTTGAGCAGGACCACAAAGGCATGGTTTCTTTGCACTGGCAGTTGGGTTCTTGAGTTGTTTCTAACACCTGTTGTACACATAAAATTTTTCCTATTGGCTCTGGCAAATCTAGCTATGGAAATCCCAAGGAATCCAATTATATCATTGAGTCAGAAAGACTGGCCAGTGTTTATTGTGTCCATTTTAAGAATTCTACAGCTATGTTTTTCATAAAAAGACACATCCCAACAAAACTATAAACTGCATACACTTAAAGACTGGATTCAATATTTCACCGCTAGGGTGGCTAAGAGTATCCGAATTGTATATTTATATGAGAAGCATAAGAATTAGCAACATATCTAAGTAATTATTAATTCTTACTTGAGAATCTATATTGCCAAGCCTAAAAACTTTAGAAATCAAAAATATTAAGTAAATGTCCTGTACAATAAATATATGAAAGCAGAAGAGCAGAAATAACCATGAAAATATATTTAGAATTAGCCACAAGAAATGTGTAAGAACTAAACCGGTGAATGGAAGATACAATGAAGTAAAACTAATACTTTTGAGCTGTGAGGACTCAAAAAATACTTGTGTGGAATGACAGTATTTTTTAGAGTAGATATTTTAAACAGCAGATAGAAGGGCAGGTAAATGGAAAAACACATTTTTCACAAACAGAAAAATATTCAGCGGTGAATCAAAATGGATGCAATGTTCTAAAACTGAGATGCTATTAAAATTTGCTAACCTGAAAGTATCTGATTTATATTCAGTTCATTTAAAGTTAACATTCATGAGACAATTAATTTTAACCAAACAATGAGCACAAGATAATTTTAAAGCGAAGCCCCAATAAACTGTTACTGTGGGGGAAAAAAGATCTGCTTTTTTTTTTTTTGTTATTCCTGATTTATGAGAAGATTTTGTTGGAGAAAAATCAGGGTGATTTTGGTGCAGAGCATCCTCTGCTGGACAGAATCTGGCATTGCAACATTGCATCAGGTATTTAGAACTGAAGTAAGGATGAGGCTTACTTAATCTCTGATTCTGCATCTTGCACACTAGAATCAGCTGGGGGCGGCAGTGGTGGCTTTAAAAATACCAGTGCCTGAGCCACCCTCCAGACCAGTCTAAGCCAGATCTCTGGAGGTGGGTTCTGTGCATTTGCAGTTTTTAAAAGCTCACCAGTGGATGATAAATGCTTACTGAATATTGCTGCATTTTTACCTTCATTGAGAAAGATATGTGAGTTTCACACGTGAGAACTGATCTGAGACTGTTTGGGGAGGTACTTAGATGAATTAGGAAGGTTTTATTCTTCCTGAATGGAAATAAAATAAAATAATTGAGCATTATTATTTAATTCCGCTTACCTTGGGATTTTCGTCCAGGATCTGCTGACGTATCTCCTTGTGTTTCTCTACAAGTTTTTCTTGCCGTTTACTTTGTGCCTCTTCTAACTATAAGAAAAGGTATAGCGAAAGTCATTTTCATCTACATGTTCAAGTGCATGTTTTCAGAAAGAATAGAAAGCTTTTCAGAGGGGGTGATCAGCGGACTGCACTATTCTTACACTTTTGTAAATGTTTGAACATTGCCATAACATCAAATTTAAAAAAAAAATAATAAGAAAGACGGCCCTTGGAGGTTGCCATCTTCTTTATCATTGATGACAACTGAAGTTTCTTTTGGGAAAATTCCCCTTCACACCATGTTTCTAAGGCTTCTGACTTTGGAAATGATTCTACCTTTAGATGAACCCTTTTATAGGGTGGTTTGCAATTCAGCTTGCAGAAACACTGACTATGGAGTGCCTACGCTGTGAAGCAGCTCTGCTGGGTACCAGTGATAAAGAAACACAAGGCAAAATGGCATTTCCTTCCAGAAGCTCACAATGAGCTCCCCAAATAGTCACACATGGATTGCAAAGGAGAGAGAGTGGCGAACCCACATACCCTCTTGATGTACTGCACCACCTCCTGGATGTAAGACCGTATCATTTCTGTCTTCTCCCTAAAAGCAAATGACCAAGAGATCATTACACCATCTCATCTGGAATCGACAAACATGGGAATCTCAGTCTTCCAGATGAAAGTTTACACAACTCTCAACATTCTTATTATTGATACCATTACAAGGAAGAAACAACCCTTCAGCCTCCTGGACAAAGGTCAGGAAAGGTCAGGTCCCTCCCAAGGCACAAGCTCTGTTTTTCACTAAATGCCAGGAAGGTTGTCTGACAGTGTGGGAAGTGAGGATTTAGCCTTTCCCGAGGGAAGCGCTTTGCTTACTCTTCATCCAAAAGACCCTGAGTAAGCCTCAAACCTTTATTGAACTGCCCTTTGTTGGATAGTTCACTATAAAAACCTTATGAAAGGGATATTTTGAAAGGTTAATTACAGGAGAAACTTCAGGGGGGTCTTTGTATGGTTAAGACTCTGTTGCTCTGATACACAGAATAAAATAATTCCAGGTAAAATGTCAGGGAGGGGGGGTGCTTTCTACTTACTCTTCCATCTGACTTTTGTCTTTGGATTTAGCTTCTGTAATCTTCTCCTGCCTCTTTTTATCCATTTTCTTCTTTAATTCCTTCTTCTCTCTGAAGTCAAAATGGAAGTAAAATGGGGGGGGGGGGAAGGAAAATCAAACAGGAATTCGAGTTTAATAAATTTAGCTACACATGTGGATTGTAACAGGAATAAAAGCTTACTTCTCACAGATTTCTTTGAGCTTCTTTAGCTGATTGTTCTGACACTCTTCAGCAACATCTGTCAACTTTTGAATAAGCTGGGGAAAGAAAATGCCAGATTGCTGTTTTACATGATCACAAACAGAGCCTCCTCCCTCCCATACCCACCCCCAAACAATAGGATCTGCAGTTAGAAAATGTATTATGAATGTTTAGCAATAGTTAAAATTACCAGACATCTAATACTAGCAGTGAGGACATAATTTAGAACCATGACATCTTCTAGGTTTATATGTTTTAACATGAA
This sequence comes from Varecia variegata, assembly GCA_028533085.1. Taxonomy (NCBI): domain Eukaryota; kingdom Metazoa; phylum Chordata; class Mammalia; order Primates; family Lemuridae; genus Varecia; species Varecia variegata. The sequence continues at coordinate 190,882,478 of CM052436.1, read as the reverse complement.
GTTCTTCTTATTATCTCTTTTGAGTTACATAGAATTCATACATTGTTGGGGCAGTTACTGCAACTTGGCTCGGTGTGAAGACCACTAATGGGGTGGACCAGGTTCCAATCTCTACCGTGTGTCTTATAGTGTGATTTGGGGCAAGAGCCTGTATTTTCTGAACCTACATTTTCTCGGTTGTAGATGGGATTATCATTGTCTTTATCTCTTTGAGGTACCATGAAGCTTAAAATAAAAATGAGTATGATACAAATGTAAGTTATAATCAACAGTTATAATTCTTTATTGTTGAATTGCTTCAAAGATGCCATGAGTCACCCATTTTAGGAACTGATGTTTGTGTCCTTGTGTGGGTAACTTCTAGTTGATACAAAGAACATCAGAAATTTTCTTTTGTGCTGTCCTTGAACTTTTTTTCTTTTTTTCTTTTTGAGACAGGATCTCACTCTGTTGCCCAGGCTAGAGTGCAGTGGTGTCATTATAGCTCCCTGCAAGCTCAAAGTCCTGAATTCAAGCAATCCTCCTACCTTAGCCTCTTGAGTTGCTGGGACTACAGGCATGTGCCACCATGCCCAGAAAGGTTTTTTTTTTTTTTAATTTTTTTTTTTTTAGAGATGGGGTCTTGCTATGTTGTCCAGCCTGGACTCAAACTCCTGGCTTCAAGTGATCCTCCTGCCTTGGCTTCCCAAAGTGCTGGGATTACAGTGGTGAGCCACCGTGCCCAGCCTTGCCATTGAACTTTGATTACTTCACTGTGAACACAATTATTCATTGTCTTGCATCTATTTTCTTATCAAACCAAGCTTCCAGAGAGCATCGATTGTGTTTTCATATCCTTGGCACTCCAGACAATTCCTAACATTCAATAGATGCCCAATAAATATTTGTCAATTACATGAAGGTAATTTTGCCTGCCAACTTCTTCTTTCTTTATACCACATGAAGAAAAGGACCTTTTGTCGTTGCTCAGGCCGCTGTAGCAACTAGACTCAACCCTTCCTACCGAAACACCGAATAGATGATGTGGACTTCTTTGAAAGGCCTCACTTCTGGTTCCCATAAATCGAGAGTCTCTTTCCCAAAAACATACAAAGCAAGGTGAGTTGACTAGTCTTATACGATTAAGTGGTAGCTATAATAGTGACAAGGCAATATCATCATAATTCAGCAAAATTTCATTGATAATTTATGTATGCTGGGCACAGTTTAAAGAGTTTCACATGTATTAACGTATTTAATTCTAAGAGTTGCCCTAAGAGGTCGATGTTGTTATCTTTGTTTCACATATGGACACACTGACACACATGGGTCAAGTTCTAGGCTCAGGGCCACAGAGCTGGTAAGTGGCAGAGCTGGGCACAAACCCAGACAAGTCAGGCTCCCCAGCTCATGAGAGAATTATAATAAAGAATCCACATTCATTTAAAATTAACATGAAATTTGAGGCATTCATCTGTGAAGTGGATTAAATCTGAACAAATATTAACTGGGGCTTGGGCCAGCAGAAAGCCTATTTGATCATTCAACAGAGATTGCCTGCATGACCATAACAATTAAAGACATCATGAGATATTACTTTTTAGTAGTGCCATTTATCAAACTGTCTAGATGTAAAATTCCAGTATGCAGAGACTGTGGCCATTTTCCTCGGGGAGTCTTACAATATAATGTCTCTACTCTAGCGGAAAGGGTCCTCTTGCCAGCATCCTCCCTTCCCCAGAGGGCCATTCTCCTCTTTCATTCACTCCAGGGAGCTATAGAAGGTGATCCAGGAATCCTTCACCTTGGCTGCAACATCCAGCTACTTGGAGGAACTTCTTAAAAAATACAGATTCCAGGGCCTGGGGACTCCAAATGTCTAAGGGCAGAGCCTGGGAATCAGCATCCTCAAAATCTCTTCTGGTGATTTGGGTGCTTTGCCACACTTGGCATTGGCATTAGCTGGGAGGGGTCCTTGGTGAACCCTCCCTCACTCTACAGGCTACTTTTAAGTCTTCCAGCAACTTTTGAATTCAATAACACGCATACTTCTGTTTCCATGTTCTCATCTCCATCATTCACCCAACTCCAGAATATTTTCATATTTTCTCGACTATGCCAGCATCTGTTCACATTTACTGCTTCCGTTCCACCTACTGTCCTCATCCTTAGCAACATCGACATCCAGGCAGTGAAGAGACTAAACTTGAGTTTAGTCCTTCTGCCCACTCAGTTCTGACTTTTTTGATTTGGTGTCAGCCCACACATAAGTGTCAGCACCACACTCCCTTCAGGTTCTCTGGAAGCTCTCTGCCCTCCCTCAGACCTGCTGCTGCACTAATTCTTACCCTCTGTAGAACTAGTTCCCTCCTCCTTTCTTTCCAGCACATACATCTTGTCTAAACTATTCAGTTCAGCCACAATTCAATGAATATTTATCAAGCACCTACTGAGACCTAGCACTGTTCTAGAGACTCTGAGCTGATGTCCTGGCTTTCCAGATCTCGCTACTCAAAGTGTGGTCCATGGACAGCAGCACAGGTACCACCAGGGAGCATACTAGAAATGCAAATTCTCAGGCCCTACCTCAGATCAACTAAATCCGAATCTGCATTTCAACAAGATTCCCAGGAGATGCATGTGCACATTACAGTTTGAGAAGCATTGTCTAGGTAATTGAGGAAGATGGAGAGAATCTAGAAGAAACCATCTCAACTTCTCTCTTCTCTGTCTCAAAAGATCTTTAGAATTTTATCTGCATTCTCTTCATTACCCCAAACTCAGCTTCCTCATCTCTATAACAGGGATAATGGTTCTCTCTTGGGCTAGTTGTGAATGCTTCAGGGAAAACACATGTGCAATTCCTAACAGACCTTGTCGTATGTCCTTAACTTGGTTTACTTTTCCTTCCTGCCAAGAGAAAGGTTCTTGCCTTTGCCTTCCACCCTTCTTCCCCCTGCAGCAGGACCCAATCTGTCCACCATTTCATTTTCCCCTCTCACACTTCCTGTCTGCACTGGATAAATTCCCTCTGCATAAAAATACATCTTCATGTTCCTTATGGTCCCAGAATCTTGAACTCTTGTTCCACCTTTGAACTTTCCTTTAATTCTGTTCCTAAAATGGAAGAAAAATTGGTGCCTCCAAAGCTGCTGAGCCCCAACCCCACATTCTTCAACGTTACCATCTCACTTCTGCTCCAACCACTGGAATTCACCTGATTTTGCTTTATGATTATAAAAACCTTCTTGTTAATAAACCTATTGGCTATTTCTCAGGACTTAACTTTTATCATTCCAGAGATTCTTAAATTTTCCCGGTTCATAGCACCCATAGGATTTTGGTCATTTTTTATTATGTCCTTAGGGTAAAATAAATAAAAGAACAATTCTATTTATTAAACAAGAAGGTCCAACCAACTTAATATTAATAGTTCACACCATATCCAACAGATGTTGCTCTGTTTCCTTCAAAAATGTAAAATATCCACTATGCCTCTGTGAGTTCTATGTGGTACCTGAGGGTGCCTTGGCACACAGTTTGGGAATAATGACTTTATTGTCTTGGTAGGGTGCCAGTTGCCAGCCACTCCCAGACAAAACTCTCTTTCCTTATTTTCAGTGTCAACAGGAATTACCACAGTCACTCTGTTTTCTACTCTTTTAGGGGCTTCAATTCAGTTCAGCATCTTCAACTGCCTATTGGTCAACTCTAGTGCAGGATGACCTGCCACCATGTCCACGTCTACGTTTCTACAAGCAAATTTAGAATTAGTCTCTCACAGAAGACAGCCATTGCATTTTCCCATTTTTATCATGTACCATCATTCAGCTCAAAAATGTGTATTACCTTTGACTTCCCTCTTGGGTACTTTCCACATTTAGTTAGTCGTGGAGATTTGTTTATTTCTCCTGGTTACCATGGAGCTCATGGCTTTGGGTTAACAGCACTCCGGTGCAGATTCTTATTAACTTCAGTCTGGACTAGGCAAGATTTCCTTCCCTGACCTCAGCCTCTCCTTTCCCCTTCCACTCAATCCCAGACATTCTTCCTTTTTGTATGTCCCAAAGACTTAAATGGCCCTCTGCCCCCAAATATGTTATGTATGCTCCAGCTCTAAGTTTCCTTCCCTAGATTAGCATTAATCATACTCAATAAACTAGGCAGTATTTTGCTCTCAGAACCATCCATGCACACACATGCTTTTATATTTTTTCTCATGTTATTCTTCTATCTCAATGATAATCCCATGTGAATGGGAGACAGAATGAGAAAGAAGTTATAGGACTTCTCAAGAGACCTTGCATAGTTCCACTTGCTCTCGGTTGGAATCCTTTCCAACTTCCACTTGAAGAAGCCCAAGCCAGCCTGCTCGATGGGGAGAGACAGTGGGTCAGTCACCTGCATTGACACAGCTATAGTCAGTCAACCTCCAGGAGCAGAGCCCCTAGGTAACTGGCAGCTGAACCGGAGATGCACGAGTGAGCCCAGCCAAGAGTAGACCAATCATCTAGTTGAGTCAAGTCCAAATTGCTGATATACAGAATCATGAGCTAAATAAATGGTTGTTGTTTCAAGCCAATAAATTTTGGGGTGTTTGTATGCAACCAAACCAACTGATAAAGATGGTCATACTATTAGTAGTTATTAATATGTCCACAACCTTAACCACTTTAAGCCCCTAAGGGCAGGAACAATGATTAGGTCTCATCCACACTGAATCCCTCTACTAGTACATAGAACACAGCAAGTCTTCAATAACTTTTGGTGAATGATTATATAAGCATACTTAATACTCTCTAATTTGCTCAACCTCCTAATAATAATAAATGAAAAAGTACAACATGAATTCTGTGAGTCAAAAGGACAGGTGAATATAGAAAAATAGGGAATGGATGTGAATAGGCAGTTTGTGGCAAAAAGGAACACAAATGGCCGATACACACAGAGAAATACGTTCGTCTTGGCTTATAATTAATGTAAAAGGATTTAAGATCAATATTTCTAACCATTTTCTCTGGCAGAAATTATATAAAAAAAAAAAAAAGATAAAACCCCACAGTGGAAAGAGTGTGGATGTCAGACACTGTTGGTGGTAGCACATATTGGCATGATCTCTGTGAAGGGCAATTTGTCAGCAATTCTTGAACAATGTTCTCCACAGCATTATTGTAATAGCATCAATAGTAAAAGAAACCAAAAACATCATACATCAACAGGGAACTGGATAAATAAATTAAGCTACACTTGTACAATGAAATAATATGAAGCCATTAAAAAGCACTAAAAAGTTTTCATGAAAAATTGTCCATGACATAATGATAAGTGAAAAAAGCAAATTTAAGACAGTAAATAGGGCCAGGCATGATGGCTCACGCTTATAATCCAAGCACTCTGGGAGGCTGAGGTGGGAGGATTGCTAGAGGTCAGGAGTTCAAGATCAGCCTGAGAAAGAAAGAGACCCTATCTCTACAAAAAATAGAAAAATTAGCTAGGCATGGTGGTGCATGTCTATAGTCCCAACTACTTGGGAGGCTGAGGCTGAGGCAGGAGGGTCCCTTGATCCCAGGAGTATGAGGTTTCTGTGAGCTATGATGACGTCACTGCACTCTAGCACAGGTGATGGAGTGAGACGTCTCAAAAAAAAAGACAGTATATAGATTTGGATCTTATTTGTATATATGTGTATATATATGTATGTATGAACATGTGTGTATGTGTGTGTATAACCAACTCCATTACAGTAATAATCAGGAAAATTAACAAAAAACACCTTACATTTTGACAATTATTTCTTTCCTTATTTCACTACTAAAATCTTACTGACTTGTCATTTCCTGTTTAGTGGAAAATACATGTGTCTCAAAGATTTCATGAAAAAAAAAAAAAGAAAACGCAAAATTTGGGGGAAAGCTAAATCATTTACTTCTCAAGAAAAATGATCCTATGTTAAAGTCAGAATATTGGAGGAAGACAGATAACACTATCACAACTAACAGTAGAGATACTTCCTGACACTGCAATTAGTCCTGGCACATGTACTTCAGCTGGGCGACCACAGAGGGGAGAAAATTCTAGCTTGGCTCCCAGACAGCTGGAGTAGCACATGGTACTGACAGAAATCATCCAAAGGAAGATGATGAGTTCCCTCAAGCTGTAGCAGGATATCAAAAACTGTAATAGACATTTATATTTGAAGTACTATAGATTTCCTAGTCAATTAATGTAGGGTTCAAAAGAAGACTTTCAGTAAAAAAGATGTTTTACGTCCATTGTCTTGTCATCCCACCTTATGGTTCAATGAGGTGAGAATTATTCTTATCTCCATTGGACAGATGAGAAAACGGAAGTTCAGAGTGGTCACACAGTTACTCAGTGAGGGGGCAGAGGCCTGAAATGAGGACATTTGACTCAAGCACCCCACTCCCCCCATTCACATCCAGATGGGCCAGTCTATTCGTAGCAGATCAGTATCCAGCCAGAGCTTTCAGTCTGAAACGCGACTTTCAGTGCCCTGGGATTGAACTCAGGTTGATGGGTACTAATGCTGGTTTGGGGTCCTGAAATGACTGCTGGTGGGACAGACAGGAGGATGCGTTAAGGAGAACGGGAGCCATTAAGGTCAATGTGAAGGAAGGTAGAAATAGATGGGAGACTTAAAACATGAGAAGAGAAAAGGCAGGAAGCAAAGCAAAACAAGGCTCCGCAGAGGATAAAGTGTATGGTGGCTGAAAGGACATGAGCAAATCTCTTCGTGAAGCCACTAAAAGGAGGAAGAAGGAAGAAGACCACATGGTGGGACAAGCACTCCTGTGACTGAGAAGCAAACCCGTCAACATTGCTACAAAATCCCTCTTGCTCAGCTGTGGGTGTTCAGTCTTGAATGCAATGCTAGGGCTGAGGGAACCGTCAGGTGGACACTTAAGAATTTCCATCACTTACCAAAGTCACTTTTAAAATTAAAACCCAACCCTGAGGGTACAGATGAAACACAGGGTCAACCTATGGCAGTTGATGAACAACAGATAAACAAGTTAGAACAGACCCCTCAATCCTGCAGTTCCTCCCTGGAGCAGGGATACTTAACCCCCAAGCTATTCATGGAGAGATTTCAGGGGGTGCAAGAACTCTTTGGGGTGGTGGAACTTCCACTTTATTTTCATTGATTTCTAACTGAAGTAACCATCTCCTTCCATTGTAAACAGAGGCAGGGAAACACAGCAGCAATGTCCACTGGAACGGTGACTTTGTCACCAATAGATATCCATCCAGCTTGATGATCAAGCTCTGAAGAGCACACATTTCAACCAAAAGGAATTTTAGATTAATCAATTTATAGAGTTAGGTAAATTGTTCCCACATCTGTGCTTTCATGTCAACTTGCTGATGACTTTATTATTTCATTTATAACACAGTATTAGAACTGTTTGTTATACACATTCCCTGAGTGTGTGTGGTGACCATGTTTTATTCATTTTTATCTCTAGTGTCCATCACAACGTTATGCAAATATTAAGTTTCCAATAAACAATGGGACAGGGGTGTTTATTGATGCCGTGGGTTCTTTCTCCAACCTTGAACTGTGGATGTGCATTTGAAATGAACGATCCTTAACCAAAGCACGTTGGTATTTAATCCCCAAAGCAATTCTGGGAGATGAAATATCTTCTGCTTAATTTTCCTCATCACCCAAATACTCCTTTTAACCTGGGGCTTACTCGCTTTTTAATTACACTTCTGTTTGTCTAATTTAGCCTGGGAGGCCCGTTCCTCATTCAGAACTGCCACCAAAGACAGAACTAACTCTTCTGGGTGCCTTGCAGTCAAAAGATTTCCTGGCAGAACAATTTCTGGTTATTACAAATAGAGCTGATGGGAAGCTGGTACACGTGTCACAGCAAAAAGCACGCGGCATAAATTGTAAATGCCCCAAATGGCCATAAAATAAACTTTGTGTGGTTCCATATCAAAAGTGTTTGGGCTTTAGCTTTCTTAATAAAGTCCTGTACAGGTGTCCTCAAAAGGCACTGGGGCTTTATCTGAAACCCAAATCCATAGTCACAGCGGTAAAGGGCTGAACCCTTTGAGTAGGTTGCTCACATTTGGTCTGAAAGGGCCAGGCTGGCTTGGACGTGTGTTTATGTTTTTCTGAAAACTCTTCTAAACTTTTCCAATGTGCACTCACACTCCTTCTTAGGGAGGAATTAGAAGGGCATATGGTGGAGTTGCCACCTCCAGCAGGATTTTCCCCCTTCCTCAGCTCCTCGAGTGGGATTTTCCCACCTATGAGCTCAGCTGGGTCTTCCCTCCTCCAGGAGAAAAGCTACTGAACTGCTCTCTACACTCTCATCCATCGGATTTCATATGGTGCCTTGTGCTTGGGTATTGTCCCTAGGATGGTGAGATTTTGCAGCTCTTTCTTGTGATGTCTGCACCTATTTCTTTAGCTCAAATCTCTTTCTCTCCAAGAGGCCTTCCTGGTATCTCTGGGCTTCTGTTTTCATCCATTCTCTGAATTCTTGTTTCAGGAATCTCCTGTAAGTATTGGGTTTCCTTATTATTCTGCTACACCTCTTCTGAATTGCCATGTCTCTTTCCTTGGGGAATGTGGTCTTCCCTAGGAGTTGGGGCCCTGGGGAAACCCCAGATGATTATGGCTGGGATGTCTAGGCTTCTAAGTAATATTCATCCTGTTAGTCAACTTGAGTCATCTGTTGGAGACTCCAGGACTTCCTAGCCCATTGGGCCAGCGCTGGTCTGAATCGTGCTTCAGGAATGCCCTTTTCTGGGGTACCACTTCTGGGCAACATATCCCCAGAGTGATCCTCATGGAAAGTTTTTACAGATCATGTCAGTCTTCTGCTGAAAACCTTCCAACAACTCCCACCTCACTCCCAGTGAAACCAAGAGGCCTTACAGGGGCCTGAAAACCCTAAAAGATGTGTCTCCCACCCCAAAAGTTCCATCTCTCTGACCTGATACAGTATAATCCTCCTTAGACAGAGCTACCCGGCTGTTCCTCCAACACCTAGGCCTATTCTCAGCCCAGAGTCTTTGCATGTCAATCCTTCTGCCCAGAAAAATCTTCCTCCATATGTTTGCACAAGTCAGTTCTTCACCTCCTAACTCCAGACGTTGCCTTCTCAGTAAGTCCTTCCTTGCCTATTCTATTTAAAATTACCAAGCATGTTCAGCTTCCTTCCCTCAAGGCCTACTCCCTATTTCCTCATTTCCGATGTTATTCTTCTTTTAAGCTCCCTTCACTACCTAACATACTACCTATTTTACCAGCTTTCTGTGTTTATGGTCTGATTCCCCCTTCTAGAAAGTAAGCTCCCTAAAGACTAGGGGGGAAAAAGATCATTTTTATCTACCACTGTTTAAAAATATTTACTGAGCAGGTGTCTAATAAGTATTTGTTGAATAAATGAATGAATGAGGGTTTCTTTTTGAGGTGATGAAAATGTTCTGAAATTGAGTACGGTGATGATTGTACATCTCTGTGATTAGACTAAAAACCATTGAACTATACATTTTAAATGAGTAAATTATACAGTATGTGAAAAAAGCTGTTCAAAAGAGAGAGAGGCATAGTATCCCAGTTGTTATAATTAAGGAGGTCACTGTGTGTGGCCTGTGTGGGTAGGACATGCAGAACAGTCACCTTCCTTCTCATGGCATTGGCTTGAAATCAGAATTAGCAGAGGCATCTACACAGCAGTGATAAAGCGGGGGCTCTAGAGTCCAAGGGCCCAGGTTCAAATCCCAGAGGCACCACTTCCTAGTTGTGGAAACTTGGGAAAGCCACTAAATTTCTCTATAAGTTCCTATACCTGCAAAATGGGGCTGACAACAGCACCCGATTAGGCTTAGCACAGTGCATGGCTCCATGGTGAGTGTTCAATACAGGGTTGCTATTTTAATTTTTGTTATTATTATCTCCTGGAATACTAGGGGTGGGTGATTGGAGAAAGTCACACAGCAGTGGTTGTAGCTGGGTCTCAAAGCCATTATGACCCATTAAAATTTACTTTGACTATCAAGGCAATCGCGCCTTACACCCAACCCAACCGCTGCCCAGCTGTTCTTTTACTGCTTCAACCTTATGTCAGTCGTTCATAATCAGGTAATCAAAATCATAGGGAGCTTATGAAAAACAAATCCTGAGCCTCTCACATTTAGGTACTGGGCAGTAGTTCTCAAAGTGTGGTCCTGGGAGCAGAAGCATTATTAACACCAGCTCTACAAGAGACCTGTTGGAAATTTAGGGAAGGGCCTACCAATCCATAGTTCAACAAGCTCTCCAGATGCTTTGGATCTATGCTCAAGTTGAGAAGAACTTACCAGGGAGAATTTGATTTTTGATAAGCAATTCATGTGATTTTGACCCACTCATTGCATATTGTCATTGAGGAACCAGTGCTAGAACAATAACATCACTGAATCACCTACCACAGAGTGATGGCTACATCATCTGCAGATTTCCAACCCTACAAGCCGAAACAGCCTCAAAATTCTCTTATATGCACAGACCCTCAGCAAAGAAATGGACAGGGCATACCAATATCTCTTAGAAACCACCACTTTAATTTCTATCAAGCTTACTCATTTATTTTGTTTTGGCCTAAGCTTGTTTTCAAGGCTACTTTATTGCTAAATTCATTTAATCTATCAGTTGCCAAATATTTATTGTGACACTACTATGTGTCAGGCATCAATGATGATGCAGACAATGTCACAATTCATGAGAAAACATCTTGGAGGAAAAAAACTGATCATTGATGGAAAGGACGGCATTTCCTTTCACAGGGAGTCTCAGGAACATTCCATACTGGCCATTTAGATATCGACTTTTCTAAATATAAATGAGTGGGCTGTATAATTTTTTTCAGTTCTTGCAAAGCCCAGTGATACCAAAAAACAGTGAAAATTTATTTGTAGCAAGTCCTTAATTTTCTTAAACACAGATAAATGTCTTTATCTTCCTTGTGAGATTGCAAAGATTCCCTAAAATGATTATAACCCCAAAATAATTTAGTAAAAATAAAAACAATAAAACATAGCCTCATTGGAGAAAGAGAGAGGAGTTTGTAAAGATGCTAAAATAGTGGGGCTTATAAAATATCAGTGTGGTGGACACTGTATGGCCTGGACAATCTCCCAAGTTGGTGCCAGTCACACCTGCTGTTGTCTCTTTTAAGTTACCCAAGAGTATCAACATTTCTATAGGAAAGAGGGTTTTAGTCGTACAAACATAAATCACGTTTCTTGGACTTACCAGTTTAATATGTTCCCGCTTCTGGTATTTTTCACTATAATACTGTTCTTGACGAAGATTAAGCAGCTGCTGCTGTTGTTTGTCCTTCAAGTCTATTAACTTTTGGGTCATTTCTGCATCCAGGGCAGCAAGGTCTTGTTCAATCGTTGATGAACCATGGTCAGGGCTACTGGGTTCTGATCTGCAAAGACACAGAGCTTGACTCACAAAACATGCAGGTGATAGCAACGTGGAAGGAAGATTATTCACCAGAGTTCTGCCTAGAGAGAATACTGTGTTTGGAAATATTTTGATAAGCCATTTGGAGTGGAGGGTGACATCCGAAGGACAAGCTTAGCAAGGGGGATCTCCAATCACAGAGAGTGAATGAAATTTTTGCTGCTCTAGAGAGAGGCAGGGGCAGAAGAACAAGCCAGGAACCTGGGGGTCCTCATCATGGTGGCAAGAATGATAACTCCCCTTTGGGAAAAACGATATCTAATAAACAATTAAAGGTTTTTTCTTTTTATTATTTTTAAATGTGGCCTGAATAATGTCATTGCCAGCTACATTTTCCTTATGAAAACTTTAGCCCAAAGATTCTGCATTGAGTGGATTCCATCAGGGGAAATTGAAGATGTGTCATATTTTGCACCTGGGGTGATGTGGATTAAAAACAGAGAGCACATGTAGATGCCACATGCAGATAACCCTCCCTCCCACCTGACATGTGAGTTCTAGTTCCTTAAGACCTTTAATAGCAAAGAGACAAAATGAAAATAATGCTCTGTGGGGGCTGTACCAACTTCATCCATATCTTTATCCAAATGGCACTTTCCTCAAAAAGCTTCACAAGGAAAAAGAGATGGCATTAGTCCATTCTAAAATATTTAGAGTGTTTCCTCTGAGCAGAATGACTTTCTCTGCATTGCTCTTAGGGAACTATACAGATATTTAGAAGGTCAGGAGTGATGTCGGAATAAATTAAAGCAAGTCTCACTAACTTATGGTGTGATTCCTTCAGATTTCGTACTCTGTATTTTCACCTGTAGGAAACAACAGAAAGGGAGACAGAGTACTGGGAACAGGGTGCAAAGAGCGGGTAGGCTCTTTTCATTTGTATGGAACCTTTTCCAGAAAGAAGATTAAGCCACCACCTAAGACAAGCAGCGCATCAGACTCTGCCTACACTTGTAGTCAAACAAACCAGGTAGAGGAAGTTTCTTAGAATCAGCTATCACTAATTCCGGTTGCTTTTTCTTTGAATTAGGCTACCATGAATGGCATCTCATGGAGAAGGGAGTTGGTTGAAGCTGGTGTTAAGATCTTATTTTGTCAAAGAAGGGATGCACGATTCTCTCAAAAGTTTCTTTTTGCAATTTTATTTGCAATGCCAAATGAGAACAAACATTCTACAAGGCTCGTCACTGCCGGGGTGAGGTGGCCCTTCCTTGGCATGAACACAAGTTACAGGCATCATCTGTTAAGGCAGGAAGTCAGTGTAGCCAGAACATCAAGGCATTTCTTCAATCAGCTACAACCACCCTAGCAGAGGCAACTCTCATTTACTGACCACTCCACCTGTGCCAGGCACACTCACAACAACCCAACAAGTAGGTTTGACTGTCTCCAGTTTACATTAGAGGAACCTGGGCCCAGAGAGACAATTTGTCCAAGGACACAGCATAGGGACACAGTGGTGTGACTTGCCCAAGGACAGAGATCTCTGAGATCTGGCAGGGCAAAACCTGTGCTCCTAAGAGCAACACAATGTCATTGCACACCATGTCTGGACACAGACTGTTTTTGAATGAATGGTTCTTCATATTATGTGAAAAGTACAGTTGAGACGATGGCTATTTGAGTAAGAAATAATCTAATGGGTTTGACACCCATCCATTCATTACTCTGAAGTATTTTCAGAATTTTACTGTATATCAAGGCAGATGGAAGGATGACAGATGGACATAACCAGACTTCAGTGGCTTTGACACTCGAGGAAAAGCTCCCTCTGGTGTATCTTTACATACTAGATGCTTAGAGATTTTTTTTGTTGTGTTTGTTTTTTTTTTGAGGGACAGTATAAAAAATAACCAAGTGAATAATGTTTCTGCATCTTCCATAAAAACAGGGTTGAAGGCTTTACCCCTTCTGTCGCCTAATGCTGCTTGTATGAGATTCAAAATAAAACCTTTGGTAATTTAATACCAGGAAAATGTTTGTCTCTCTTGGAAGGGCAAGCAAGTTTCCTTTAATTAGATAAGGAGAATTATCAAACCCATATTTTTTTTTCCCAGACGCTAAGAGCTAAATGCAGTATTCAAGGACAGAAATGACATTATATGGTTGGTGCTGTCAAGTAGGACTACAACGTGAGCTCCATATGTGGTTTTTTTCCACATATGTAATTTAAAACTTTTAGTAGTCACCTTCAAAAGTAAAAAGAAATGAGTGGAATTAATTTTAATAATACATTAATATTTTATGTAACCTAATACAGCCAAAATATTAAAATAAATAGATATATTGCAGCTATTTTACATTCTTTTCTCTTTTAAAAGAAGTCTTAGAATCTAGCGTGTATTTTAGAGTTACAGCACATCTCAATGTGGACAAGCACACTTCAAGAGCTCGATGGTCACATGTGGCTAGTGGTCCCCGTGTTGGGCAGCAGGGTGGGTAACTGGTCCACAGCTCAGTCTGTGCATGTGTGTATGTGTGTGTGTGTGTGTGTGTGTGTGTGTTGTTTTTCTTTTTCTATTTTCATAGGATTTTTATATACACGGCTTTTATAATGTTACTGCAATACTCTATTGGAAATTTGCAAGATATGACTTATAAGTAAATAAATAAATGAATAAACAAATGAATACATACATAACACTAAAGTAGGAATTTAGCAGAAGTTTTAGGCCAGGCTTTGCCTGAACTGGCTGTGTAACTACGTAGAAATGGCAATGCCTTTAGACTCTGCTTCCTCCTTGAGGAAGTGACAAATATCACCTAGATGGCTTGTAAGACTGCTCCAGCTCTAAGAAACGATGATTTTGTTGCTTTTAAAAACTCAAGTATTAGGTTTGGATTGTGCTTTTAAGTTAAGCACATGTTGAATCATATGTCACCATATGGATCTGAACACTGTATCTTACCTCTCTCTATAACCTGGCATCAAAATCATATTATTCAGTAAAAGCAGGATGTAATACAGCCTGTCTTATCCTTAGCTCACTGACAGGTTGCTTACATGCTCACTTCGTTTCATGATTTCTAAAATTTTCAATTAGAGAAGGCAACTTTATTTCTCAGCGGCAATTATTATCGGTCAAGTTTTTGATAGATTCCTTAATGAGAAAACTTATGACAATGTTTCCAAAAAAGCTTTGAGTAACTGCGCAATTAACACTTCAAATGATTTCCTAGATCTGTGAAGATCATTGGATGATCTTTGACCATACTTTGCCCATTCATTAGCCAACATATGAAAAGATATCTGATAAGAGTATTTTGTATACTGTAGCTATGGGAAATTAAGTGGAATGATGATTTTAAATGAATGACTTAAAAGGCTTTTCTCGTATCTCTTGCAGTACAATTCATTAAAATACCGTACATACACTGAAATAGAACTAAAGGATATTTTTGTTTTTGAAAACTATAAATCTCCTAAGCTATGCATATTTAACACCACAGATAAATAACATTTTATTTTTAAAATGGTGTGAGTTGATGTTTATAAAGATTTTAGAACAATGGTGCTCACTAAATAAGTAAAATTAAAAATATTTTTGACAGCTACCTAAGCCCCAAGGAAGACAAAATTGTGTAATGAAATTGAAAGTAATTGTATTTTACTTCCATTTCTTGAATTATTAAACTTTGAAGAAGATATTTTTATACAAAAATTCCTACTGTTGATTAGAGAGCTTCATGTTGCAAATTTTTTTTCATTGTCAGCAAGTTCACACTATAAACCTACAAAGGATATTTGAAGAAATTACAGAAACCTACACTTGAAAGAAGAATCTCACAATGTTTGGCATAGTTGATGAGTAAATTTCTTTGGACATTGCTACTTTATGCATCCATTCACTGTGTAAAGATACTCAAAGAGGCTGTTAAAAGATTCTAAGTCCTTTGTGGGACTACAGGCACCACCATCCAGGAATCAGTCACACATCTACAGCGATGCAGGTTCCAAACCTGCTACGTCATAGGACACAGATGGGGTCTCGGGGGGTGGGTACCCTACTGTGACTCCACTGTAACTACAGGCTCACGTGTTGCATGTGCCCCTGGCCAGGTTACATGGCCTCACTGCGCTTTGGGTCCTCACTTGTCCAAGGCAGATGATATCTGTAACTACTTCACATTTCTGCTTCAGGAAATACATAGAATAGTGCATATAAGTGCTTAGCACATGTACTGGGTTGAATAGCGTCCTCCCAACTTTCATGTCCCTTCCTGGAACCTCAGCCTGTGACATTATTTGGAAACAGGATTGTTGCAAATATAATAGTTAAGATGAGGTCACAGTGAATTAGGGTGGGCCCTAAACTAACGACTAGTGTCCTTTAAAGAAAGGGGAAATTTGGACATGGACAGACCTGTGCAGGAGGAATGCCACGTGATGTTGGAGGCAGAGACTGGAGTGATGTGTCTACAAGCCAAGGAATGCCAAAGATTGCTGGCAACCACCAGAAGCGAGAAGAGAGAAAGAAAGATTCCTCCCCTAGACTTTTCAGAGAGAGCATGGCCCTGCTGACACCTTGCTAGGTTTCCTAGCAACCTAAGAAACTGATACAGCATGTATACCTGGCACATCATTGACACTGAATGGAGTGGCTATTCCAGGACTGGGAACAGCCAGTAGGGGGCAAAAGAGGAGGCCCAATGTGGTCAGCCAGACTCCATGTCAACCAAGTCGAGGGCTCACCTAGGGTTCTAAGAGCAGGTGATATCCTGAAATCCACCTTGAAATCAGAAAGCTGGGATTCTCATATTTGGCAGCAGGCATTTGTTGGAGTTTAGAGGCGAGGCAGGGCTGCAATGCTCATGCAAGAGATTTTTAAACTCAGAAGGCCCATGAGCTCAGAGAATCCCAACTGCCCCATCTCATCATGGTGGGATGTAAGCAGAAGGTCCTGGTTTTCATGCGGGGTGCTGGGCCATGTGGCTGGGGAGGCAAGCAGCTATTAGACCAAAGAAAGCCTTTCAGCCACTCTCCAATTTCTGATATGTCTCTGAAGGATTCTAGACCAGTGTCTACCAATGACCAGCAGCATCAGCAAGCCCTGGGAGCCTGTTAGAAATGCAGAAACTCAGTCCCCACCCCAAGCCCCTGAGTCAGAAACTCTGGGGTCAAGGCCAGGAGTCTGTGTTTTAGCAAGCTCTCCAAGAGATTCATATGCACACTAAACTTTGAGACGTGCTGGTCTAGTCTAGACAGATTTGGCCTGGGGTGACAGCATGAGTTTCCTTCTCCACAAGGACACCTGGGAGTTGCACAGTCCTAGAAGCAGGTGTCTTCTCTCTTCCAGGTTTCTGACCCCATACCTTATGCTCTCTTTAAAATAAATCAAGAATCCATCCCCTTCTCTCCATCTCTACCACCATCATCCTAGACCAAATCACCATCGTCACTCAGCTGGACTCATGATGCAGTTTCCCAGCTGGTCTCCCTGCTTCCACCCTGACTCCTCGAGGCTCACTGCGCAGAGTGTTGTCCATGCACCTACAGCACCAGCAGCACCTGTTGCTGCTCAGGCCCCAGCTCAGATGTGCAGACTCAGAACATGCATCTAACTGTACCCTCAGGGACTCATGTCTGTTTGAAAAGCACAGCTCAAGGGTCCCTTTTCCACCCAGCAGCCAGAATTATTTTCTGAGAATATTAATTGGATCAGGTCAATTCCAGTTAAATTTCTTTCTTCAGTGGATTCCTATTGCACTTACAATAAATTCTGAACCGTTTGTCACTTGTGCCAGCTCTAGAGAACCTACGGATATGGTTCTCCCTCCTATTGCTCTGACCTCGTCTTGTTTCACTCCACCCATGGTTTACTATGTCTCACTCACTTTGCTAACTTTACTGTTCCTGGAACAAGTCCAGTTTTTCCTGCCTCAGGGCCTTTGCACTTGCTGTTCCTTCAGCCTGGAATAAATCTCTCTAGTTCTTTGCATGACCGACTATGCTTTATTCTTTATGTGTCACCTCATTCCAGATTGACTTGTCAGCAGGGCTCTCCCATCCCTAATCATTCTCTATCGTGGCATCCTGCTTATTTCTTAACAGGATAGTCCTGTTATCCTGGATAGTCCTCATCGCAATCTGAAGTTATGATGTGTTTTTGCTTGTTATTTACTGTTCATCTTCTCTGCATTACCATGGTGGCTATTTGAGAGTGATAATTGTGTAGGTCATGTTCATGGATGTGTCCCCAGGGCAAAGTAGGCACTCAATAAATATAAGTTGAATCAGTGTGTGAGAGATGCTTCTCACCATCAAGGTCTGGGTACATGGGGCTGCTGAGACCCCAGGTCTCAACACAGGGATCACCTGTGCAGGGCATTATAGGTTTTAGACAGGGCAGCAAAGAATAATTGAGACTTCTCTTTCTTTGTGGCGGAGAGGCACAGAGTCTCATTCTGTTGCCCAGTCTAGAGTGCAGTGGTGCACTCACTGAAGCCTTGAACTCCTGGGCTCAAGGGATCCTCCTGCCTCAGCCTCCTGTGTAGCTGGGACTACAGGCATGCACCACCACACCTGGCTAATTTTTAAATTTTTTTGTAGAGACAGTTGCCCAGGCTGGTCTTAAACTCCTGCATTCCAGAGATCCTCCTATTTTGAGATTTCTCTTTTCTATAAGATCAGTTGCCTCTTCTACTAGGTTCTAGGTACACAAGGCAGAATCTCATACCTGCTAGGGTGGCAGCTGTAATATGGGAATTCTGCCAATTGACATTGCGGCCACAGGCTAGAATTCAGGGAGAGTTTCCTGCATATCTGTTCTCAGAGTTTGGTCAGATAAAAAAATTCAGTCCATAAGCAAAACTGAGCTGAGGTGACTCAAGAGCTGTAGGAAACAGAGGAGGTGAGGTGGCTTTCCTTCTTGCAGTGGTATAGGTCCAAACATCAGAAATTCATGTTAATAATGACTCTTGCTTTGTACTGTGACAGAAACCAAAAATACTCATTGAACTTACTTTTTCTTACTGTCTTTTTTGGCAGTCTTTTCCAAAGCTGCTCTCCTTCTCAAGTAGTCATTCTGAATTTCATTGTATTTTGTAGTGTGTTCTTTGATAAGGTCAGTGGTTTTCTTGTGGTGCCTCTTAACCAAGTCTTTCATTTCTTTGTAGTGCTTCTTTTGAAGTTTCACGAACGATTTCTGTTGCTTTAGCTCTTCGATGGTCTGTGCCTCCACTTCTGCAACAAATGAGTAGGAGAGCTAAGGGAATGGAAAGGCTGAAAGTCCAGATGTAAAGAGGAGAAGATGATACAGGCACGTGGACCCCAGTTTTGGGGTCCTGAAGGCCAAGTGGGTTCTTGGCTTCACACAGGAAAGAATTCAAGAGCTGGCCGATAGAGTAAGGCAAAAGCCAGTTTACTGAAGAAAAGATGAAATAAGAGGCTAGCCCCCATAGACACGGCTATCTCCCAGAGCAACAGAGAGTAGCACTTTGTGAGTTTCCAGGGACTTATTCTATACCTTCTATTCAGTTTTACGTTACGTGGAGGGAGGATTAGTCATAAGATTTCTGGGAAAGGGGTGAGGAGTTCCCAGAGGCAAGGGTCCCTCCCCCCCTTTTAAACCATACAGAACAACTTCCAGGAGTTGTCACAGCATTTGTGAACTGTCACGGTGCTGTTGGGAGTTTCTTTTAGTATGCAAATACATTATAAGCAGGGTGTAATGAACAGTGAGGGTAACCTGAGATGGTTTTTCTAGGCCATCTGGGTTCTATTATAGCTGATTTTGGCTGGTTTGGGTCTTATAACTCTTTATCAAGCAGGGTCTGCCATTTCCCTATCTCAAAACCACCTGCTTACTGAGTGACATCTGTTTGATCTTGGCCAACTGGAGCTTCAGAACATAGCTTTGATAGCTTTGATGTCAGACGTACCTGAGTTCCAGTTTGGCTCTATCACTTGCTAACTTTGCAATTATGTTACCAAACTTCCCAAAGACTCGATTTCTTCATTTGTATTTTTTCTTGTTGTTTTTGTTAAAGTTTGGGTTCTCTAGATAAAGAGCCCAAGAGAGGGATTCAGGTGCATGTGATTTACTGAGGGCCTCTAGGAGTAGGGGAGTGAGGGAAACAGATGGGGCTGGGGAAAGAGCTGAACACGGATGTGGTCTCAGAAAAGTAGAGTCTGGCTTCTGCCTGATCTTGGGGAGCTCTGGAGTGTGAATTGTACCAATGAGTTGGTCTCATCTTGAGGCAACAAGCATATTTGGGAAAATCAGGGGCTCCTTGGCTGGGGGCCATTTTGCAGAGAATGGGAAGCTATGAGCTGTTAGCAGGCAACTGTCACCACAGTGGGGAGAGGGGTGCACCAGATGTACAGAAAATTTGGGCAGGGCACCAACAGCACTCACTATGAGGATTATAACACTTCTGCAACTTCAGAGGGTTGTTACAATGATGAAATAAAAGAATGCATGGAAAGTATATAACATAGTTTCTGGCAGTGTGCCTATAGGGGCTTAAGCAAATGACTATGCAGATTCTACAGCACCTTCTCTAAGGGGTTCCACTCACATTATAGACAGTGTAAGTTTGTACGTTTATGTAGCAGTAAAGTGTCTTGAGAGAAGATCCCTTAATCTAATTTGTGCAAAGGCACCAGAAGGGTTAGTGGCAGCCTACATTACTACATAGTATTTTATCCAATGCTGAGAAAACTTTTAATGGGACAGAGCCTGACCTTAAACCGTTCTGTATTTTACTGACATATTTCATGAGTTTTAGAATATGCATTTTAAAAATATATTAACATTTTTGAAATTAAGATGTATCTTACAGTTGATGGGTGTCACAGTTAGCCAGTGCTTTGCTTTCTTAGCAATACATGAATTTTGGGGTGCCTTACAACTGATGGTGTCTTAATGTCCATGAATTATCACTTACTGGGACCTAGATTAAGTTATAGTTGACATGTTTCCATCCTTTTATTTGAACTTTCTGCTTCTGGGAACAAAAAGATGTTACCATAAATATTTAGAACTGTCAAGTGATTCAGAAATAATGTATACCATGAATAATAACAAAACTGAATAGAAAATGAGAAGTCTATTGAATAACCATTGAAATCAGAATAATAAGTCATGTTCTTAAATGCTAAGGTCTTTAAGCAATTGAAATATGTTTCCTTTTCTTATAATGTGTCTATTCTCCTGACATTCGATTTCTTTGGTGAATGAGGCCACGGAGAGAACCAGGTACATTATTTAATGGTTTCCCTCAGGCCCAAATTGACTCATTACAGTTGCATAATAAGTTACTACATTAAAAATTTATAATCCCAAGGAATGCCTGCATTCTTGGTGACAGATTCAATTCTACTTCTTTAAAAATGGTTTACAGTATAATCAGCTATGGGAAGTTTAGAAATAGAGTTCTGGGTGTTCTAATCCATGATAAAAATAATCCCCCATAAAGCAGTGTTTTTAAAAAGTCTATAGGTGAAAGGCTGTTACTTAGAATATGCTCTTAAGTATTAAAATAATGCTTATTTACCTAAAGACACAAATATCACTTATAAATAAGTCACCCAGAGATAATCACAACTAATACATTGGTACGGACCATTGCTTTTTATCTGTTCATTTGCATACTTTTAAATAACACTGGAATCACGTTCTATGAACACTTCTGTCTCTTGTTTTATGCATTAATGTTGTATTGTTTCCCATGGAACTAAATCTTTTGAAACATGTTTCATTTTAATACATTCCTCAAAAAATTTTTCTATTCATATTTTTACGTGTTTTTTTTGGCAAAATATAAATGCACATGTAAAAGCACATCAATCATACATGTATAGCCCTGTACATTTTCACAAAGTTAACATGCTTCAGTAGCAATCACCCAGGTCAAAAATCAGAACATTGCCAGCACCCCAGAAGCATTCCTTTTGGGGTTCGTGCTGCCCACCAAGTATAATCCAAATCTGGTTTCTAATAGCACGGATTCATTTTGCCTGTCGTCTTTGAACTTTATGTAGATGGAATCCTACAGAATGTGCTCTTTTGTGTCTGGCTTCTTTTCCTCAACATTATGCTTGTGAGTTTTATCCATGTTTTTGTGTGATTGTAGTCTATTCCTGCAGCTGTATCCTATTCTATCCTGTGACTATATCACAATTTATTTATTTAGTTATTTATTTATTTTTTGAGACAGAGTCTCGCTCTGTTGCCCGGGCTAGAGTGAGTGCCGTGGTATCAGCCTAGCTCACAGCAACCTCAAACTCCTGGGCTTAAGCAATCCTACTGCCTCAGCCTCCCGAGTAGCTGGGACTACAGGCATGCGCCACCATGCCCGGCTAAGTTTTTCTATATATATATTTTTTAGTTGGCCAGATAATTTCTTTCTATTTTTAGTAGAGATGGGGTCTTGCTCTTGCTCAGGCTGATCTTGAACTCCTGACCTCAAGCGATCCACCTGCCTCGACCTCCCAGAAAGCTAGGATTACAGGCGTGAGCCACCGCGCCCGGCCAATATATCACAATTTATAAAATACTTATCTACTCTACTGCTGATAGACACTTGGTTTGCTTACAGATTTGGGGTCTTACCAATGGTGCTGCTTTTGGTGAACATGTGTGTATATTTCTGTTGTATATTGGGCCAAGTACTATAAAAACTTCCAGGACTCTACTACATACTGCTAATTGTACCGCAGAAAGCTTGTACCAATTTTAGTTCCACTAGTTTATGTAACTAACCAAATATAAAATATTTACAAATTATATCACAAATGGATCATATTTCTGCAAATATAAAATACGGTTTATTGTTCATATTTTAAGAAAACATGCATTCTTGGGTCTCATTCCCAGCATAAAACTCTTCTTTGACTCTGAAATAGCTAGCTTGTGAAACTATATTATTTTTATGCCGGTAGGGTACTGTCTGCCAAGTATGGTTACTTGTCTGTGATTATATCATGTAATGTAGCCTAAACTAGGGCTGTATGTCTGTAGATGTTTTAAAGAAGAAATATTAATGATGTTACTGTTCAGACGTGAATGGAAATCTTCTTTCCTCTGTATACTTACACTGTATGATATTCAGCTGCCTAATTCCATGGGGAAAAAGGGTGGTATTTACCTGTTAAGACACTCTGAATAAGGTCTTCTGTTTTGGCAGGTGCCTTTACAGAACCTGCAAAAAAGGATAAAATAAATAGCCTCTTTAACTTTTAAGTTTTTATTCTTCTATAAAAACAAAAAACAAAAAATAAAAAAACCATGTTTGACCCTTGAATCTAAGTCTCTTTACAGAGAAAATATAAATTGTGGGAGAGCATTTCTTATAAAAATCATTCTAAAGAAAGTCTTTATTTTGTAACTTTGAGACAAACCTAATTAAACGTGAAATTATACACTTCATTTATAGGAGGAGAAAGGACACTTGGAATCAAAACAAGAAATTCCGTTCAGGCGATGCTATTGCCACCTTCTGGCAAAATCAGAAATGACACGTGGTCATTTCAAAATCAAATGCTGACCACTAGGCGGTAGTGATTGTTGCAGGCATGATCCATCCGTGGATGTTAAAATCAGGAAGCAAAAATTCAAGGAGAAACAGTGTATTTGTATAGTCTCAAAGTATCTCCCCCAATATATCTAAGAGGGGAAAATAATAACTTCAGTGGAGAAACCATCTTAACAAAGTCATCGACACCACCGTAGACCGTATACCCCTGCTAGAATGCCCTGAGCAGGGCACAGTGTCACTTCTGCGGTGTTCTTGCCGAAAATGCACAACCTCAGTCTAATCATGAGAAAACACCTGGTCAACCCACACTGAGGGACATTCCATTAATACAAAATAACTGACCAGAATTCTTCAAAAGTATCAAGGTTATGGAAGACAGGAGAGGCTGAGGAACTGTCACAGATTAAAGGAGAATAAGGAGACGTGACAATGAAATACAACGTGGGATCGTGAGTTGGAATCTGGAACAATAAGAGGACATCAGTGGAAAACAGGTGAAGTTCAAAGTCTGCGGTTCAGTTCAGACTAGGGTGCCAGAGTCAATTTCCTGGTTTAGGGGAAGAGGAGGCCATTTTTGCAGTGCATTCTGTCCCATTTAAAAAAATGTTTTCTGTAAGTCAAATTATTCCAAAATAGCAAGTCTAAAAAAGCTCAAATGCTAAATTCTCTTTTACTCTCAGAAACACAATATTTACTCACATATTTAAATGACTTATTTATATTTCAGAAGCACTCAGAATGTTCATTTGGTATGTAATACTCTATTTGAAAATATTCTTGTTTATGATTAACTCATAGCTATTCTTACTGTTATTGATTTAAGCAACCTTTTCAAAAGCATAGTCCTCTCAGTTCAGACATGTCTGATATAAATTAAATAGGATTTGTTCTTCGTAAAATCTCACTCTGCCCCATGAGAAATACCCTTCCACCCCAAATCAAAGGTCTGGATCTTATTGCTGCCCTGACCTAGTGTGACAAGGAAGGGAGGGAACATGAAAACAGACCTTCATGGAAGAAAATTCTTTTCCCTTTTAGTTATGTTATTAACCAAATCTACACAAAGTTATCAAGTACATGCCAATCTTCAGCACTGTGTTATGTACAAAGGAAGCATCAAACTGAAACCTATGCTAGGAAGCCTACCATCTCTCGGGGGAAACAGAACATACACACAAGCGATAATTACATAAAACAGCATAACATTAAATGTCAACGTTAGTTGCATAGAAATGGAAGATTTTTCTGAGAAACGAGACACTCAGTGTAGCTTTGGTTGGAATACAGAAGCCGAAAGCAGGAATGTTAACATCATAGGGAACTGGGTCGGGCCTGACTTCACTCTTCACTGGCTATGTGGCCTTCAGGACGTACTTTAGCAACTCAAAATTGCAGTTCATTCATCTGCACGGTGGGGACAATAATAGAATGCACCCTCATGGGCCTGGTCTGAGGGTGGAATGAAATTATTCACGTGAAGGGCTTAGCAGAGTGTCCTGCACATGGCTGACACTCAAGGTTATTGAAAAGAAAGTTGGAGAAAGAGGGAAAGGAGCTCCTGGCAGAGACATAATGAAGACTAAGGCCATGCTTCGAAAGCGTAGTTGTTCATAAGTTGATTGAAGAACTCTTCACAAACTCTGCCAGCAGATGGACCATAATCCATCACTAAACAAAGACACAGGAATCTTCAGTGATTTTTTGCTGTGGCTTCATAAGTTACCAGCAGAGCCGGATGAGCACTTACGATGTTCCCTTGCCATGCATTCATACATTCATTCATTCATTCATCACACAGTCATGGAGCACCTCCTAAGCCCACGCATCTTCTCGCTTGATGCTTTAGCTAACTGAATCATACTACCTGCATCAGTGGCATGAAATAAAACTGAAGGCTCTTACTCATGCTGTGCAGCTCTCATTCAGATTGTTTACCTGGAGCTGGCTGGCTGTGGAGAGCCTGGGAGGGTGGTTTGGGTGCCAGGGATGTAGTGTGATTCACCCCGTTTTCTGCTGGAGTCGTCCTGGCTTCACTTGGAGCCTCTGAGGGTGTTTCCCCAGGATCAGCCTAAAATCATAAATATCCTTTCATGTTCCACATTTCTTATTGTTCTTTTATTGTCTTCCTAAACCAACAAGGCTACGTTTTATAGCATTGTCACAACTCATTTGTTGTTTGAAGTCTCAAATTTGAAACTGTCTGGAAAGTAGGGTAACAACAGCACAGGGTTGAACCATGACTGTGGTAGGTTGTTGTATTAAAGGCTTGGATTTTTACACCAACCCATGTCTATACCCTTTGGTAGTGTCCTCCCACACTGACTCTGCACCTGACCCTGTGATTCGCTTTGAACAAATGAGAGAGTAGCAAACTTGATGCAAAAGGCACTTGCGAATTTTTCTACTCTTTCTAGACCCCTGCTCTAGCAATGGAGGATGAGAGACCTTGTGGAGGAGAGTTGAGTCACCTTGGCCAAGGACATCCTAGACCAGCCAGCCCCAGCTGAGCACATACACATGAGTGATCCCAGCTAAGATGAGCTGAGCCTGGTCTGAAACTGCCCAGCTGGGCAGATAACTCATGAAAAATAATAAGTAGTTGGTGTTATATGTCACTAAATTTGGGGGTGGTTTTACAGCAAGAACTAATTGATGTGGTGGATAAGAGCACAGGTATTGGAGCCAGACCTGGTCTGGGTTCAAATTCTGGCCCTGCCACTTAACTAGCAGTATGATATTGGGCAGGTCACTTACCTTGTGTGCCTCAGTTTCCTCATCTTTATAGATGAGGATATGTATGTGCTGGGGACCATAATATTATCTATCTTGCGAGATTGTTTAGAGGATCAAATAAGTTAATGTTTATAAAATGCTTAGAATTGTTCCTGGCAGAGAGTAAATAACTGGGTGTTAAATAATAAGCAAGTTGTCAGAACAGGGAGTCACTTGTGCTTTTAACAAAAGAAAGACTTGACAAATAGAGCAATGGAAGGCCATAAAGAGAGGGTCTCATGTATAAATGCCCCATAACAAAAACTATCAAAAAGACTGTGCAAAAACCACAATCTTGCACAACAGCTCTTGCAAACTGACACAGAAAAATACTACTGTGAGGATATTTGCCTGCAACTGCCTGTCCAACTTCACACTGGTGTCACCTTTGTTATTGATCCCGATAGTCAAGGATAATTCTCTCAAAAATATCATGCAATCCTTCCCATTTTTCCATTATAAACCTTTGCTTTCCTTTACCTCCCTGAATATGCATATAGTTTACTATGGCACATGTCTTCCCATTGCAATACCCTATTCCTGAGTAAATATTATTTTCTTTTAGTGAGCATCTCTCTGTTATTTAGGTTGACATAAAATAAATCAAATCCAATAAAACAGTTAAGCTTGTGCAATACAACCAATGAATAATAACAATAAATGCATTGAAATTTATGAAATCTCCAGTCCACATCTCCAGCAGCTCGTCCACTGTACCCTATGTGGAGTAAACACTTAATAAAGGTTTTCCAATAAATGCTTATCCTTATAAAATAATCGCCTCAGTGGTTGCTTACAATGCTCTAAATGCTCTGTATGTGTTTATAGGAATTGCCTTCCAAGTCCTTGCTAGGTTTTACTGATAGTGAGGTTACCCCAATGTTCTATTTTGCAGCACATTTAAAAAATACATTAGGCA
>CM052436.1:190828959-190855330 GCA_028533085.1 Varecia variegata | reverse complement strand
GAGGTCACACAGGTAACAGCAAAACTGGTATTTGAATAAGTGTCATAAAGACTACATTTTTCTACTGCAGTAGTTCTCTGTATTCTATGAGAATAGCAGCTTAAGGAACTGCAATAGTGACTAAATTTGCTGCTGAGACACAGAGATATATAAATGTAAACATAATTCTCAAAGAACTTACTCTGTTGCACTGAAAAGGCATCCATGTATAAAAAGTTAAATAAGTTAAATAAAACAGTTAAATACAAGAGCTGGAAAACAAAAAAGCACCTACAGGAGTGCAATACTAACTTTTTTAACTTAATTTAAAATTTAAAAGTTAAATTTTAACAAAAATTTAACTTTTTGATTTCATGATTGAAAAATTGAATAATTCCCACACTATGGATATTTAAGCCCAAATGCCAAAACCAAATTCTTGTCCCATTCAAGAGAACCAGCAGAAGCCAACACTTCTGACTTTATTTCTCCGTTGGTTTCCCCCAAATATTCATTTTTGTTAGTTCAAATAAAATAAGCATGGAATCCTTTTGCATGGTACTGGAAATTAGGATAGAAACAAAAGAACTAGAAATGTCAGTTTTCTTAATTTAATTGAGAGACTCTTGGTATCCAGTCAAACAAATTTCAAAAAAAGAAGTTTCAAAATACTTCAGTTGCACTAACTAGATGCTGCTTAGCTGGTAGAGAGGGGAAAAAAAAAAAAAAAAAAAAAAAAAAAAAAAAAAAAAAAAAAAAATAAAAATCACAGAATGAACCACAGAAGTAAATCTCTGCCCTCTCGTGGCCAAATTAAATCATTGCAATGTTTTTCCTTCAAAACATGCCAAAATTGACTTTTAAAAATTAGGATTCTACAAAAAGAATTTATACCCTTCCTAGCTCCAAATGAACAGAAGTTCCTAGAAAGTATAATACGTATTGATCAGTAAAAGAGTAATTGCAAAGTCCATTTTTAAAAGTTTTATAGAAGGAGGAAAAGCCATATGTTATGCTGGTTGAAAAGATTTCCACCCTGGGCATTGAAAATTTGGATCTGACAGTCAAGCAGTAGAGAATTAGGATTTGGAGCACTTAGTTGAGTGGTTGACATGCTAAGTAAAGGGTCTTTCAAATATCAGGTGTGTGACTGTGCTATTAGAGGTTTTGGATCATGCCCTCCTTGCCTGAGTCATCTAAAGAGTTCAGTCCCTTCTGTGCAGCTGGTTAGGGTGACAGCACCTCGATGTGGACACAAGATGGCTAAGGGGCAAGGTCACCAGTTTTTCCAGAATATTACAGGCAAGACTCATAAATTCATCATGCAGAAATCCAGTCCACTCAGGACAGACATGGGCAATGAGCGTGGCTTTGTTAGAGTCAGCCTACTGCTAAACAAGAACGAGCTTCCTCAAACATGTGTACAATGTGTACTTGAATAAAATTAGATAATGTACCTGCCTCCTATTGCTAAGAAATTCAGAATCATTCCTAAAAACTGTGTTTTGAAGTATGCTTTCTCAAGTGTTTAGGAGAGAAATACACTGATATTTGCAACTCACTTTAAAATGCATCAAAAAAGATGGAATAATATACGGAAAGAGGGATTTACATACAATCAAGTGAATGCATCAAAATTTTAATTGTGGAATTCAAGTGATTGATCTATTGGTGTTCATTGTGCAATTCTAACATTTATGTATGCTTGAAAATTTTCGAATTAAAATACGGCAAAACTCCTATATTTGGAAGAGTCTACCTGGGTGAGTTAGAAGCAAAAGACCGCTGGACTTCAGGTTTTTCAGCTTTTTAATTAACACTTACCAAGTAAAGTGATTTTGGTGGGTTTTTTTTTTTGCAATTAATGTCCAGAAAGTTCTTCCAGCAGTAACTGGAACATGTATGCAACTGATTTTTGACACAGCAAGACTGTGTCATCATATACATTTATGTGGTATCTCTTTGTTGAAAATGAGTGACAGCTGCAAGTTTACATGTAGATGTATGAATTTTTATTAGTGTCAGTCTCTTCCTCCAGGTTGTAAGGTCTATGAGAGCATCTAACCTTTCTCATCATTGTATATATAATATCCAGCACAGTGACTGACACATGGTTGTGTTAAAAAAAATTTACCGAATGAATGAATGAATCCATATTTAGTTTCCTGCTTGTGCACAATCAATAGATATTACTGGCAAAGTCCTGAAACTAAAGAACTACCTAAATGTTATGCTAAAATAAGAAAAATATTTGTAATGAATGGATAAATCAATGAATGAAAAGAATGAAGATGCTGTTCTTTCTGTTGTCTATAGTTAGAAAATCTGTATTCAACTCATAATTGCAGCAGGTTATTTAGAAAGCTATTAAAGGGTGAAAGAACATAGCTCTACACAGTATTTTATATATGTATTATATATATTAAAGTTCCTAACATCTTTGTTAGAAATGCTTTAATACAGTTTCCAAAGAAATCAGAAAGAATAAATTCTTTGCAGTTAGATAGAAATCACAAATTCCCAGAGAATGTAAACCAACCATCATTTACATTTACCCTGTGGGAATTATCTTTGAAATTAATTAAGCCAAATCATTTGGCAAAGACTATGGCCAACCAGTCACTGAAAAAATTCTGGATAAATCCCAGAAGAGTGTCTCCTGGAGCCTTTCCCAGATGTGTGTGATTAAGCTGACATTTTGGAGTAGATGCAATTGATGGATTTCATCTGGGGAGAACCATGGACTTGCATGATACCGATGTAGGACTCCAAAGAAGTGGTTCTCAATGTGTAGTCCCTGGACCAGCATCAGCCTCACTGCAAATTGTTGGAGATGTAAATTCTTGGGTCCACCCCAGACCTACTGAATCAGAAACTCCAGGGATGGGGCCTATCAATTTGTGGTTTAAGAAGCTATCCAGGTGAATGTGATACCTGCTGAAGTTTGAGAGCCTCGCTACTCAAACTATAGTCCATGGGCCAGCATCATCATCATCACCTGGAAGCTTGTCAGAATTGCAAAATTCTGTGACCTATGCCAGACTTATTGAATCTGAAACTGCATTGTAACAAGATCCCCAGGTGATCTGTATGCACATTTTAAAAAATAAATTTTATTGTGTATATTTAAGGCATACAATATGACGTTATGAGACACTTAAATGTAGTAAAATGGTTACCACAGTGGAACCAATGAACATGTCCATCATCTCGCATAGTTATCCATTTTGTCCTCCTGTGGCAAGAGCAGCTATAATCTATTCATTTAGCAAAAATCATAAATATAATACACTATTGTTAACTAGAGTCCTCACGTTATACATTAGATCTTTTGACTTGTTTATCCTACATATTTGCTACTTTGTATCCTTCGACCTACATCTCTCCATTTCCTCCCCGTACACACATTCAAATTTGAGAAGCTCTGCTCTAAAGCAGAATGAAAAACTTCAACATTAATTGAGTCATATTTTATAATCTCTATGGCATTGGGCATGGGCATGGATTACAATATTCAAATTTCTGGATTCTATCCCTATTTTAGGTAGATGAACTCAAAGCCCCTCATTAAAATCCACTGGAATTTTAAAACTTTTTATGGAGGAGATTTGTAAAAGCAGGTGAATTGAGCCAATGATTGACGAGTTTCAACTCACGTGAATTTAGTCTTATCTTGATACCTTATTTAAAAAGACTCTAATTCTCCAATTTATTGGCTATTGATACGCGGCAAAGCACTCCACCATTATGAGCAATGGTTCTCTCTTCTGAAAATGGGGATTACTATATTTTATCCAGGGCATCCTATAAAAGTGCTTTGTCAGCTTCAGAGCTGTATGGTATAGAAATGAAAGAAATGGTGTAATTATTTAAAGGCTATTTCCTAAAAGGCAAACTTTTTCTTCCTACTTTTCAGATGTCTTAAAGTTCAGGGATTTGGATACAGTATTGTTTTTATAAGTTGATATTTTCCTCATTTTTTATTTGGGGAAGAAGATTTAAGGAGGAAGATTTTCATTTAAAGAGAGTCCAAAATGAGCAGTAAACCTCATCGTTGAATTTAGTGCCAAGTTCTTAAACTGTGGATGAAGTATCAAGCTTTTGTCTTGGAGAAATTAAATGGTACCCAAGACCTTATTGAATGAAACACTGTACCCTTAAGAGTACCACCTTAGCTTGTTTTGCTGTTGGGTTATTTTATTGGTGAAATTCACATCATTACTTCAAATAATCCAATCCCATTGAAGAAGCCAGGGGGCCATACACTGAATTAGGAAATATTTTCAAGTCATTTTAGGTAAACTTCAGCTCACTCATAATAACATGAGTCAGACAATGTAAAAAGTAGGTCTCTTGCAATAAATGAAATTTTAGTGTTACCAAAGCTCTCCTTTTTCAACATCAACATTATGCGAAGACCACTCACACACCTTCGCTTGTACTATGCAGACATAGATGACATTGGGAATTCTCGGGAACAGAAATTTTGGCCTTGAGGGCTGAGTAAGGTTTGGAGCATCAGGTACTCTTGTCTTAGATCACAACTTTTCTAAGTCTGGAAATGAATGCTTGGCAAATGAATACAGCTTTTGTAACTTGTAAGTTGGCCAGGTAATGCACAAACTAATCAAATAGAACCCACAAAGAAAAACCTATCTTACTGAAAAACAAGTTCTGACAATATCCAGTGATTTTTCAAAACGAAAAAAAAAAGAAAAGGAGGAAAATTCTTGACATTCTATTCAACTAAAAATTCAAATCAAAGGATGTTACTATTTAAGGTAAAGGTCTTATATTCTGCGCTCACTCCCAGGTAACAGAGGACAGAAAGATGAATGAAGGGCCAGCCCTTGCTAAAGGCTACCAGAAATTAGTTTTGTTACAGAGGTAGTGTATACGGTGTGGTGTAGATGCTTGTGACACAAAGTGTGCTCCAAAGACCAGCAGTATCCATCCCATCACCAGGGGTCTTACTAGAGTCTCAGTCCCCATCCAAGACCCACTGAATCAGGGTGAGCATTTTGACATGATACCCTGGTCTGCACGCTGAACTTCGAGAAGTGCTAATGTAGTACATGAATTGTGGAGCCAGATTGCCTGGGTTTCAATCCCAACTCTGTGCCTTACTAAGTGTGTGGCATTGGGCAAGCGATTTCACCCCTCACTGCCTCAGTTTTCTCATTTGTTAAATGGAAATAATAGTCATTAGGACATGTGGATGTTTTAAGACTTAAGTGAGTTAATACAGTAAAGGGCTCAATACAGTGCCAAGTACATAGCAAGCGCTCAGTAAATGTTATATTTATTTTTTATCCACTCCTCTGACATGCTGAAACAAATCATGTTCAGATATTGCATTTTGACAATAATGCTATCATATAATATTTTCTAATCAATATATTGGATATTTACTTTTCCCTTTTACAGGTGTATTTTAAAAATAGAAAAAAAAGTGTGTTACGGATATTTCATTAGGCATTTCTGTAATTACAGTATTCAGCCTGTGAAATATTTTTTTTAAAATCTATAAAAAAAATGTACATAGAAAACATGATAGAGGACATATACCAAAATGTTCACAGTATTTGCAGGATTACTAAGGGTTTTTGGTTTTTTTTTGGTTTGTTTCTTTAGTTTACTATGTTTTTAAATTTTTCTAAATGACTATTTAGAGGAATAACTATAAATGCTATACTTTGTTAGAATTCATGTTAGACTCTTGTACCTTTACTAACCCACTACCCTGAATTATGACTTTAAAAAAGACAAAATAAATCCAGCAATTTAAATCTCTACTATTCCCACTTCCAACCATTATTCAGATTATGCATATATAACCTAAATATATACTCTGAATTATGTATAATCTAAATATATAATACATTCAGATCATATATATAATCTAAATATTATATATATAATCTGAATAATCTCTTTTCACTTTATCTGAAATAAGTGTCTATTGTTTAAATCATGGGGGAAAAATTCAACTTTCCTATTTATTTGCTTTGCAAATTATCCTATGAAGATAACTTATTAAGACTGTTAAAAATCTGGTCATAATTTTGCAGTCCAATGAAGTCTTTAATTTTCAAATAGAAATGACCTTTAGAAGCGTCACATTAAAAGGATTATACTAAAAAAGTCTATGATGCTAAAATAGTGTCTCCAGTGCCTGCCATGTCCTAGATAGAATTTTCTTGCGAGAAAACCACAGTTACTTATTTTCAGTGGCCTCATTCAAACAAACTTACATTATTCCAAGATAAGATAAAAGGCATACTGGGGTTCAAAGGCGTGAAGTGACTTTTCTTTCCTAGCATTACGTGGTAAGGAAAAATGATTTTTTTCCTTGAATTTCAAAAATGAGGCCAGTTAAGGATTTAGATATTCCAAAGGGAAAAAAAAAAAAAAAACCCATATTTTCTCTATTAGACCAAAATGGAGTCTATGTGATTTAATGCCTCTAAAATTATTTCTAAATCTAAAAATGTCCAAATATTCTCTAAGTTTAGCCAACATTATAGATTTCTGAAAATCCTTTCTGATCGCCTTTTCAAAAGGAGTAACAAAAATAAGATTGACCTAAAACTCTACTTCTGTATTTCTATACCCCTTAATGTCCTATTCTCCCCAAATAGCATTTTGACAAGTGATGTCTGATACAAAAATAAGGTTTTCAAAGGGCACCAATCTGTGAAAAGATCCCTGCAATCTCAAAGGCCCTCAGTTACCCACTTCTTAGAGTGACTTTTTCCCCCACTCATTGGAGAAATGGTCTCTCTGAAGCACCATCAGAAAATATTTCATTATGAGATGTTTAGCTCAATTGCTGTACTATATAAGCTGAAATATGGTATTGTCAAAATGTTCTCTTGAAGTGGGTGCTTATTCCTTACGGATGATGGCTTAACAGAAGTTGATAATATAAGACGTAATGTTTCTAAATAGTGAAAATACATGTAATTTACTTAAAAATGCTTTCTTTTAACTTCTATTTCTTAGAAAATAAAATACATCCAGTTGATTAAAAGGATTAAGAGAAGATTCTTGTTTTCTAAGCCAGGTGCAGTGGTGCTTGCCTGTAATCCTATCTACTAGGGAGATTGAGGCAGGAGGATTACTTGAGTCCAGGAGCTCAAGGCTAGCCTGGGTATCACAATGAGACCCAGTGACAATAATAATAATAATAATAATAATTTTAAAAAGAGAGATTCCTGTTTTCTAGTTAGAAAATAATGCTATTAATAGTGATTTATTTATATCTACATAAATTATCTTGACCTTAAATTATATTTTATTAAATATGCTATTAGTAAAGCAGGAAAATGAGGGAAGAGTGGCAGAGCTTTCTGGATTTCTACAGAGAGGTTCTAATATCATACTGATGTCCATATGAGCAAAGTGAGAGATTCATAGAATTCTCCAGTCTTACTTAATCTTTTAAAGGCCACGGGAAAGAAAAAAGCACTATTAGCACTGAAGAAATGCCAGAATTAAAGATGTAATTATTGTCAAATCTTTAAATTCTAGTTGCCAAGGAAAAAAATTCAGAAAGGGCACTCATTCTTGAACTTAATTATAAAACAGCAAGCTATTTAGCGTTGTTAGTTTCCCTAGAAGCAAAACTGGACCTGGGGATTCTTGGGCAGACGATTTATTGCGAGAATGTTCTCGGGAGAAAACTGTAGGGGAATGAGGAAGCAAGGGAAGAGACAGGAAAAAGATAAGGGGAAATGTGGTCTCAGGGAAACTCTAGCCTCAGCCTGATCCCTGGGGAGCTCTGGAGCATGAACTGCAACACAGAAGTTGTCCTCGCAGAAGCCAGGACCCGAGCTGTTACTCTCCTGGATCTGCCAGTCACCGGGCATGGCTCACCCCCTCTAAGGAGTAACATGCCAGGCATCTCCAGGCAAGGTGGTTCCCATCAGCCCAGGCCAGCCCTCAGGGAGTGGTTTTAGTCAACTCCTGCAGCAGCCCTGTGGCAGTGGGTGCAGCAGCCCCCAGAAAGAATTCTGAGCAGGACACCAACAGCTTCTGCTTCAAGCATATAAACACTCCTCCTTCTGTGGACTCCGTGTAATCAGTGATTGCTTAGACTAATCCCTCATTAAATTCAAGCACGGGCCCGAAGTGCTTTCATTATTTCATTTATCAAAGATTTTCAAAAATTTCCAAAATTCTATACAAAAAAAACAAGGAAATAATCATAGATAATGCTAAAATATGTATTTACATGATGTTCATTGAAGATCTGTTCAAAATAGTGAAGCACTGCAACTATCTAGTAATTGGGGATTGGGTCATTAAAAGTCATGTAGTAGAAGAATACTTAATGACAGGCAAAATATTTGAATTAAATAAAAATAAAAGATTAAAACACAGACTGTGATTATTAGCCCATTTGATGAAAAAGGGAAACACTGAATGACTTGGTCATTATCTTCTTTAACTGCCTTAATTCCCTTTCATTAGCATGAATTCATATAGAAACTTTCACCTGAAACAGCATGATATGTAGTGTTTAATGTGATCACAATATAAGATGTTGGTCTCCACAGAATGACGAAAGAGAATGAAATATGAAGAATTTAATCCATCATATAGATGTTTTGTAACCTGATGTCAAACTCTGTGAAAGTGTTGTTCCAATGTGCTGTTTCTTCTCCTGAGGTGTGATGTTAGTTAGGCAAAGCCAGCAAGTAGGTGTGGAAATCATGCTTCATGACATGCATACGATTAGACCACTCTCTCACCTCTTTCTTTACTTCTTCTTCATCTTCCAGTGTCAATGCAGCCAGTTGCTTAGCTCTCTGCTCCATCAGATTCACATATCGGATTGGGTTTGACAAAGCTTCAATCACATCTAAATAGAAAAGAGACATTTTAGGTCAAAGGTCCTAGAGGTACCAATGACCAATCCACCATCTGTCCATCCATCCAGCCCTCCATTCATGCATTCATTCATTATCCATCTACCCACCCATCCATCCACCCATTCATCATCCATCTTTCATGTTTCCATCTACCCACATAAGTATGTGCTCATCTATCCAACATTTTGGAAATGGACAACAGTCAGAACTCTGCTTAAACCTCAGGAAGAGAGAAATCACAAGAGTTCAGCCCTGAGAGCCAAACCGGAAAGGCTCCAACTCCAGTCCGTCAACAATCTTGATTCTTTAGCTTCTTTTTCAGAGTTCCATCCATTCCAGCAATGGCCCATGCACTTGTCTTATTTGGCTCAAATGATGTTTCATGAATGGAGATATTTTTCATAAAAAGCCCGCAAGAACAACCCAAAGATTTGGCAATGTGCATTCACTCGCATGGCCGTGGCTAGCCAGAGTACATTATGGCTGCCATCTTTGGATGGGGCATGTACTCCAAGTTTGTCACAGTCCCCACCACTCTTCAGTATCTTATACCGAGGCCACCTTGGCACTACGAGCATTTACATTTATCATTCCAGGATGACATCGTTGTAAGTCAATTTTTCTAAACTTAGGACTCTGCCCATGAAAAGGATCAGGGTTCTAAAACTGGCTGAAGGCAAATTTATTTGTACAGATCTAGACAACTGTAGTACCAGGTAGCAGGGGTTAGGCAGTGCTGGGCCCATGAGAATAAGACTACCTGTAAATAGATATGTTCAAAACTGAGGCATTAGGATTACAAAAATAAATTAAAATTTACTCACAAAAGCTTCAGCAATTTATCTCTAAACATACATACAGAAATAGAGGTGATTCTGAAACCAGAATCTCCTGCTTTTGTTTGGTCCAGTTTTCCTTCCACTAAGGCACAAATATATGGAGATCCAGATGGAAATATCCCTTGCGTTAGGTTGTTTACCTGCATATGTATCCGGCACGTAGTCTTTCACTTCTATGTAGACAAACACAGCTGGCAGCGTCAGGGGCTGGTTTCTTTCATTCCTCAGACAGATATAGTGATAGCCTAGAGGGTGACAATAATACTGTGTATCACGTGCTTTCTTCACAATGTTAGTAATAACCATGAACATGGATGTGATGGAAGTATTTATTTTAGGTGACTTTGGATGACAAACAGCCCTCTTCTTTTTCATTTTAATCACATGGTTTTGAGTGATAAGGTTTTATTTTTCTCATCAGACAGGAAACCATTGTTGATTCTGATTTTTTTCCTTTCCAACCACATCTTCCTCCCAAAAGAGGATTCAAAATTATATGCCATAGATTGAATGATTGGCCCAAATTCACCCTCTCTAATAGAGTTATACTTGACATGATTTCTTGACTTGGACTTAGCATATCCTTTGCTTTGGCCAATGGGATGTTAGTGACATGGCACAAGCAGAAGCTTAAAATGCAGGTGCAGAGTTAAGCTTGCCCTTCGCGTTCCAGTGGTCTGCCAAGAGAAGTCCGTATTGTGGGTGCCACTATCCCTTCAGCCTGTGCCGCAAAATGAGCACATGTGGAACAGACCTAAACCCAACCCACAGCTTGAAGCACAGCTGTGCTGCTGAGCTCATGCTAGATCAGCCAAGCCCTGCCCACCCAGAGACCTGTGAGCATGAAGATAAATACTTGCACATACATTTTCAATTGTTACACATAATTATTTAGGCAAGAGTTGACTAATATTCCATAGCATGTCACAAAAGCATGTAACTGTCATTTAAATGATGCCATAGCCCTTGTTACATAACGAAATTACAAAGCAGCAAATAGTTTCCTAAATTATTCTTTTTTTTTGATGACGGAGTCTCACTATGTTGCCCAGGCGGGAGTGCAGTGGCTATTCACAGGTGTGATTATAGCACACTACAGCCTTGAACTCCTGGGCTCGAGCAATCCTACTGCCTCAGCCTCCCAAGTAGCTGGGACTACAGGTGTGTGCCACTGCACTTGGCTGTCTAAATCATTCTTTAATAATCATGTATGGCACCAATGATTTTTCTTTGCAACTTTGTTAAAAAGTTTCTCACCACACTATCCATACCTGGCCGAATGGCTTGCACTGGCAAGATCCGGTGGCCGATAAATTTACCTCCTTCTTCATAAACTGCTATCCTCAAGCAGGCCAGAGAAGGAAGAACCACCTATGGGGACATTAAGGACACACCTGGTTATAAGAATGAGCAATTCTAAGAAAGAATTAGGAAGGTATTATGCACTCAGGTCCCGCTTTTCCAAATCCGAGTAGAAGTTTCTACTTAGCCAATTTAGACAAAAAGTTAAGCTGTTGCTCTGTAAGTTAAATTTTCAGAAGTAGAAGACATGGGTCACCAGAGGTAGGGCTTCGTCTATATTTTATCACCTTGCCCCCATGAGGCCATTGTTCAAAATGTAGGCCGTTTTATTTTTATATGAACATTTTCAATGTGGAAATGACAAAAGTTCTATGTTTAAACACAAAGAGTTAGTGGGCTTACAATGTAAACACTTAGTTTTAGGTTTTCAAAGCAAATGACTTTTGTACTTTCATAGCAAAAATAAACACAAAAAAGTAACTTTCAGGATAGCTTTCAAAATATGATTACTTTATAAATTTGCAAATTCCCAAATTAAGCAACAGTAATTACTTATTTCTTTGCTCAGTGTGAAACATCTGGAGTAAGCAGTTATAGATCATGTCAAGAACATGAGATCAACTATCTCTAAAAATTTAATAACAGCAACAAACACTGCTCCAGACATTCTGAAACTGTTGCTCATGTACTCACTTATGGAATATTCATAATAACCCTATGAAGTAGACACTATTACTAAACCCAGTTAACATATTAAAAAAATCTCAGAGCAGAGAGCTTTCATATAGATATTCTCTTTGCAGAAGACTGCCTTTGTAGATATTTTGGTCAGATAAAAGCAACGGATAGGATAAGAATGTCTACTCTACTTTCTCCTGGACTTATGTTCTTCCTTTATTTGATAAACAATGCATGAAGATTTGCTTTTTGGTGAAGACAGAGAGAAAGGTTCAGTCGAGCATGATAGGTTTTAACTTTATCAGACAGAAATCAGACAGGATAGAATGATCAGTTGCCAGTGGTTAAAAATTCAAGGGAGTTTAATTACTGTTCTTTTTAAAGGAAGTATGGACTTCCTTTCTCTCACCCACCATGTTATTCCCTTTTTCCCTCTCTACTTCATTGGAGTTCTAATAAAAATGTATCATTTTTCACTTGTATGATGAGGCACTATGAATTAAATTTATATGTTTTGCTAGTCTTCCAAATGAGGCATACTAGAATAAATTGATTTATAACATGATTCTGAAAATCCAAACAAGTGTTTAATAGCGATCTTGAAGAATTTTCAGGATAGCTTTCAAAATGTTACTGGTTTACAAATGTGTAAATTTCCAAATGAAACAACAAATAATTCCTCATTTCATTATTTTCTCAGTGTAAAACACCTGGAAAATGCAGTTACATCCTATGTCAAGAACATGAGACCAACCTTTTTGAACACAATAGGTTCTTCTTCCCAGATAGGATTTACAGCATTTCCTTGGGATGTTTTGGTCTTAAATGCCTTCCTCCTTGTGTCCACGGGCAAACCAAACATATCCACTTCCACGTAAGTCCCCACTTTCTTATCAGAGAGAAACTGACCTGAAATAATCTAGAAAATAAATAAATAAATGAAGAAAGTCTTGATATATGAGTAACACAGACGTAAGAGAATACTTTAAAGAGCTAAAAATGCTGCT
Source organism: Varecia variegata (assembly GCA_028533085.1). Taxonomy (NCBI): domain Eukaryota; kingdom Metazoa; phylum Chordata; class Mammalia; order Primates; family Lemuridae; genus Varecia; species Varecia variegata. The sequence continues at coordinate 190,842,649 of CM052436.1, read as the reverse complement.
GGTGAATGTTGAATTACAAGCAAAATGAAATGGAAGCAAGAGGAGAAATATGATTTCTCTTTCACTTGAGTTGGTAGAAGAATATAGAAAATGGTGAGGTTGGAAAAAATCAATTAAGACGGAGCAGTTCAGGAGGGCTAAATGAGCACATGTCCACTTTAAGCCATCAGCACCTGTTTACCATTACCATTACCCCTAACCTCACCTGGTTAGCTCTCTCCACAATTGTGGGGATCCTTTGTGTAGCTACAGAACTAATGGATATTGTGGAGACAAAAGAGATGTTAAAATTACATATTTGTAAAACGTCTTCCACGTCTGTCTCTTTTTCGAACCCTGTATTCAAAATCCGAGGGATCTGTCAGCCATCATAAAGGTCGAGGGAGGCAAACAGATGTCCTGCTCTGCTTTACAGCAAAGAGAGGAACATCAGACAGCAAGTGCTGAGATAGCAAACCTGGTGAATGAATCTGGGTTGTGTAGTCAGAACAAAGTTGCCTGCTGGTCAAGAGCTTTCTGAGCTCAAGTCCATGAAAGGGGACAGAATTTCCAAGATTACGGCTGGACCACAAATCAGACATCGTGGTGGCATGAGAACAGCCATCAGAGGCCTAGAGAAGTCAAAGGCAGCTACACGTTGATGCCATTAGAAATTCTGAACAAGTGAGAGAGAAAGTCATCAGGAAGCCTCTCTGAATTTGTCCTGGGACAACCCATTTCTGTTTGTTCTGGATGCTGTGTTTGGCTTTCATGGGATCTGCTAGAAATGATCTCTTTGTTTAACCTGAGAACCATATAGCAGGCATTTCACAACATGTTTGGAATATACAAGTTATTTGAGTCCCACTGGGAATTCAGATTCACCAGAGATTTTGTATGTTTAAGATGTTTGATCAAAGTAGAGTTCTACACTAAATTAATGACACTAAACTGCAATGTTCTCATCAGTAAAACAGGATGACACAGCATCTGTGAGCTCCTAAGTCCATTCTGGCACTATGATGTCTATGCCAGAAGATCAAGACAAAGGCACAACTGGACAGATATGAGCTGTATCTTGGCTCTGGCTGTAATGTTGAAGGCAGGATTCCACTCCAGTGTGGCCTGTCCATTCAGAGCACACTCATAGCCTAGAACAGCCTCTCTAGTCTGGAAGGAAGCAGCAGGTTACACTTGTCAGGGATTCAGCTATTTCCCCTCCACAACTCAACTTACTTTCCTGCCTCTATGTCATTGTTTTGTAATGGCTTACACTGTCACAGTAGAATTTTCATGACAAAATAAATAAGCAAGCAATATGTTCAAAACAAGATGAATCTGCAAACAAGGCAAAAGAATTATTAATTTGGCCCAACTATAACAACAATGGGCAAAGACTCTGAAAATAGCATCCCATCAGCACATGATGATTATGAGTTTATCTTAATCACACTTGACAGGAATTAAATATCCTTTTCTGAAAAATATTTCCTAAAATAAATATAATCGTGAAGGTCTAATTCTGCCAACTTCACTCTTTATAGATGTAGCTTAAAATAATTTCAAAATATATCATTATGAGACACATTATTGAAATTTTATTTTTAAATCTTTGCTATAAAGTCTTATAAGTTTTAAAGTAAAAAACAGGCTCAATTTCTTAGGGTAGATACAAATTAGTGAAACTATTACAGAAAATATATAGTTTTTCAAATGTCTTTGTTAAAGGTCAATCTGAAAATTCCATTTATGTCCGGCGAAAAATTTCTTAGTTCTATAGTTATTCAGTTAAATAGAAAAGAAATGATACTTTACAAAAGCTTTAACAGTCAAGGGCTTATAAAATCCATGCAAAAACTCTTTATGAAAATGAATTTCCCCCTTATAGGATTAAAACTATTTTCTGATGGCTAAAAAAAATTATATATTCTGTAACATCAATTTCAAAGACTGGAGAAAACAATTTAGAATTAATTTTTTAGGGTCATATATATATATTTAACAAAGCAACTCTTTTAAGATGATTAATACATGTTTTAAAATTCCTGAATATGCCAGTAGATTTTCAAAAACCATGCTATGGTAACTTGAAAGCTTTTGTTCAATATTAATAACTTATCGAGAGAATTTTTTTTTCTATAATTTTGCTCAGAACTAATGGGGGGAAAAGATCTAGAAGGTCTCTCCAACATGAGTCACTAATTTTCATGTAAATTTCATGGTGGAATATTTACAAGAAAAGAGAGGACTGGCTATGGTGAGTCTCACCAACTCAACTTATTGATTTAGGGTCTGATTTTTACATATTAAGAATGTGGTTCAGCCTCTTTATCTCATCCATGTGACCTGTGAAACCTTTTAATGCAGATTTCTTCCTTAAAGGAAAAAAATGTATGAGGGAAGTAGAACCTTTGCTAGTTACTAAATTTTTAATGACTGAGCTATTTATTTATGCAAAGTAGATAATATTGAAGACTTTTGTTAGGAACAATTTTGTGATGGGGTGTACATACCTTAACAGATAAAGTGTTGGCCACTATCCCATCTACGATGCCTTCGGTGAATGGATCAAAATGCTTGTCAGGCCTCCGCATAAACTCTGGCTTTAATCTGTAGCCACTTTTCCCGTTGTATTCATACATCCCCATATTTATTTGCATAGCCAGGTCTAAATATAAAAAACACAAACCCTTTATGAGTGCATTTATGCTTGGAGCAAGAAAGTAAGATTTTAAAGTAAGACTATATTACAGTCCACTTTTGTGATTGTTCTGCTTTACAAAGGAAATGGCTATTTGTTGTAGAAATGTAGGAAACACAGATAAGGAAAACAAAATCACCTGTAAGCTCCAAATCCAGACAGAATCACTGCCAACAGGTTGGTGTATAGTCTGTTTTTCCACTTCAAATATATTTGTGACATACAGTATGTCCTTTTCATTAAATATTTTTCTGCCTTAATTATAACACCTGTATAAAGTTCCTTTCAATAGACATATTTGAATAAATGTATTTAGCCAGTTTCCTCTTAGGGTATGTTTATGCTCTTCTAATTTTTTACTGTTATATATAATATTTTGATGAAAGTCATTGTGGTGAAATCTTTGAAGACATTATCAAGGATTTTTCTAGGAGTGAAATTTCTGGTCCCAAAAATTGTGCACACTGGAAAAGCTGTTTTCATAAGTTTTGCTAAAATGCCCTTCAGAAAGCTTAACCCAATTTATGCTCCCTAAGCCATGTTTTTGAGGATGGACTTCCCCATACCTGTCTAATAGTGGATGCCATAATTCCTTTTCTTGTTTTTTAATTTATAGGGAAAAATTTCCTTTTAAAAATTTTCATTTCTATAATCACTTATTAATACAACCAATATCTAATTATATGTTGACTCTTTTCCAGTGGACAAAGGTTACTGGTCAAAATTTTTCTAAGTCTCAGTATATCAAATGAATGTTCACACTTATTGCAATATGGTGATTGCTAGGGTTAAAAAAATACATTTTAAAGTTGTAAGGAATCTGGGAAACTGTCAGCTGTTCCAGATTTTCTATGTCTCTTCTCATCTCTATTTATGTAGATAATAAAGAAGTGATGACAGAATTATTTCAAAGCTCCCTGTAACAAATAATTTTTAGAGCATGGAAAATAAGTGAACTTTTCTCTCTCATTTTATTAAACTATTTTAACTATGATACCAAAATTGAACAAAGTACCATAAAAAGAAAAGAAAATGATAGACGTATCATACTAAAAAAAAATTGACTTCAAAGCCTAAAAAATTACATGAGCAAGTCATATGTTCTAAAAAATAATATATAGCAAGCAAATAAAATTTGTCTTGGGAACAAAAGGATAATGACGTATTAGGAGATCTATTAATATAATTTATCACATTTATGCATGAAAGATAAAATGAACATATGCTCATCCCAATAGATGTCCAAAAGACATTTAATAACATTGACTAAAATACTGTTAGCCAACTGGGATAATAAATAAAAAGTATAATATTGAACCTCTCAAATTAAAAAAAGAAAGATGCCCACTCATAACACTATTATTTAATGTTATCAGTCCAAAGCAATAAATAAGATGCGGGGGAATTAGATTTAATAAAATTACTATCTTTATGTGTCTGAAAAATCCAATAGAATCTACTGCCAAAAATGGACTATTGTAAGAGCTTAGGGGCTGGGTGCAGTGGCTCATGCCTGTGATCCTAACACTCTGAGTGGCCAAGGCAGGGGTATTGCTTGAACTCAAGAGTTGGAGACCAGCCTGAGGAAGAGCAAGACCCCATCTGTACTAAAAATAGAAAAATTCCCCGGGCGTTGTGGCACCACCTATAGTCCCAGCTACTCAGGAGGCTGAGGCAGGAGGATCGCTTAAGCCCAGGAGTTTGAGGTTGCTGTGAGCTAGGCTGACGCCACGGCACTCACTCTAGCCCAGGCAACAAAGCGAGACTCTGTCTCAAAAAAAAAAAAAAAAGCTTGGGAAGATGTAATTTATTAAATATATATATTTATAAAATAATATAACATAATCACTTAAAATATAATATAAATGAAAAGAAAGATTTTATCTAAGAAATCTAGATCTCTAATGAAAGGAAGATGAATGATTTTGCTGAGGGACTTTGTATAAGAATTTTTAAAGTGAAGAGAAAAAAACTTTTTTTCTGTGATAGAAAAACTAAAAATTAAAAAGGTATCAGTTTTCTTCAGAGAAATTTATAAATTTAGTGTGGTTTTAATAATCAAATTTTTAGTAGACAAGAGGGAAACATAACACAATTAAACTAAATTCATTTGGAACAGGAATTCCAATAGCAATGACAAAAAAAGAACTGAAAATTAATGGCAATGAAGGAGGCTTTATTTATTATGCCATTTCCAGGTATTAAGCTATATTATTAAACATAATAAAAAACAGTGAGTTATTGCATCCAGGAAGGCAGACACATTTATTAATGGAAAAGATATACAGTGAAAAAAAATGGATCTAAATTAACAGAAAAGGTTACATCTACTAAGCTGTATTTCCAGGTCAGTGGGATGATTCTTTAGGCAAAAATAGACTGATCTCACTGAGAGTATATATCAAAATTAAATTCGGATTGTTGAAAGGGTTAAATTACAAATTATAAAAGAGCTCATGAGAGAAACAGAGGTGCAGGGAGCCGAACCTGGGGTGGGAAGGCTGTACTCATAAAAGTAAACCAAGAGCTATAAGGTAAAACATTAATCAAGCTGACCTCATAAAATGGATTTGCCTCTGTTTCATAAAACAAAAGACACTGTGCCCTCTATATAAAAAGTGTTATTATAAATAAAAAGGAAAATTGACAATAGTCCTGAATAGGCGATTCCTAAAAGCAGAAATATAAAAACCAAGAAACACATTTTAAAATGTTCAACCTCAATCATAATTAAAGAAATGAATTAAAACAGCAGTGAGATAACACCTTTTGTCTGAAATTTAATGATTATTTAATGGTAATACTTAACCAAGATCTTAAATGAGAGAGGCCGCCTCATATCGTACATTGGGGTTGGAGGACAAACCCAGTGCAACGTTTTCAAAGGGCAGTTTGGCAATATTCACAGAGGTGCTTAAAACTCTCATGTCTTTTAACATAGTAATTCTGTTTTTAAGGCACTTTTCTAAGAGAACTTTAGAAGTTAGTTTTGATAATTTATATTCAGGACTGTTCTCAGTGCATTATAGCAGAAAAAAATTCCTTACTGTTTAGTGACAGGAAATGGGATTTTAGTGAACTGTGAAATATGGTTAATATAGAGCTATTCATGAATAGCACTTAGGTGTGTATTTACATTTGTATGTAAATATATATATATTTATTTTAAACAAAGAGTACATGAAAAAGTATGTCTATACAGGCAAAAACAACCAATTACAAAGCCAAAAGTCAACACTATTGGATCTCTGAGCAGTAGCATTCCTGGCAGTTTTATTTTCTCTTTATCCTTTTTTTGAATTTTCAATTTTTTTTCAAAATAAACACATTACTTTAAAAAGCATAAAAATTTTTGTTTGAAACATAGTGCAAAACCAGTAGGAATAAAGACTCGTTTTTAAATTATTAAAGAAAATGTCTCAATTTTCAAAATTTGTTTTTTTTCCTCATTGTTATTTCCTTCATTGAAATCTGCTTTTATTTACATTTTCAATCAAGTCTGACAACTTTTGTTTCTCCCCCAATAACATGGGAACGGTTTGGGGACACTTGGCAGTATGACTTTGTAACAGAAGGGGCATGAACATGCCTGTGCTACTTACCCATTGTCTGGAAATTAAGTGCCACCATCTGACAGCCTGCATTCCAGAAGAGCTGAGGCATATAGTTGGATGAATCCACACGTGTGCCTTTTGGATATATCCTGCTGAGCTGCATTTTGTTATATCTGGACCATCACGTTAAGTAGTGAATACAATTATAAAAATAATTAGTCAACAGTATTAACCGAGAGGCTACCTTCTACTTTTCTCTGCTGGGGAAGTGAAATGCATATTGCTGATCTCATTGAGCTAGTGGGTGAAACACGAAAAAAGCTTTCTAAGCAAACAGAATAAATGTGTTCTGACCCTATAACCACAGCATCACCTTTGCAGAGCTTTGTGGGTGAAAACCAATGAGGTAGCAAACACGGATGAGTCAAATTCAATGTGATTTTGTAGAGAGTATTAAGGGCAGACAATGACTAAGGACACACAAGGAGGCTGGAGTGTGTTAAGCCGTGTGAGAAGACGAGATTGTGTTTGGCAGAAGTAGATAATATGAACTGTACGGCTGTTTTTGAAATGTTCTCTGCTCATTTTGTTAACCTTCTCTGGGAATGCTATTTGCCAAGACTGTGTGCTCTTTTTGATTGATAACAAAGCCAATATAGCACACAAGTTTCTGATCTTGTTTCACATTTTTGTTCTTACCATCATCAGTCTTCCATCCTAACAACCTTGTAGTTATTGGAAAATGCTATATCTTTAAAACAAGATTGTCTAGCTCCTATTACCAAGTTAAGTAGAGGTTAGCTAAGGTTCTGAGCTAGGTAAAATGGAGTTGAATGCTAACTCTGGAACTTGCTAGCTGTATGATCTTGGGCAAGTTATTCCCCCTTTCTTTGCTGCAGTGTCCTCATCTATAAAATAGATTTTAACAAATCCTATATCACAGGACTATTATGAGGATTAAATTACATAAGACATACAGCAAAAGATGTATCACACAGTTAATAATAAATACTAATGATAATGGTTTTTTTTTAGTGTGATTTTTTTTCCTGGAGTCTACATTTGTTTCCTCTCTTGTTGGTGAATTTTAATGGTGAGTTTTATTCTAGAACTTACTTCATGAAATTGAGCACTTTGGGATATTTAATATTAATTTTATGAAAAAAACTTAAAGGCCTGTTTCATTTTATACCGGGTCATGAGTTTCTGTTGTCAGTAGTATCAACAAAGCCACTATTAGTAACATACATATATTTACATTCTCATCATCATTATCCCAACTATTCTTTAATTGGACATATAGTACATGTAAGTATGTGAGGTGCCAAGCCAGGTGTGTATACATGTGCATGTGTATGTATAGACATGATACTTATTATATTTTACATATGTATAAAGTATGCACTTATGTGACATGCGTTGTACCTAATCCAAAGAGCAAACCACAAAGCTAGTATCATCATTTCTGTTTTACACCCGAAGAAAGTCAGGATTAAGCAAATTGTCAAAGGACACAACCTGATGGTGTCACGGCAACCTTGAAATTTGGGCTTCCTACCCTTCAAGGCCAGTTCTCTTTCCCACAAGCAAGGCTGTCCCACTCAACATTGCATATGACACCTGGAACTATTTATCACTCCCAGGTTATAGTCTTAAGCCATTTTACGCATCTTCCTCCTTACTCAAAAACCAAACAAATAGCACATGACCTCAGTTACGTTAATTCAGTAACCGTCCGTCAAATCAAGGATACTCTACAAATTCCACCGGAGACTTCGTAAGTTGTTCAAGTCCTTTGGTTTCCACGAAGGAAGACATTTCAAAACTTTTATTTCTTTCTGAGTGAAACAACAACAACAAAAAAGGAAAGTGAGAAATAAAATTCAATGCTATATAGTATAAAATCACAAAAGAAGTAGGTAAATGTTCAGAAAAGTTGAGGGCAATTAATCTTCAACATAACTTTCATATTCAATTTTTTTTTCAGTGAATTATTTACCCGTAACAAAAGTTGAGTCTTGTTAGTTGTCTTTTCTAAAATTTACTACTTGAGTCAGATCTACTTCCGCTTGTGCAATTTAGGGACATAAATGTATTTCAGACCAGTATAGTGTGGAAATGAAAACTTTTTTGTCAAAAGAGCAGGGACCCTGTGGGAATCTTTTGTTCTAAATCCATCCAGATTCCTTTCTTGGGGGCTATTTTTGGGGATTAACAAAAGAGGCCATGGGAATGTTTGTGCTAGATGCCAACTATCTCTTTCATGCCTACATTGTCGCCTTCTCAGTTTGTGTGTGCCCTTTTGGTTCGAACAGCTAATGAGACATTAGAATTATGGTATTTCAAAACAGAAGGATCCTTGAAAATTTTCCACTCTGATGGCCTCATTTTCATACTAGATGAGAAATAAAATAGAGGTCAGAGAGGTGAATGTGCTAAAGGTCTCAATATTCTGGAACACGAGAGAAACATTTTGAAAGTGAATTCACGCCTCCGATTAGAGTGAGAAAAACAAAACAAAGTTATCTTAGTTTAAAAAGACTGATAGTAAAACAATGTCTCTACTCTCTTCCCAACTAAACATCAGCTGTTATGTATGGTATTCAGACAAGGGTCATAGACAGTGCTTAGATAGCTCTAAGTTTTTAAAACTGAGTTACCTACCTTTCAGACATTTTTCCCATTTTTGCCCTGCCCCCTTCCAAAATGAAAACCCCATTCTTCTTCCTAAACATTCCCAGACCCTTTTTTTTTTCTACCTGCTCATCCTCTCCAATTTATTCTAAGGTAAACCCTGACTTTTCTTATTTTGGTTCATCCTAAATCTACTTTCATATGGCTTATAATTTTAAGCATATCTGTTAATCAAAGTTAAGTCAACATTAATGGGTACTTTGTAAAACATGTTCAGTATCCTTTTTATAAGAAGGTGATAATATGATATAAAACACAAGGAGAAAAGTGCTTGTCTGGCTGGTGCTGTCTTTAGTAGGTTCTGAAGAACTTGGATGCATCAGCTTTTTCTCATACTTGGCTACTTGTCTAAGAGCTTTTAGCTAATGAATTAGGAGAAGTCATTTTGCAGCCAATGAAAGTCACAGTAATCTAAAAATAACTACTTTAGGATGCTTCACATTGAACAACTTGTGGTCGGAAGCATCAGTAATTATGACATCAAAGAAAATGTTGGAATCTTCATATATAAACAGTTTTTGGAAGTTGAATTCTTTGTTGTAGAGATCTAGATTCCATATGCCACTAAGTTAAGACTCTTTGGACAAAATAATACAAATATAAATAAATGCATGTTATGTAGAGGCTTGAATTTTAATACATCTATAAAGCTATCCTTTATACGAGGCTGCTGTGTTTAAGCAAACTTTCAGTTTGCAAGAGCACATGTTTATGAGCAGCTACTAAGTTTCAAGGATTCTCTTAATCTGATAGCATCTTATGCTTCATGGAAATACAAGGGGCACTTTTATAAAAGGGCTCTTTTCTCTAGGTAAAGATAATGTTTTTCTTTGCATCCAATGCAGATGTATAGTTGGATAAAGGGAAAGCACAAAGTGGTAGGAAGTTGATTTATTCTCCTAAATATAAAAAATGTACTGGACAAATGAAATGTGAGTGAATTGGTCCCAGTTCTACTTATCAGGGTTGGCCAAGTTTTTGCCTCCTTCCCCTTTGGAGAATGGGTAGTTTATTTTAACACTAGTACGTACACCATGGATGGATCCCACTATGTTGTTGCAAACAAAAAACAAATGTAAAATTCTCAATTAGCTGTACTCTGGTCATGTGTCTTTCAGATAACCCTGCATAGCCTGTAGACCCATTAAATATTTTGGGGGAATATCACAGAATACTTTCTCATACGATTATTTTTCATATTAATATATCAAAATACATATATATTTATATATGTGGAAAGATAACAAGATAGTGAACTTGTACATATATTCAAGACTTCACCAGCACAGAATGGCTCCATGGAGGGTAACATTTTTAGGTCTAATTACCTTATATGTAAAATATATTCATGATATGCTACATGAGGGCTTTTTCTCCAGGGAAAACTTACTTTTTGAAATTTCAAATGACTCGAACTTGACCGGCTGAATATAGTTCACAAGGTTGGACATCTCTTCTGTGGCCATGGCCTCACTCCCAGCGGTCCCCTGGAAGCAGGAATAAAAAACAAGAACACACAAAAAGCATTTCCAGAGTTAGCATTATATTATCAAGGGTTATTTTCCTGGGAAAATTATCACCTGGCTCAAGTGAGCAGAAAATCATCCCTCTTTTTCTGAAAATGATTATTACCAATAGAAAATTCCTTATATGAGAAAACAGAAGGGATACTTCATTTTACAAAAGTGAGGGGTGGGAGGAGGGAGGTTGAGTGGTGGCTGGCAGTGGGAAGGCACCAGCACCCCTGTGAAGACAGCCTCCTGGTATTACAGAAATGCAGGGTCTCAGCCCCCCTGCAGGCCTCCGAGTCAGAATCTGCATCTTAATAAGGTGATTCGAATGCATGAATGCACAGTACAGTTTGTATAGCTCATCTTCCCATGGCAGAGAGTCCATAGATGTTGTTCGAGGTTAATAAATCAAGAACTCACTGTACAATAAAAAAAATTATGTAGGTGACCGCTGAATGTACTAAAAATTTTTAGTAAAAATAATAATAATTTGCCTTGTAGAAATGGATTGGGGTAGCCAAAAAACTACTCTTGCTTTTCTTCATAATTTTTCTTCCCTCCCTCCCTTCTTGGTTCCTTGTGTGTCTATCAGACAAGCAATATAGGATAGTGTAAAGGTTAATAGCTCAGGTTCTAGAGCCAGATTGCCTAATTTTACATCCCAAACCCACTAGTGAGAAGCAGTGCAGCCTTGGGCCAGTTACTTAGGTGCTCCGTGCCTCTGTTTACTCATCTCTAGAGTGAAGATAAAGACATCCCCTAGAGTGTATAAGGCTTTTGTGATTATGAAATGAGTCAATTTATGTGAAAGGGCTTAGAACAGTACTTTAGAACAGTAAAACCTCATGTCACTTTAGCTATTATTAGCTATTACACACACATTACTTTGATAAAGTTTTTAATAAAGAAGAAAAACCATACTGGAGGATTGGCAAAAGACAGGCCTCTACAGACTGATCTATATTTCTCCCAGTTTGAGAAGAGAGAATGCATGGAGACAAGGTTTCTTAAACTCTGGTAGCAATATTTTGCTTAAATGTCAATTGGGAAATATTCATTTGCAAATGGACTACCAATTAGTAAGATAGTTTTAGAATGATCAAGAATCACTGATCAAAAATTATACATGATTGAAATCATTCTCAAGTACATATATACGTCGCCAGGCATTGTAGGTGGTTTTCCTTCTGGAAATTAAGCTGAAATTTAGTGGGGGAACATAATGAAGCAAAATTTTAGACATTAAAAAAAATTAAAAGAGGAAGAACATCAAATAAGAATAATTTACTGTTGGTTTTATTTTTAGCTAAATGATAAAGCTGTAAGTACTGAGACAGAGAATCTATAACACACTTGAAAGCAGATTCAGTATAGACTTTTCGATGGGGACTCCAGCTAGGACAAAATTCTAAAATTCCAGTTGACCTGTCCCTGATTTGCTTCCAGGTTCTGTGCTATTAATATTTCTGAGCTCATCAAATTACTTGGAATGCTTGAGATTTTATTAATAGGCGGCTCTAGTGATTCCAAAATTACAATAATGCTATGAATGTCATAGTGCTGAACATTTCTCCAAATCCCATATCTTCTTCAGACTATGGACCATTTGACAATCTATTTAATTGCCTCAAAAATTGAAGTTGGCAATTGGATGCCGCACATTTACGCTTTTTGCCACTAGATGGCAGCAGGTGACCATGGGATACACCCAGGAGGTTTTACCGAGCCCGGCAAGTTGGTAGAGTGCACCTGACCAAGGTACCCACCTCATCCATGGAAGATTTTTTACAGTCATCATCATCGTCATCATCATCACTCTCTGTATCAGCTTCCCCTGTCAAATTAACAACAGATTGTGATGTCAACATTTACAGCTTTAAAGCACTTGTAACACATGTGTTTCCAAAACTTGATTAGACTATTGCTTGGAAATTGGGCTGTTTGTTTGTTTTAAAATTATTTTTCAGGGATTTAAATTTTATTTGTTATAGGAAAAAAAATTTTAAAGTATTTTTTAAGTCCTTGCTTCATTTGAGCCTTAGAATAATTTAATCTGATAGATCTATTTTATTTCATATTGAGAATGGGGTCTTAGCATGTTGCCCAAACTTAGTCTTGAACTCCTGGACTCAAGTTATCTTTCTGCCTCAGCCCCCTGAATATCTGGGACTATCTATATATAGGTATGCCCCAATGCGCTAGGATCAGTTACAGAAAAATCATACTGACATTTTGCATATATTTTTTTCTAAATTTGATTATTATAATAAATACTATTTAAAATTTCCAAATTCTATAAAAAGTACTTAACATTTTTTTCTCCATATGGTTTTAAAAACATGGCATCATATACAGTTCGCTTTCTATGGTACATGTATCTTATTTTGATGTATACATTCTCTCTCGGGGTTTCTATGACCCTAGAACAGATAAACTATCTTTCATCTTTTCCTCTTTCCTAAGCCCCGACTCTTCAATTCAATGCGTGGCCAGCACATAGCTCAGTGACCTCGTGTCAACCTTTCCTAAGGTCATGCGGACTTCACAAAAGTCCAAGATGAAGTGAGGGGCTGGGGGAGGACCTGTGGGGCAGGACCTGTTGGGCTTCGGTAGCACAACTGTACAAAATTTGTAAAGTGCCAACCGTATCCTACGATTTGTCTGCAAGCTGAATTGATGGATGCGTTATTATCCAAACAGTGCACGTATCTTAGAAAACGGTGGCATTCTGTTGAAACGGGTGAGATAAAATGGATGAACTCTTAAAAATCATCATGAAAATCTAACTCTTTCAGCAATAATTCAGCTTCATATTTACCCAGTAGTAACACAATCATTTCAATGAACTTACTCCTCCACCCCCAACGATTTAGTGGTCATTTCTGCTAGGTTTAATATTCACACTAGTATGAAGCATTATATTCTTCCACAGCTCTGGGCTTCAGTCAGACCCAGTAATATCAGTTATGTAAAAAGATTTTCAAGTTAAAATTAAAGAAGTCATAGTATTAAGAGTGTTTACTTTAATCTTTTGGGGTTCACACACTGCAACAGCACTTTCATCCCAGTAGATGGCAATATTGACCCAACAATGAAGCAACTTGAGTTGGCAAGTGTCCCCCCTCCCTGCCCTCTGAAAGTTAGCTGTCCTACCCCATCTTTATAAATGACACAGTGCCCAGAGTACTGTCCTCCAAGAAGCCTATAAATGTTGCCATTTGGCTAAAAAAGTTCCATCAATTACTGAATGA
>CM052436.1:190804259-190828459 GCA_028533085.1 Varecia variegata | reverse complement strand
TACTCTCACCAGTGGAAAGATCTGGGGGAGATGTTCCAAGTATCCCTAAGCAGCAGATGTCCTCTTTCAGGAGGTTCCCAAATCAGGCCCTGGGGATTTTGCTGGAGCCATGATTTTTTACTCAATTACACGAAAGAATCACCTGAGCTGTTAAGGCTGCGGGTGACAGGGCCAACTCCCCAGTCCCTTGATTCATGTAGTGAGGACTGAAACCCTGAAACGTGCATTTTAAAGAAGCGTGCAGGCAATTCTGATGGTTAAGGAACCACAGTGTTTAGAGCTGAGCTCTACCACTTCATTCAAATCAATCACCTGGGGGTACTACAAAAATGGAGATTCCGACACAGATTCCAGGGTGGGGCCCCAACTCTGCGCATCTCTAACAAGCTCTAATGTGATGCAGATGCTTCCCGTCTGAAGACTACACCTTGAAGAACAAGAATCTATGTCTAACTTGGACTTTTAAAGATCTGCCTCAAAACCAACTGAGGTGGAGAGAGCAAGAGGTAGGTGTCCAGGAAAAAAAATAAAACGAACTATTTATGTAATCAAGCTATTCATGTTCTCGATAAATACACATACCCACCTGACAGGGAACTAAATTAGAGCAGAGAGCAAATCGAATAGAAAAAGTCAGAGGAAAATAAAGCGACTTTTTAATTGCAGGTCAGAACTGCAGAAATAAAAGGCATTAAAATTGCAATTAGCACCAAAAAAAAAAAAAAAAAAAAAATCCTGAAGTGTTTAGAGCATCAATATCAGCCACCATGGAGATGAAGTGAGAGGCAAAAATTCACAAATGGATTTTGCGCTTCAGGCCATAGCAGACATTTCTGAATATGTTAAATACTCCAAAAGTGTAGGCATCTGGCAAAGTGGTCAGTTTTTTGACCAAGGAACACGTCTCATTTCATGGGGTAAATCCTCCAAGTGGAACCATTAATAAATCAACCTCATTCTCTACAGAGAAGGAATCTGCAACCCATGGAAATTAAAGACCTCGTCCAAAATTTCACAGTTGTCTGTGGCTAAACAGGGCCAGAGGTTACTTCACTTGAATTCGGTGTAGAATTCTTTTTCTGGAAGTGCTAGTTCACAAGTTAAGTGGAATGTTAGGGTCAACGAGGGCTTTTTTTTTTTTCTTTTTAAGGATTTTCAAGTCTTATTTCTAGAAATTCTAATTCAGAGGGAGGGGTGCAGCTCAGGAATCTGCATTTTGAAAAGCACTTTATGGGAATCTGATGTAGCAAGTGGATAAGTTGAAAGCAGGTAATGGCAGATTCCTCTTTGTTGTTCGTGGGTAAGTGATTTCCGATATCAGGAGAGAAAACCAGAAAATTCAGTGGCTTTCTTCCCTTTTTCCAGTGTGAGTTTGTTTTGGAGGTGTGGCCCAAATTAGGTGGGACTGAGTTCTGAATCTGACCTTTTGTATATGCAGCACGCAGGAGAATAGAATGGTTCACCAGGGATAAGTTCCAGATATTTTGGTGAGTGTTCCTGAGTCACTGTATTGAGAAGGATTCTGAGGTTCGATCTACGTTTAAGGGGAAAGAGTGTTCTGACTGCACGGCACGGGTTCAGGAGCTAGGTAAGGTGGCCCCAAATCAAGTATAGGGTTCGTCCAGCAACAGGAAAGCTTATCAGTTTTCTTTGGGTGTGTGACAGCCCTCCCTGGAAGGAACTGTGGCAAAGCAGTTCTGATATCTGGAGGTGAAGGACAAAGGAAATACAAAGCAAACAACTTCCTCTCACTTCCTTCGCGACAGAATTCAGTCTCTTAGTATTTCACTGCCATTACAGTATCTGTGGTTTGGGATACGATCATGGCATCCTAGGAAGGTTGTTTTCCTGTTTTTCTTTTGTCACATATGAATTATTAATGAACTTTTAATAGCTAAATTTACCATCTTTTAAACCAGAAAGGGCAGTATTACAGCACTAGCCTCATTGCTTTTGTGCATAATGTAGGAATTCATTTTCATGCCCAGTTTGGGATTGTTGGTGTGGAAGACTGCAAAAAACATCCTTTGGTTGAGGGCTACAACCCCCATAAATGTGAACATTTGCAGGCAGTTGCCTTGCAGATGCTCTGTTGTCTCAACTGAAGGCTCATGATGCTTCTGTTTATAGGTGTAGGAGATGGCGTGTACTGAAAGTGTGAGTTCCAAAGCCAGACTAGCTGGATCTGAATCCCATCTCTGTCACGTTTTAGCTGCATGGATTGGGCAAGGTACCCTCTTTGGGACTCAGTTTTGTGATCTGTAGAATAGATAATATTTAATATTTACTCTTAGAAGCACCTAGGTTTGTGGTGAGGTTTACATAAGCTGAGGAATGTCAAATATTTGGAAAGCTGTTTGGCACAAAATCCATGGTCATGCAGTGTTTGCTGTTATGTTTGTGATGGTGGTGATTGTTGCCACCTCAAAGAAGAGTTCCTTGTAGCAGGTGGGACCATCCCGAATAAAACCAGAGCCTTTCATTTTGTCTAATTTCAATAGAAACATTTTTTTTAAGAAAGTAAGTAAGCTAGCTGCCTTTTCTTCCAAAAAGAAAACAGCACATCAACAAGTCTGCACACTATAGTGCCTGAAAGAAAAGTGCTAAAGTAGTATTAGAGCCCAATTACAAACAGATGGACAGAGAGGAGAAAGTGCTCCCAAAAAAGTCACTTGCAAATCAGAGCTGTCACAACAAAGGAGTTATTAAATACAGCCACTAAAGAAGCGCCCCTTTTAGTAAGAACAGAAATAGCCAGGAGGTAGAATAAATTCCTTTTTCTTCACTTGACCCTCAGGGGTGTTGGGCACACTCTGTGCCAGATGATTACATCATTCATTGGATGATTGTTTCATAATGAAACAGAACCAAAAGCCAGAAAATGTAATATGGATTTCCGGAGGGCAGACTAGAAATACGGATAATTATAAAATTGATTACTTTGAAATAAGGTCTCTCCACGTATATATTAACAAATTATCACATTTAACTACTTAGAGACTCTTCAAGCTGAAATTTGATCACAACCATACTGCTTCTTTAAGATTTAGTACATTCTTTAAGAATTAGTGAATTGAAGCATGTGTTGCAAATTATGTGGACAAAGAGGATCAGTGACCTGGGAAAGACTCAATAGGAAAAGGGGTAAAAAATGACTTGTGAGTCAAATTAGGACAGGGGCTGCTGGCTTCTAGTTGGGAAATCTGCCTTAGGTTCTTGGGATGAAAGAGAAGGCTTCACATAGCTCTTTTGGGCAATAATAGTTAGCACTATAAATTCTCCAGACATTGATTCCACGGACTAGAATGTTAGTTCCATGAACTTTGATTCAATATAGAAAATAATCTTTCATGCTGAAGCTCTTTAAAGTGAATAACTCTATGATAAGCTAAATATATGTATTAGATTTAAACGTGTCTCTCTTTGGTGCTTTGTGATCAAATGAATCTAAAATAGTTAGGTCAAAATTACCTTTTCTTTATGCAGCTCAGCAATAAGTGCAGGATATCGTGAAATAGGAAAATATTTACAAATATTAACAAACAGGGGAAACCAATGGGAAGGGGAAAGACGGAGCATTTCGTGGACAGACTTCTGTGTAGGCGCAAAGTGGTAGAATAGAAGTTACAGCTCTCCCCTCCTCCAGCCACAAGGAATTGAAGGGAACTGGCAATTTTGAGTACGCAAAACTGATTGTAAATCTGCATGAATGGAAGGGGCTAATGAAGGGGGTTCATAAAAGTGGCCTAATGCAACCCAAATCTGTAATAGAGACATGTACTATATAAGAAAATGTGTTCCACTGCATTGTAGAAAGAAGAGTCCTTAATTTAAAAATTGTATTATGGCATGAAAATAGATTCCACAGGTCTAATGGGTTATTTTAATGTTCATGAGATTTAAATGAATGAGTTTCATAACATACAGATGAAAACATACCACTTAATATCTCACATGATTGGAGAACACCATTAATAATATCAAATAATCTTAAATCTGATAAACAATTATTATATAATGCCTTATTTGGGAAAAAGACTCCTTGCTAGTGTGTTGAATACTTACGAATCCACATGGTTCTCAAATGAAAGGAGAATTGGAAAAGGCGAAGTCTTAAATGCACACTCCGCGATCGCTTCTATCACTTCCTAAAAATGAGAACACATTTATATTCAGTATGCCAGAATTTTTAATGTGTATGTATTTTTTGGAGGGGTGTTAAACCCATTACTATGGTTTCCTTTTTCATTGAGAGATTGTATCAAATGGCCTGAAATGGCTAGACTGGGCTGTGATAGCTACTGGGCTGTGACATTTCTGACTCCTGACTCTACAAGGTAAAAAGAAAGAAGAATGGAGTGAAACAGAACTGTGAAGAAGAATGATTCTTCTATTTGTTAATTATACCTACTTCTTTTTAATAAGGAAAGAAACCTAATCACATTACAAAAATTTTGGACAATAAGAAAAGGCAAAAATTTTCACCCATAAATTCACTTTCTGAACCAAACCACTGTTAGCATAAAGTTGTATTGGCTTCTAGTCTGTTTTTCATGTATTTATGTAACTGAGTTTTAATTACAGTATATAGTCAATTTGTATTTTTTAAAAATACTGTTACTGAGATATAACTTTACTGAGATACAATTTGCCCACTTCAAATGTATAGTTCAATGGTTTTTAATATGATCGCAGAGTTCTGCAACTTCATCCCAATCTAAGTCGGGAATTTTTGTCACCCCACAAAGTAGCCATTTACCCACTAGCAGTCACTCATCATTCCTGCACCCCACCCCACCCCACACCTAGCCCCAGGCGACCACTAACCTACTTTACATCTCTATAGATGTGCCTGTTCCAAACATTTCTTATCAATGGAATCGTAGATGACTTTTTGTGCCTGCCACCTTTCATTTTGCATGCTTGCAATGTTCATCCATGTTGTAACATGTATCAGTACTTCAATCCTCAATCTATATTTTTAAAAAATGTATATGTATGTCATAGGCATAAATATCTTTATAAAATTCTAGAAAGCAAAGGTATCATGGTTGATTTAACTATTTCCCCAATGTTGGGCAGATATATTTTAAGTATTGTCATTCAAATAATTCCATTAATACAAAGAACATCTTCATTTTTCCTAATATTTTGAATGATTTCTAGGAATGGATCCTCAGAAGGGGAATTATTGAATTAAAGAATATGAATACTTTTATTTTCTCTCAAGTATCTCTCCAAATTACTTTTCATTGTAGATTGCACAGAGTAATGCATGAAAGACCAGATTTCAATGCATATTTACCATCTTTGGGCATTACTTTTTCTAAATGGTCTTCTTATTTAACCGGTATTAAAGTACAATCTCATGTATTGTTTAATTATATCACTGTCAGTACTATTGGTTTGCACGTTCCCATACATTTGTTTTTTAGTTACATTTATTCTTTTCATATTCTCCTTCTAAGTAGGGATTTCCACACCCATTCTTTATCCCTAAGCCCTTTCCACTATCTTCTGTACCTCCTCCACCTTCGTTATTCAATACATAGCTTTCTTTATATCCATCCCCTAAAAGCTATTTCCCTGGCCCCAGAGTATAAATAAGGCTTTCTAATTCTGGACCACATTTGCATATATCCTCTAAGAAGGGTTTGCCTGCACAGAGCAAGAAGAATCATTCTTACTGTATCTTAGAAGTGAATTCACAGATTGCCTTTCATATATAATCGGTTTAACTTTTGTGATAGTTGAGTCCATCAAAAAAAAAAAAATAAGCACTATAAAAAGCAAGCAACATCAAGATTTTAAAGGCTTTATTTGATTTATTTGAGAATAGGCTTTGGATTCAAACAGACTTACATTTGAATCCTACTTCTGAGATTTTACAAGCTGTGTGACTTTGGGAAAAATCACTCCATGCCTCTGTACGTTGGTTTGCTGATGTGTAATGTGGGGGCGATAAACCTCATTTCACGGAGCCGTTGTGAAGATGCAGTGGGAGAAGGCAAAGGACTCAGCTCATGTTGAGCATATATTCTCAAGTCAACTAAGGCTGCTTACCTTGCTGGGGCATCCCTCCCCATTCACCCTAAACCTTCCCTTTTAGAATCTCAACTAATAAAAACAAGAGCTACCATTAAATGACCATGCATTATGTTCTGGACAGTTATCTTATCTCATGGTACAAACAATCCATAAGGAAAACATCATCCATCATTTTACAGATTATAAAACCGAGGCACAGAGATATTAACTGACTTACCCCAAGTCACAGAGAAGAGAATCCAAGATTAGGCCCAGGGAAGTTTTGTGTGACTCCAGAGCCTATGCTCTCAACCCTTGTGGTAATTCCCATTCAGCTAATAACCTCAGGCAGCTAAGAGCAAAGCCCTCAAAACAACTGGGAATAGATGTCATCAAGGAAGTAGATGGTAAGTGTGAAAAAAAGGGCTAGATTTTGTTGATTTCATAAATTTGGCCCTGGTGTGTTAGGTAAAGGCCAAATACATTAGAGCCATTCTGTCTCCTCTTTCTCTCTTATGCCTTTCAATTCATCAGCAATCTTGTCTAAAATATATCCAGAACACAACCACGTGTCAGCACCTCCGCTGCTATTGTCCTGATCCAAAAACCACTGCAATAACTGCCACAGTAGGTTTTACTATTGTTACTACATATTCACTACCCTTTCCTGGGAGAGGACAGCAGCTCCACACTCTGTTTACCATAGTCTTTGCCACATGTTTTATGTTGGCCAGTGGCATGTGTGTGAAAATGACATGTGACACTGCTTCGCCGAGTCTGAACCTCTGGCACCTTCCTAGAGGTGAAGTGGATGTCATGGGTTGGGCACAGAAGTCACCCACAGTCTCTACCACAGCAACTTTACAAATGACTTCATTCAACTGTCCCTCTCCCCCAATCTGGCTTAGTGAGAACTCCTTGCATATGTAGTACCATAGCCATTCTATTTATAGAAAGAAAGCCAACATTTGGTTTTTATGTATTTCAATGATAATGTCAGTAGCTAACATTTATAGAGTACTCACTGCATGTAATGTATTGTTCTAAGCGATGTTAGTATATTAAATAGGGTTATTGAATACTTCCTTACAATAACCCCAGGAGGTAAACACTACTATCATCTCCATTTTGTTGATAACAAAGGAGGCTTGGACTGGGAAGGAATCTTCTCTGAGGTCTCATAGCAACTAAATGGAAGAGCTGGTGCCGGAACCCTGGCAGTGAGCTCCAGAGCAGCATCATCCTTAACTTCTATGTTCTCCTTTCTCTCTGCTCTGCCCACCCACCTCCCTCCCCCTCTGTCCCTCTCTCCCCATCTCTACCATAACTTCAGCCAGCAGCTTAAGAAACCTCTTCTAAACCTTCAAACCGATGAAATGCTTACTGAATGTCATCTAATAATTTCAGCTGGGAACAAGTGAAAACTCTAGAAGTTCCACTGGAGGACTTCTGTTCTTTTGTGCCTTTGAAATATTTTGTAGGGTATGTGTGATCATTCGGGATGAGAAAACCAGTTATAGCTTGTAAGTTTCACTCTTTCATAAATGCTATAATTGGTGGACATTGGATGTGAAAGTACCTTCATGTTAAATTGCTCCTCATCAAGCCCAAACTGTTTTTCAGAGACTTCTAATGCTGGATTCAAAATCTGTAAACCATATGGTTCAATGACTAAACCTCCAGAGGGAAAAACTGCCCTGGAAATCCTTTTTCCTTGACAAACAGGTCTATCTGGACATCCACTTTATGTGTGCCTTTATGTAGCAGTGAAATTGCATCCTAAATTATGATTATTTCTCTCAGGGAATGAAGTCTTATTTTTGGAAATGCTCTATTTAACAACATACTAAAAATGTATACATTTTCATCATATATTTTAACACATTATCCAGTTTTCTATCTTGTACGATCACTGATTAAAAGGAAGCTGTCTGAGAGGAGAAGAAGGACCAGCCTGGGAACGGAGGGGGTGGATGGGGTCTAGTGTGAGGAGGAGGGAGATTGAGGGGGAGCAGAGAGAATGAAGACCCAGTGGCGAAATACTATGTCCCGGGCATCAGAAAGGCTAAGGCAATGGGGCATAGAAACAGAGCAGATACTTGGGAGAAATAGTATAATAAATAGAGCCAGGCTGTAGAACAAAATGCCCTCTATAAAGAGTCTGAATGATAGCATGTCCCCTTTCCTAGACCACAACCTTTTATTTTGGCCCATACCATAAATAAGCAGTAAATGCCAATAGGAACTCTTGCTTTTTGGGATATATCACACAGAAGCTTTCCGCATCATATATGCTGAAAGCAGATAAACTGTGTGATATAAAAATGATGAACTTTGCCATCAGTTTCTTTTGCTGCAGCAATACACACTATAGCTATAGCCTAGAGTCTAATTATACTGTGAAGGTCAGGCACAAATATACGGGATGTTTCCCTAAACTCGCAAACGTTACAAGAATGTTTTCACTGCCTACTAATATATTATATGTGGAATTCCATGCACAAAAATAGAAAAGACAAAATTCACTTGTCTGATGAACAGAGGTAAGAAAGACTAAAAGTTAAGGCTATGCTATATTTTGCCTATTTGCTTTGAGAAGGGAAAATTGATTCCAAAAAACATTTACTGAGCAACTACTATATGCCAGATTTTGTTCAAAGTGCTCAGGACAGATCAGGGGACAAAATAAAGACCCCTGTCTTTGTGGAGCTTACATGCTAGTAGAAGGAGAGACCATAAACAAGGAACATAAGAATTAAACAAGTTAAGCGGAATGTTAGAGAGTGCCTTATGGAAAATTATTAATTAAAAAAATGATGTGAGGTGAGGGAGTGTGTGTCAGTACTGTGGGGAGTGGGAGAGGTGGCTGGTGAGAGTATAAAACAGACAGAGAGGTTCCAGGAGGCCTCATTGAGAAGGTGATGTTTGATAAAGGCTTCAAGGAGGAAAACAGAGAGCCATGCAGATACCCAGGGGAATTGCATTCCAGGCAGAGGGAACAGCCTGTGCAAAGGCTCTGAGGAGGTAACTGCCTGGCACCTTCCAAAGGACAGCCAGGAGACCAGTGTAGCTAGATCCCAGTGGGAGAGGGGAAAAGTAGTAAGAAATGAGGTCATGGGCAGGGTGTAGATCACAAAGGGCCTTGTTCCTCTTCTTACCCTTTCTTACAAAGTCACCTTATGCACTGTTTTTTAATAGATTGAGGGGGTACAAGTTGAATTCCATTACATGTGCATATTGTGTAGTGGTGAATTCAGGCTTATTAGTGTACCCATCACACATTGCGTTGGGGAAAGCAGACTGCCTGCTGATAATCACACAAGCAGGGCTGGGGCTACAGTGAGGCATGAAAAGTGTCTTAGTGCAAAATTGCAGGAGAAACTCACTTCCAGGCACCAAGTCTGGTCTTACATGACGCTGAGAGTAAAATCCTCCTTAAATTTTGCATCCTAGGTGCCTCACTTGCCTTACCCTAGTCTCAGTCCTGATGCAAAGAATCCCTGCTACTAAATATCTGTCCACAAAACAGGTTGGCATTTCTATTCCCCATCCCCACCCACCACCACCCACCCACAGCGCGCCCAGACCTATCTATCCCACCAATGCACATTAGCAGGAGGAATGGCTGCACACACCAGCCACACCAGCCTGGTCACCTCCCGGCTCTCAGCCAACTCCAGCAGACAGAGAGGAAGCAGCGTTCTGGGCTAGCTGCAGCCTTTAAGCCTCTGACCCTGCCAGCAAGCGTGGACGTGGCTGAGAAGCGGTGCCTCCAGAGCCCAGGAAGAGACGTTCCATCAGCCCGTAGCTCTGGGATTACAGGTGTGACTGAAGAACCACTCGCAGGGTCGAGTGCATAAGGAGAGTCACTCCATGCTGACTTGAGGGCAGGCAGAGGCCAAGAAGCAAACGCTCCACATAAAATAAATATGCCTTTGGATGTGCTTCGTGTTTATTCTCCTGCAAGGAGCTCAAAGAACTTGCAGGATTTTAAGTTTTTACAAAAATATAATTGCTCCTCACAAGGGCTCTGAGGGGTGACAGGGCAGGAGGCAGGTGGGTGGGGTGGTCTTCCTTGGCAGCGGGTCAGGGCGCAGTGCAGTCAGCGCTCAGCTCCATCAGGGGGCGCTGTCGGCCTTTCCAGGATTGTCTCCATCCATCAATAGACAGATGGGCCCAAACTTCACTGGCCCCATACCAAGGTCATCTGTCCCAACTTTTTTTTAAGGAGCCCAACTGGGTTGGACTGGTATCTTAGATCTGCAGTCCCCAACCCCTGGGCCAAGGCCCAGCAGTGATCTGTGGCCTGTTAGGAACTGGGCCGCTCATCACTGTCCGAGCTCCATCTCCCTGGTGGAAAAATTGTCTTCCATGAAACTTAAGAATCAGGGGGTTGCAGAAGCAGGAGATGAGTGGTGGCCAATGAGGGAAACCATCTGTATTTACAGCCACTCCCCATTGCTCACATCACTGCCTGAGTCTGTCTCCCCTCCCATTCCCTGTCCGTGGAAAAACTGTCTTCCATAAAAACAGTCCCTGGTGCCAAAAAGGTTGGGGACCACTGTAGTGGGCAAAGGACAAAGGCAAGGTCTGGAAGGGAGGGAGAGAGACTATGGAAATAAAACAAAAACCCACTGATTTTCCAACTGAAAAAATCCAAAGACCTTAAAAGGGCTCAATTTCAGGAGCAGATATAACTTTTAAAGATATTTTTCAGAATTAATATCAACCCCACATTAAACTTTGTTGTAAATTTAATTGAAGGGTGTTATTTTTCTTTAATTATTGCATTGTAGCCTAAGTTTAAGAAATCACGAAAAGTCAAATTCCTTAGACACAACACGGTAAACATATTTTAAGGTGCTAATGATATTACTTCTGAATACATTTTTGTAATTGCTCAATATAGCAATCTTTGATCAGAAAAATCCTTTTGTCTAAACTGAAACTTGGCTGTCCCTTGAAAATCTTGCTTCTCTTTTGCTGTTCTCTCCAGTGATTGCTGTTTATTTTCTCATATTCCAAGTGCTCCAGGGTTAAAAGCTGGGGTTTGAGAACTTTTAGCTCCCAATGCTACTTCTGAAATACTATCTCTCAATCTTTTTTTTTAATCCCAGTTCCAGTGAGGCAGCCAAACCACTTTTTACTCCTTCCTCACTTCTGTCATCTATTGAGCTCCCCCTTGGTCATCAAAGATTTGGTAAGTGGCTCATGGTCATCTTCACCCAAAGCTTTGTCACCAATCTTGGTAAGGATAACATCTAATTCATCCAATATTCTGGCCTCTCAGTATGCACCTTAGTTACCCATACACTTGGACTCTGTTTTCTTGGTTGCTTAGGAAGCCTGAATTCTTCCCTGAGATTCAGGCATCCCAGGTAATGGAGTTCATGCCATGGGATCTAGTTCTAGAGGTTGTCCTCTGGCCCTTCTCTTCTGATTTCCTTCCAAAGGGGTGAGAAACCCAAGTCAGCCAAGAGAACATGCACGCTGAAGCCTTCACATTCCCCTTCCAGTCACTCTCCACGTACCTAGGCTGCCAGATTTCCCCACCCCAATAGTCCCAACCCCCTGGGGATGACTCTTCGGGATGTGGATAGAACTTGGATAGCTGGGCTTGGGCATCCATGCACATGAATGTGAAGCCCTTTATGGTATAAGATAGAGTCACAGGTGGAAATAAAAGCGGGAGCAAACACACCCCACATTCCTTGCTAATAAGAATGCCTGATACGTCTTATCAATAACAGCTTTAGCCCTGCCTCCTAGATAGGATTTATTAAGATACACAATCATAGGGTTGTTTCTGCTTCCTGACCGCACCCAATCCATAGCAAAACCCTGCTTTCTTGAACCATCCCCCAAATAACCTAATATAAGCCCAAATCCTGTAAGTCCTCTCTAACACACTTTTACTGAGGCACCTAACATGTGTTCTTCATCGTATGAGCAAATAAATCTGACGTTGACTATAGGTGTATTCCTAGGGGTCTTGGACTGATAGGCATCACTGTGCCAAAGGCTAGCATCACAGAATGGAATCTTATATAATAATTAGTATTAGTAATTAATATCATCATCATCAATCATCATCATCATGGTAAACAAAACAAACAAGTCAGAGATAGATGCAACAATATTGTTGAATCTTCCAAACACTACGGAGTGAAAAATGCGAGACACAAAATAATGCATGCTGAAGTGTGAATCAATTTACAGCAAGTTAAAAAAAATGGTGAAGCTACATTGTTTAGGGCTGCACATGAATTTGTGCTTTGTGCTCTTAAGAAGCACAAAGTAAGGGTCACTGTAATAGGACGGTGGCTACCTCTGGGGGTTAGGGATCATTCTGATGGGAATGGGTACATGGGAGTGTTTTTGGGGTGCCAATAAGTTTCTATTTCTTGATTTAGGTGGTAGTTATGGTGGTGTATACTTTATGTTCATTAAACTGTACAAATAGTTGTATGTATTCTTTATGTATGTTATATTTCACAATAATTAAATACAAGAAAACAAGAATAAGAGTGCTAAACAGGATGAGACAAATAAATTGATATTTCCTGTCATAAGACAGTTTCCTTACAATTTGGTTATCATGAATTAATTCACCTGATGCCAATTACCATGGATAAACTGCTAAATTTTAGCCTCTGGAACTGCAAAGATGATTAACAGTCTTTGGACTTAATTGTGACAGTTGGGACTTTCTACTTTAGGAGGCTTTAACCCTAAAGAGGTCAGGTCTCCCCAGCTGCCTCTCTTAGCAACATTCATGCACTCTACCTTGAAAGATATTTCAGTTGTCATGGTGAATCCATGGGTGATAACAGGTTCCTCTTCTGCAGTCCGTCCTTTCCAGCAGTCTAGCTCCACACAGCGACAACCAGACAGGAGCACTTGGCGATACATCTCAACGGAGGAGTTTCCAGCCAGCTGGCCAGCTACAAAACACCAACAAAACAAACCCCAGAATCCCATGAGGCAAGGAAGACAGTTGTGTTTTCTTAGAAAGGCTCTTCAACAATGGGAAAACAAAGGCTCTAAGAGCTGGAGCAGTCGTTCTCAGCTTTTCTTCTGCCTCAACATACCAGAAGGTAATGGTATAATCCAAATATAATCATGGCTCCCTAGCAGTGGTTTGAGAAAAGACAGGGCATTGTAACAATAACAATGATGCATATTTATTAACTGCTTAGTAGATGCCAATTACAGGTCTTTGAACTTTACATGTATTAAACATTTAATCTTCACAAAAATCTCTCTGACGTAACTATTTTTTTTTAAAAATAACCATTTCAGATAATGAAAATGGCACAAAGCAGTTCAGTTGCCCAAGTTTCCAAAGCTAAGAAGTAGAAGATCCAGGATTATAACATCAAAACTCAATCTTTTAATTCTGACTGTATTCTGATAGGAGAATATTGTTGAAAGACTGTCCTATTATATAAGTTAGTGCCTCTGTCATGTTTGCCCAAGGCACAAATGCTTAAATAAACTAAACATTCTCCTTTCAAAAGTGCTCCTTATGTAAAAAAATAAATTTAACCAAACAAGTGCAAAACTTATTCTTTCATAATTATAAAACATTGTTAGAAGAAATTAAATAGAAAGACATACCATGTTCATGGAGCAGAAGACTTGATATTGTTAAGATGATACTATTCTTCAAATAGTATCTTCTTGACCTACAAATTTAATTCTTTTCAAATTCCCACCTTTTTTTGCAGCAATTGACAAGCTGACTCAAACTTTTTATCAAAATATAAGTTACCCTAAATAGCCAAAACTATCTTAAAAAATAAGCACAGATTTTGAAAAATCACACTTCCCAATTTCAAAACTTACAAGAAAGCTATAGTAATCAAGACAATGTGGTATCGGCATAAGGACAGACATATAGATGAATGGAATAGAATTGAGATTCCAAAAGTAAACCCTCAGTTTATGTTCAACTGACTTTCAACAATTGCTGAGACAATTCAGTGCAGAAAGAATAGTCTTTTCAATAAATGATGCTGGGATAAATGGATAGCCACATGTAAAAAAATGAAATTGAATCCCTACCTCACACCATATACAAATAATTAACTCAAAATGGATCAAGCTCCTGAAAATAAGACTTAAAACTACAAAATACTTTTAGGAGAAAACATACAGGTAAATCTTTGTGACTTGGATTAGGCAATGGTTTTGTAGCTATGGCACCAAGAGCACAGGCAACAAAAGAGAAAACACCTAAACTTCATGAAAATTTAGAAACTTTTATGAACAGAACTAAAATGTACTAGTGGAGTGATGAGAATTGTAATCATCAAGGCAGCTGAGAAGTCTGAGGGCAGCAATACACAGGGTCTGGAAGCCAAATTACTTCTATTATACTTAAGAAGTCAATGGAAGCCACTTATTTCTTGATAAATTATTTTTAACAGATTAAAAAATAACTTTTGAGACAAGCCCATTATTAACACACAAATTGAAGTCTTTGGAAAGTTAAAGAAAATTAAAGAATTCCTTTGATTTATTCTCTATAAGCCTTCATCATGTTTTTTATAGCCAGTTAAAAGATGGCATGTTGATGAAAACTGTCAAAGTGACTTTGAAATGAACAAGATCTGCCCTGTGGAGACACTCAGGACAAAGAAAATAGGATTAAACCTACTGGCTTAATTTTATTTTATATGCATGTCATTACACCCAACATCAGCATAACAAAAGGATGACATCCTTAAGTTCTACAAAGCCCTAGTAAAATGCACTGGAAGGTTGATTAAGTAGGTTTCCATAATCACTTTTCTGTTCTGGAAAAATAGGTTGTTTTTCTAAACATATAGATGTATTTACAAAAGCAGAAATGCTAACAAAACAATCTAGAAAGTTCCTGATGGCGGATAATAAATTACCATTTATAACTGCCTCAAAGTTCATTGTCATGACTAAGATTTACAAAGGTCTTGGCTGCATAAAGGACAAGGAAACAGTAGATAAACTTATATATGTTATTCCCAAACTTAAGGGAGGGTTACTTTAGCTAAAGTGAAGAAATCAAACAATAATCATGTTAATTAATTAAAAATGCTTGCTCCTACAGAAAACTGCATTGATATTAAAGAATAGAGCAGATTTTTTTTTTGTATGTATACTGTTTGGGGAATTATTTAAGTCCATTACTAACTATATCAACAAAATTATATATTGTGCAATTTCTGAGTCTATTTCCTTAATACTTATTGAGTATTATTAGCTTTGGTAGGTATGTTGCCATGGGTTTAATCAGGTTTAATGGTGTAGCAAAGTAGATAAACACCTGATACTAGAGTGTTCTGTCATAGAAGATCCAGAGTTTCAAGAAACATTTCTTTGGATTTTTTTTTTTTTTTTGCAAACTCATCATTCAAAGAACAATTAGAAGGAATTTGATGTACTTTTTGAATATTGATCAGTTAATGTTTTGAAATGCATGATAAGGTATGGGGTTGGGTTTGTGAGATGCAAAGGAATCTGAAAAAAACTAAAGAATGGAAGACAGAGAGAGAGAGAGAATGAGAAAGAGCAAGAGAGAGAGTGTGTGTTTATTGTGCAGTGTCCAAGACAAAAAGAATCTCTCTAAGGTAAATTCACCATTCATTCTTAAAATGAATAATTTTTATTAGAAATGAAAGTCTCCCAAAGAAAGCATATTTTGAAAAAAACCCCCTACATTTATCTATAATTGATAATTGTTTTATTCCTTGGAATACATACTAGGTTCCCTGTATGTTTTATTTCATTTATGGAGATATTTTTCAAACACATGTAGTAATAGTCTCTGTTATTCTCTCCTTTTCCGCCTAAAGCCTTAAAGCTGATTGATTTTTCTTCCCTAACATTTTAAACTCATCATTATTACATCCCATCCACCCATGATATTTCCATTTGATTAGATCCAATAAATATAGCTTCTGGGGCTAGGGGATTGCTGGAGGTTGTAACTGCTGGTATGTCATGAGTCATTCAACCTTTGGTATTTCTGAAACTAGTAATTGACATCATCTCTGCCTGGCTGTGAACACCCTCTGGATCACATTCCAAGCCCATGATTGAACTTGGGAGCTGAAGCTCCTTCTCAGATTAATTCATAATACTGCCTCAAGTCACAGTTCTGGAACTTCTCACTTGACGGGTGGCTGATTACATTCACTTGAGTTTTGTCTCAGACTACCCAAGGCATCCGAAGACAGACGAGCTCAGAACATCGGAAAATAGTAATCCTTCTATTAACATAGGCTTCCGAAGCATTTCTCATCATGCAAAGGCTGAGGATTAATTGCCTACTTTTGTATTTATCATTATTTATTGTCTTCCCTTCAAACTCCAGGGTAAGAAGTTTCCAGAATGTGATGCATTTGTTAACTCAGTGGCCTTCTTCAATAAACCCTGTCTCCTTCAATAAATGGAGACAGGGACTATTTTTCCTTGCTGTCAAGGCTGTGACAACCACTCAGGGCATATAATCTCATAGCTGTAGCTGAGGAAACTGCCCGGTATACAGAGAAAGTAACGTTCGTCATGACATGGGACATATTTCTTACCCTTTCTGTCTAGGAAGGAGAAGACTATAAATCTCACCTCATTCACATACGTCTGGTCATCCTGTCTTTCTCTTTTTGCTGTTTTTCTTTGCCAGGAGAATATTTTATTTAGGTTCTGATATACTTCAGGGTCTCCTCCCCAGCCCTGGGGTAAATCTTGATTCTTTTCAGCAAGTCATGGTAGTTCCATGGTACATACTAGCGATTAATGTGGGCATTTCCGTGTGGTGTAACTCCAGACTATGTATAACAGGGCGTAAAGGGAAGAAGCCTACAGGTTGTGGCAGGGGTCTGAGGGGGTGTTAGGGAAGCTCTAGGAACATTTTCTTCACTCTTAGAAAGTCTTAAAAAAGGATCACAAGAAAAGGACTTTCCTCATTCCATATGTGGATCTTGGTTCCTATGGAGGTGATACTTAGGGTGCACCTGAGTTTGGTTTCAAGTCTTCTTGAAACCATAAGGGGACCAAAAAGATAGAAAGCATCTGGGTCTCCAATGACATCAATGAATTTCCAATTTAACCAACCCTCAACCACTCTGCCTCTAAACACCTTGCTGTGTGAAGTAATAAATTCCTTAATCTTCAAGCCATTGAGTAATAGGGTATGATATTACCTTCACCCACAAGAACCCTGGATATTTTAATATATCTACAATTTACAAACAAAGAAACCAAGGCTCTGAAGAGTTAAGCATGTAACTTACTTAAAGGCCAATTTAAACTGGGCCTATTTATTTCCTAAATTCATCTTCTTTCCATTCTACCAGCCAACTCTCTTAGGTCTGGTGTGTCCTTTAAACCAAAAATAAATGACAAAAGGTGGCACATACTAAGGGCTAAGTGAGCGGGAGAGATGTGTGTGATGGGAGTGACACTCAAAAAGTCTTGGTTCATAGTGGATGACTGGCAAGGGTACAAGTAGGCCTTGGGTCATTTTTAGAACTTTTCTGCAGCCAAGAACATATACATGAGGAGAGGAGTTGAAAAATTATTGGATATATTCAGTCAGATAATCTAATTCGTCAGATTATTGGACAACTAAACTCTCAAATCTAATTTTTTTTTAATTCAGTAAAGCTGAATAAGGATGTTAATTATCCCAAGATATACTGCTTTGCCTTGTCTGTGTATATGGAGCCATTATCTCCCAATGGTTTGGGGTACAGTAAGGTTTATGAAGAGCTGCAAAAGTACAGATTGAATAGACTGCATGCTTTTCTGTCTTGGCAGGATTTTTTTCCTGAGTCATAAGGATGGATTCCTCAAGGAAAAACAATAATTTAAACAATAATCACTACTGGGTATACTGCCAACACCAAAATCCTAGAAAATGACCGTTGTAATTAAAAACAACTCATTCTGTGCGTGTATTTCTTTCAATGATCCGATTTGTTTTTCCTTCTGGGCATCTTGACAGTCAACAAAGGGGCAATAATGAGTAGAGAAATAGACATAATAATAATGCATTGCTAAATTAATTTGTTTTCATACTGTATATTTAATTTTTACAGTCTGTTTGAGTGTTCAAAAGAAAACATTCCAAATATTGAAAGTTTTCAGGAATACTAATTCTTAAAATGTTCCAAGGAAATAAGTGGGAGAGTGACAACAGAGAATGAAGGGTTGATCATTACCTTAATGATTGAGAATCTCTGATCTGTTTTTCCTATATTCAACACACACCACAATAGGTGTTAATTTTTGTTTGCATCCAGCATTTCTTAAATTCATTTAATAGGAAACCTTCTCTTTTTTGCACCAAACACCTCTTATATGAAATAATGTGTCTACTTGTTCTGGAAATGGCATAAAAATACAAAATCTACTTATTTTAGGTATAATTTTAAAATTTAATTGGATTCTATTGGGTTAGGCACTGGCTATATTTTTATTTTATAACATTTTTGTTTTCATACAGGGTCTTACTCTGTTGCCCAACCTGGAGTGCAGTGGTGTCATTAAAGCTCACTGCAACCTCAAACTCTGAGACTCCAGTGATTCTCCTGCCTCAGCCTCCCAAGAAGCTTAAACTACAGGTATGCACCACTATGCCTGGCTAATTTTTCTGTTTTTTGTAGAGATGGGGTCTCACTATGTTGCTTAAGCTGGTCTCGAACTCCTGGCCTCAAGCAATCCTCCCACCTTGGCCTCCCAAAGTGGTAGGATTACAGGCATGAGCCACCACATCCAACCTATTTTATAACATTCTTAACTGATTTGGGGGAATTTGAATTTTTATAACATAGATGTTTGAGTTATCCAAAGGCCTCCGAGAAACAGGAGTTCTACACATTAGTTGTTTCTATATAATTAAAACGATACCACAATTAACACATGAAGTAAAACCAAATTTTGAGACATAAGTCAAAAGAGGATTTCAGACAATACCTCAAGAGCCTGTATTAATATTTTTATGGAAGTTTTCTTTTGTGTTAATTATATGGAATTCTCCTTAATTCCCCTGCAGGAGAAAATAAAACTTTGGTACTGGGACAAAGTAATATTGTGAGAATGTGGATTTAGCTAATGCAAATCCTGGTATAATTATACATAGCTCAGAAAAGAGAGCAAGATAAAAAATAACAACAACAAAGCCCTTTAGATCAGAATGGGATTTAACATAACACGGTTTTAAAAGTAGAATATTTAAAAATGTGTAGATTCTAATAGTCCTAGAAATTAAATAATTGGAGAGAGAATTGATCAGAAATCATGTATATGAATCATATGGTGTTGATATGAAACTATTGTACAGAAATCTGGACAGAGCTATTTGAGTTCTTTCTTCAACACAAAATAATGTGAATCCTTTTCTTTCCTAATGGCTAAAAGCTCCACCTTCCAACAACTAACAGCTGTTAATATGCTAACACCCTCAAATTTAAACCAACCTGACACAATGGAGTCAAATTCTCTAACACACTTGTGCTTAGCAAGTTGCACAGAGGGTGTGCATATGAGTGACTCTAGAAGAAATTGATCTGACTGAAAATCCCTAATGAAATGTAATTAGAAAAAACTGCAGATAAAAATTTGAACTATATTCTGTAGTTTTATTATGTGTATTACTAATACCATTGAGCAATTTTATTAAAACTATTTTTTGTCACCAGTAAAGCAAATGACTATGTATAATTTTTTAAGTATCAAAATTACTAAAGGAAGCACGGCTATAGAATCAAGAATTCAGTTGGTCGATAGGAATGTAAATATGTGAATCCATGTCTCAAAAAGAGAAAAAATTATCTTTTCTTGCTTTGTTCACTGAAGTGGTCCAGAAACAACGTTCCAAAGCACAGGGTCCAAATTGCTGTTACAGGGCTCATTGAGGAAAAGTCTGATTTTGTGTCTGGAGCAGAAAGGACCAAGGTGATCCTGGAAGATCTTTATGACCCAGAAATCAAGGACATTTTCAAAAATCAATGGGTCATGTCAAGGGGACATAGATGACAGCCTAAAAAGGGCTCCCACTCACAATAGTTAAGACAATTTGAGCATCAAAAGGAGAATAGTGGCTGTGACTGAATGAACATACATAAAATCTGAAAACAGGAAGTCCATAATTTTACACAGAAAGAGAAAAATGAATATATTCTGAAAGAAGGTGAAAAGAGTGGAATGTATATCCAATCAGTCTTGTCATTGAATTATTTTAATATTGCTGACTCATTTATTATATGACAAATAATATGAAAGTAATGAACATAAATACATCAGCTGAAAGGCATTTTGGACTGAAAAAGATTATTGGTAAAATCACTCTGTATTATGACTTCCAAGTAGAAAAAAATCACACGTAGTGTACAAAATTCAACTGAACACACATTTAAATATTTCTAAACGTCTTCTGGTCCTAAGTATATGATGAATGCAAGATTCTATAATGTTCTCAGGTTTTCAAAGTTATACTTCTTTGGATCTTATCAAGTTAAAGATTTAAACTCAACTTGACCTACCATAGACCTCCTTGAACTTGAATGAGAAAAAAGGTTGCAGCTTTAATTTTAACATCTACACAAAATTTAACATTCTCTCCAGTTTATGAATGTAGGTCAAAAGTCACAGTAGTACTAGCAAGATCTATGACTTTGTCACCAATGGAAATGACAGATATTTTCATATTATATTCCAATTTTTTCAAACATCACAACATATTGCTTATATTCATTTTTAATTGTGCTAAGAGATATATATTATAATATTTGATAACAATATTTCAAAGGAATTTATTTCCTTTTTAGTCCTAGGTACTTTATTTTATGCACTTAACATTCAGAGAAGGGTCCGTAGGCTTTACCAGACTGACAAAAGGGTCAATGGTACCAAATAAGAGTAAGAACCATTAACAAGGAAAAAGAATCCTTTATAAAGGCTTATGAACTTGGTTGGGAGCTGCAAAATTTTTGTCATAGGCCTAAAGGAACTGAATCCAAGAAAGTGGGCCAAGTGGACACTCTCCTCCTGAACTCACAGAACCTGTACAGTGGTTTTAAAACAGGACAGAAAATTCTTTGACACTCTCCCATCAAGAGCTGTGGTTCATGTCTCCTTTCTATGAATCTGGGTAAACTTGTGACTGCTTTGATAAAGAAAGAAAGAAGTGTCACTACAGAGCCTCAGAAGTTAAGTACAAAAAAGCAATTAAGCTTCCCTCCTTGCTCTCTGGGACACTTGTTCTTGTAGCCCTGAGTTGCCATGCAAGAAGTTCACCTACGTTGGGGCTGCCATACTATGAGGAAGCCCAAGCTATATGATAAGGCCTCTTGTAGGCAATTAGGTCAGTAGCATTAACTGAGCACAGCTGTAGGGTCATCCCAGCCTAGGTGACAGACACGTTGGAGAAGTCTCCAGATGATTCCAGCACCCAAGCTGTTTGGGTTACCATCTCCCCACATTCACTTCCCAGCTGAGGTGTAAGACATCATGGAACTCAGACAAGCCATTCCCTCTATTCATTGTCTGAATTCCTGACCCACAGGACTATGGATAAATATAAAATGGTGGCTGTTTTACGCCATGGAGTTTTGGAGTGATTTATTATGCAGGAATAGATGACTAGAATAGGGTTTAGGATGAGCCAGACAAGAACATAGTTAGTTTTGAGGCATGAATCTTTCTTAGTACATAATATAAGTTGAAACAAAACAGGCCACAAATGTCCTGAGAGCCTTGCAATTTTCATAAAGAACAATGTAAGTTGTGGTTCAGCTGATGATAGAACTCGGAATATTATGATTCTGACCAGTTGGTTTCAGAAAATATGGAATCCTCTTGAGCTAGCCCATCCTGGCTGTCTGGAGGCTACATTGTGATTTCTGTCCCAAACTCATTTCTGTTCTAAACTCTTTTTCACCTAGTGTGTGAGAAACCAGGCCAATGCTGTACTTGATGCCAACACAACATGCATCTGAGCCATGAAGGAATTCCCTAAGGAATTCTAAAGAAATAACTGCTTAGTTGTCAGATGACAGAATCCTGTGAAATTTTATTGGACACCCGCATGGCTATCCAGTGCCTGGATCTCCCTAGTCTTTACGTGCACCATTGCTGGTCTACCCTGCAACAGAAACCACACGCCCCAGGACAATGAGTCACAAGTACATCAAAACCACCCACAAGGCATGCAGAGTATCTACAGCACATAAATACCAAATAAGACCCCAGACTAGGGTTGTGCTGTGGGTGTTAAGCCTGGCTACTTTATTTACTTTTGGATGATGAACTGTGTGAAGCAAGAGAGTGATATGGTTTCTAAAAAGTGCACTCTCTCTTTTTTTTTTTTTTTGTTAACTAGCAGCAGATTTTCTACAAAGACTTTTTAAGGGTTGGGATAAGGGATCTGCCATATAGAAATTATTATGGAAGAAATGTATTTTGATTATAAAAACATTTTCAGCTTCTTAAAATATATATTTATTAAGATTTTAATTCTAAAATATAGTTTATATATGTATAAGTATGTAAGATATATGCATGTGTATACAATATATGTTTTAATATTTTTCTGTTTAATCTACCAAAACCACAGCAATGCTTAACTTAGAAAATTTTGTTTTTTCCTACTTTATTATAACATGTACAATGAAGTATACATTGTTGTTCACAGGTCAATTTGTTCTTGTCTAAAGTCCTATTCCACCTTGAGCAAAAAGCAATTTACCTTCAGCAAAAGTTATTTAGGACTTCAGAGCCCTCCTATAGATGAACTCAGTCCAGAGAACTAGGTAGGATTGTACATGGCTTGAACTTCACTGAAGAATCAGTTCAGTTACACAAAAATTTCACTGGTCTGAAGATACCAGATATAGATACATTTTAGAAGCTTTGAAAACTTAGGATATGGAGAAAGGATGATATTGCTTCACAAATTCACCTTAACTTGGGAACAACAGAAAGTAGAGATTGGTGACATTTGGTGAGACTGGCTAACGTAACAGAGAACTATAAACTTGTACCTGTGAGGTAGGTGTTGTGTGAGGAATTAATGAAATAGTGAGAAAGGGGCTGAGACATGTCTTCATTCAAATCCAGTTTCTCAGGTGAAACAACTCCATTTTCTTCTCCACTCAGATAGCGCATAAATCCATCCACGGATATCTGTCCTAGAGGAAATGAAGAGTTAAGAAGAATGTGAATGTAGTCTTTTTTAGGGGGTGCTGATTTCAAGTTGCTTTAATTTTTTTTTTGGGTGGGGGGCAAAAAACTCTGGTAGTGTCCAAGGCAGAAGACAGTAGCCACAATTGCATTTTATTAATAGCATGGATAAACAAGAGTGTAGGATTATGCCATTTCATTACAGTTATCTCCAAATGTCACAGATAATAGTTATTAATATATGATCCTTACTGACCTTTCAGAGAATTTAAATAGCCGAACACCTACTTCCTGTTTTCAAATATAAGACTGGACATCAGCTTTATGGTTGGACACCAAAATGTTGTCAGTGCTTTCTCTGGGTGATAGATTTTGGGGCAAATTTCTAAATTTTCTGTTATAAATACACGTTACTTTTATAATCAATGAAGTTATGCACAAGTGGTTTTATTATTTAAGAGGAAGTGAAAGTGTTTTCAAATAATGGTCTTTTTCTCTGAAACAGAAAATAAAAATGACCACAAATGAGTCATTCCTAGGAATAAAAAGCTGAATGCTCATAAAAAGGAAGTATTTAAATTTCACATTTAGAATGATTTTACTTCAAATAGAAGAGATATGACTTACACTTTAGTTTACTCAGATTCTATTTAGAAATTTTTCTTTTGTTGAAACCTTTCTGAGTTGACTAATGCTAATTATTGAGATAATTCTTTTTTTCAATTTTATTGAGATATAATTGACAAAAATTGTATATATTTAAGGTGTACAACTTGATGCTTTGATACATGTATTGAGACAATTCTTTATTATAGTAAGCTTTATAGATACGTAGAATCATCTTAACTATTTTGGTCCATCACCACAGTTTGTTTCTTCAACCTTAACGATCAAAGCCTTAAAACAGCACATTTGTGGGTAGTAAAAATGTTGCCAATAAATGTTGGTGCACAGCATTTCTTTTTTTCTTTTTGAAATTTTTTTGTTACTATAAAAGTGGTATATTC
>CM052436.1:190777308-190803759 GCA_028533085.1 Varecia variegata | reverse complement strand
GCCTTTAATATTATTATCCAATAATAAATAAATAGAAAGAAAGAAATTTGGTATTGGCTCTGTTGAAGAGAGAAGCTATTTTATAAAAGAAAAATCTTCCTAAACAAACTTTTAAATGGAAACAATATTTGTAATATGAACTGCTTAAAAATTAACTCTAACACATACTTTGATATGTTCAATAATGATATAAGAAAAAAGTGCTAAGAAGTTCTCTTGCATTAGAAATGAGAAATATGACATAAATGTCTTTTAATTGGTATGTTTGTGTGAGACCAATTTTTAATAGATTCCATACGTTTATACCTCTAAATAACCATTACTTAACATTAATAAGTAATCTTTCTGATCATGCTGCCATTGATAATAACACTTTGGTTACTGTCATTGCAGAATTCTTTTTAGAATTCATCTACGGTTGAATGCATATATCCCTTTAAACTGATTTCAATTTTTGGAAACAAACCAGAGTCAACTTGGAGCCAAAGCTATTTCAATAGATGGTTTAAAAAATATTTTGGAGTATAAAACTCATTTAGAGGTAAAATCTTATTTTTAAAAAATCTAATTTCTTTGTAGTCTTCCTTATTTCTGTGACAAGTCCAGCTTGTCAAGTACTTCTCAAACTAGAGTCTCTATTCCTCCCTCCCTCCTTTTTTCCTTTCCTTCTTTCCTCTCTCTTTACATTCTTTTCACAAAGATTTATCAAAACACCTACATATGCTAAATATAAAGAAAAATAAAGCCTGCGTAAAACTCAGCGTCTGCTTTCAAAGAGCTCATAATCTAATAGAAAAATAAGACCATTCACCTCTTGAAAACTAGGCATAAGCAGCTCCAAACAGGGTGTCCTCCCTGGAGTCTACTATGATGAACAGTAGGTGCTAAATCATCACTTCTTTTGGATGACTTGTGATTCAAACCAGAAAATAAATTGTTTTGAATCTGGAATATCATCAAAGGCAGAATAATCTTGTCTGAGTCTTGTGTTCTGATTAGGTCAAATAATATGAAATTGCTAAGATTTGAGGTTTCTAACCTACGCAAATGGCAATTTCATACCACTCAGTCTCCAACTACAGCTGTTCCTTAGAGGACAGGCAGTAAATGTTAAGTGTCTTCAGGGGCCAGGAAAGGAAAGTAACATGACTGCTGGATGAATGTGCACACTGAATGTGCATACTCGGGGAGTTGTGCGGTGTGGAAAATTGGCAAGTGTACGGTCCTTCTAAAGGCATGCATGTTACAGCAACAAAGTACTGTGTGACCCAACACAATGGTGCTGAATTTGGTCCTGAGGCTGTCAGTCTGTAACTGTTATCTTGCAGGAATAAATGTCCTTTGGTCTGATCAGTAACTTTTAAAACCATAAAAAAAAAATATGCCAATAGGGCGGGGATGACACATCAATTTTTACTTTAGGGAGCCTATTGTTGGTGCCTCCTGGGTGCTTGTGTTGAGGAAGATTCTGAACCACGCTTGTGATTAAATCGGATGACTGCCATAAGTGCAGGACAGAAAAGTGAGGGTATACACACCATATACTTGTCATCCTCAAATGACAAAGTTGGATATTATGACAGGATACTGTGACTAAGGTCAAGGTATAATTTGGAACATGCCAGTTTTATTTAACTCATTAATGAGGAAGCTAGGAAGATGGCAATGCCAGTTCAAAAAAGGCAATGAGACACTGATATATTCACATATGTGTATATGTATATATTTTTTTGGTCAGCAAAAAACAAACCAAAAACCATAACCTATAGAGATATTGCTAAAATGAATATAAAGGTAGTTAATGTCCTACAGGTCCATTGAACCATAACCTTTTGGGTTATCTTCTCTGCCTTTATTATTTCATAGAAATCAAAGGTTTTAATACAATTTGTAGCATAGATTAAAATCAGTAAAAAATAGATGAATCACTATTTATGAGGATTACTTATAATTATATTAATTAAAAAAAAACCTAATGAAGGAATTTCCTTAACTTTGAATTAGAACAAATAATGAGTTTGAAGGAAAGTTCAGAGAGAATACCATTCCAGACTACAGGTGAGCAGACAGGGAGATAGATCAACTTTTCAACCCCAAAGCTTTGCCTTGCTAACAAAAGGAGCAAATGCTCAAGATTTCTGATGCATCAAATGACTAGGCAGAGACAGGTCAAAGTCAAGAATAGCCAATGAAAAAGTAAACATGAAGAGTAGTGAGTTTGTAATCTAGGCATTAGCTAAGGGGTCAGAAGTTAATTTACAAAGATGCATATGTTTCAGCATAATGCATTAGCCTAAAAATAGTTCTGACTAGTAAAATCTTAAGGATAGAGGACAGACTCTCAAAGGATTTTCCTTTGCTCCATATAATCTGCAGCTGGAATACTGCTGTGATTGTTGACTTTAAACCACCAGTTCTTTTCTATCAAGCTTGAACTGTTTGTGAAAAATTGCTTATAATTTTTTTTTCTGGTTCACTGAGGCGCGTAGAAGAATGAAAAAGCTTGAGAATTAAGATAGCAAAACACATTGCTTTTCTAAACAAATTAGTAACAGCACAAGAAGTCCTGCTCCACTCCCGCCAGTGGTAACTAGTCAGGGACAAATTCCTTGACCACAGGATGAGTCAGCTATGTGGACACTTAAGTCTCCTCTAGCTCTAAACGTCTATGAATTCAAGTGGGTTAATGATTAGGGATTATTACTAGTTAAATGAAAACAAAATGTCCCCTATTAGAATGAGATTACGAAACATCAAACCACAATGAAAAGCAATGTTACAATTTTCTGAAATAAAATCAACAGGAAGCAAAGTTGAGAAGGATAAGCCCAGCTGATAAAGGCTAAAAACAAACTCACTTACATATTTTCTTAATGAAAGATCGGTATGCTTCCAATTGAGCACTCGCCCATATAATGGCACCTAAAGAAAGGTCTTTATAAGAATATATATTGTTACATCTCTCAAAGAATAGAAAAAAATCGCAGCTCCAACAGATGTCAGGACGACAGTAATTCAAATTCTGCTGTGACTTAATGAGACTTTCCAGGGATGCTTTAAAAGTTATCCTTTAAAACTGTGCATTTCTTTATTTTGGCTTTTTTAAAAGAAGTTTTCCTCATCTGTCTAGTAACTTTGAATTAGCTGTTCATATTGCAAATTGGCAGACTAAAAAGCTGATTGGCTTTTGGAATGCATTTGGTGGCCTTGAAAAGTATCAGAGTTGATAAGGCGACATTGAAGAGGAATCTGTCTTCATCTCTTTCAGAGTAATAGATGTCTTTCGGTCTTTTTTCTCGGGCTGATCAGAGTCCTGAGAGAAGTTCTGCCTCGTCTCTTGCCAGGAGAATAAAGGCCTGGATGCCAGCATTGCAGAGCCAACTGGGGAAAGAAGGCTGGAGATCTCAGCATTTAGTATACTTATGATCACTTTATCTCCTTGCTTTCAAAATGGTAGCCCTGCCATCACCTGGGCCTTGTGTCATCCTCGGACCCTTTGTTTTCCTGTCTCCAGAGAGTAAACCTTTAGTGTCGCTGGTGGGAATTCTTACTATTACTCAAGCAACTATCATCCAGTCCCCTTCATTTTATGCCATACCTCCAATCCCACTTCCAGAGGAACCTGGCACCATCAATTCCTCAGACTTTTAAGGTTTTTATGGAATAACTCAATTTGGTTCCCATCTTTTCACATGGTTGATCTACAGTTTCTCAGATCTGTTAACAGGTGTAAACATATAGCCAGCTGCTTAAATTATGCAATTGTTGTCTCTTATCTTACTATGCTTGCCAGATTATGTCTTCAAAAAATCTATTTTAATGTAGTTTTAGTGTGGTTTCAAGAAAGTTCAATGAAATGAATATGTTCAATGTGCCCCATATTTATCCTGAAGTTCCATGATTTCTCTACTATATCATACTGCAACGTTTTTTTAAGTTTAAAAAGTCAGATTCCACATTCTTTATCTTTGATCCCAGTATTTGTAGGTAAAATTGAATCAGATGGAAGGAACATGAGGTCTTTTGCTTTGCCTAGACTTATTGTGGGGTTCCCTGGCCTTCTTTTATTTATATCTTTCTAATAAAGTATGCAGTGACAAATATCTCACCACAGATGGCACTGTATGGATAGTTTGTCAGTCAGGTTTTCCTTGCTATATCTTTTCCTAAGCAGAGTGTAATCAGAGTCACAGAGGCAGCCTGAGCTCTCAGGGTACTTAACAGGTAGGAAGATGCTTAGACTCCGTGGCTTCTCTTGCTAACCTAACAAGCCTGCTTGCGTGGAACAGGTACAGTAGTGTATGTGAGAAGCTGTCAATTCCCTGAGTTTCTAAAGGAGCAATAACTGAGCCGAGCCGACCTTTGATTTTTTGAGTGCTGGTGAGTTGCCCAACTCCCCTCATGGTGTTCATAGGATGTTTTCTTCATGACTTGATTCAATAGGCAGAAAATTACATCCATATTTGTAACTCTGTTTCCTAAGTCTCTCATGAAAAGACTGCAATTTGAGTTTAAAACACTGCTAGAGGCACTGATTGATTAAATAAAAAAAAAAAGACTTCAAGAACTAATTTCTAAAGGAGTGAAATAAATTGCATGTTCAACCGTGTCATAGTTGGGACTATTTAACAGATGAGCTATTTCCTCCCTCATCTTTCCCAAGTCCCTCTTACTCTTCTCCGAAACAAGCAGCAACAAAGCTCCTCTCCCAGAGGTGCTCCAGACAGTCACCAGCCTTGGGATTCCCAAGTAACCCAAACCAACAGAAGCAGAAGTGTCAGCATGGTCTCAGAAGATGGACCTGAGCCTGAGCCTTACAGGGGTCCTCCTTGGTCCCCCGAAGACTGACAAGGATTTGGCTGAACCTGTGGTTGTGAAAAGGATGATCAACTACCCAGACCAGAAAGGAATGAGACATCTCAGGACTGCCAGCTTGAACCAAAAGCCAGATTCCCCTCTGATGCCCAGGTCCTAGGTAAGCTTTTAGTACATAGATTTCACTCTGTGTTATTTCAAGATAGAGAGAGAAAGAGAGAGAAAGAAAAAGGCTTATTGTGAGTGAACTGAGAGTCTCCTCAAATGTCACCCTAACATGGAACCTTCCCTGATCACCCCATACAAACAGTAATCACTCTGTACTCCTACGTCCTATGGCTGCTTGATATTTCTCCATAGCCTTTATCACCATCTGTCATACTAGATGTTTATTGGTTTGTTAGCTTTGGTCTCCTCCGATAAGACTGTAAGTTTCCTGAGGACAGAATGTCTTAGTTTGGATTTCCCTTGAATCAGACTCTGAGACTAGGAGTTGGGTAATAGTTTATTTGGGACGTGAGCTCTTAGAAACACTGATGGGGGATTGAGGAAGGCAGCCAATAATGAATGAGTTAGCAAACAACACACTGCCGTGCGTAACTGGAGTTTAATCCCTTGGGGAAGCACTAGAAAATGAGATAGAACATATACTTGAAGGTGATCCCATCTAAGGAAAGAGGGAGTGTGTATTTATATACCAAGTTATATCAGTCACTCGTTGAGGACTGCTTCCAAGGGGATAATTCCCAGTACCTTCGGCCCACTGCACTCTTGGTAAGGGGGGTCCTGGCAGCCAAAGAAAGCCTTTAGCAAAGAGATGCACTCAGGGGAAAGTCCAGCCGGCAGGCAGGCTTTCCTCAGTTTGCTGCTGATCTTCAGCACTCGGAACAGTGCCTGGCTTGTAAGTACTCCATAAATATTAGTTGAAAGAATGATTGTTTGAGTCCATAAATATTCACACTTATACATTGATTCATATGAGTTGATTTGTGTTTCATCTTGGCAACTAAATCTCTCAAACTAAATTGTATCATAAAAATGGCAATTGGGAGTTCAGCTGTCAATGACACTGCAAAGGGTGGACTAAGAAAAAACATAAAAGAAATACAATGACAGCTTACAGACCAGAACCAAGAAGCCTGGCTGGCAGTGACTAATGGTGATACCTTGAACATCAACAAATGTTCTTGCAGGACAGGGAGGACTTAAGGAGCTGAGTCCCAACCAAGAGTCTTAGAGACATTGAAAGTTTTCTCTCTATTCTCTACCTCTGCCTAGCCCCTGGCAGAAGTACTAGTCAGAAAGCATTAAATGTCAAAATCCATTGAAGTAGACCAGAAGAAGGGGACTAGGATAAGTCAGAATAGGGCGAATGAATCCTTAAATAATAGCAGAGTTGATTGTACTTCATTCCATTGCACATGGCAAGCTACCCGCTCCAT
This sequence comes from Varecia variegata, assembly GCA_028533085.1. Taxonomy (NCBI): domain Eukaryota; kingdom Metazoa; phylum Chordata; class Mammalia; order Primates; family Lemuridae; genus Varecia; species Varecia variegata. Next base: position 190,797,502 of record CM052436.1, on the reverse strand, counting down.
CAACATCCTCTCTTCTCAGCTTCCTTTGCTCAGCCCTGGCAGAATTTCCTACCACATTTACGAGTAAAAAGTGTATCTAAAAAAAAAAAAAAAAAAAAAGATCCCTAGTTCTTCACCTTCTACCCAGAAGTTCATGAACATGACTTTCAATAAGGTCAGGTAGCACAAGCTGATGCTACTACTGCACCCTTGGTAAGGGGGGTTCTGGCAGCCAAAGAAAGCCTTTAGCAAAGAGATGCAGGCACTCCGTGGAAAGCCCAGCCAGTGGGAAGTTTCCTCAGTTTACTGCTGATCTTCAGAACTCAGGACAGTGCCTGGCTGGTAGGTATTTATACAGAAATTTCTGAGCCCAGGGGTGGGTCCTCAGCACCATAGTCTCATTACACTTCCTACGAGTTCCATGACCCACAGGAGGGAAAAGCACATAAGGTGTGGTCGAAAGTTAATCCCTAAATAGATTTCACGGCACATTACTAAGGTACCTGGAAAGGCCTGCAGTCAGGCTCTTTCTTGCCCTGTAGGTGTTTTTTTTTTTTTTTTTACCAGGATGGTTACCTAGGAAATGACCCCATCACGACACACGGAGCTGCTCCTGAGCTAGTCCTGAAAGCAGCTGTGAGGCAGCAGCAGCAAAGTGCTAAAGAAAAAATGCTGCAGAAGTTCAAGGAAAGAAAATGTGGTGGGCCATGGTTATGTACACTGTACTTCAGGAAAAAAAAAAAAAAAGATTCTGACTTGAAAGGAAAGCACAAGGAGGAAAAGGAGACAGAGAGCCTTTGAAGAGTTTGGTGAATTTGCTCTGTGTCCAGTATGCTGTTTAACAAAACTTAATGGATGTGCTGCTAACAGCACACAGATATTAACTCATTTCATCCTCTTAGGAACTCTCTCGGTGGGGACTTTTATGACTATTTACAGATGAGAAACCTGAGGCAAGTAGCTTGCTCAAGGTTGCACAACTCCTAAGTGAATAAATTCGGATTTGAGCCTGGGAAGTCAGGCTTTGTGTCCCACGCCTTTAACTCCATGCGATGCTGCTGTACAAGACACCATATATCATGTAGTCATAGGAGAAGGTAAATAATAATAATAATAATAATAGGAACTACTATTACTGAGCATTGACCACGTGCCAGGCACAGGAATCCTGTAAGAGAGGACTTTTTAATTCCCATTTTCAGTTGAATAAACGTAAGCTTAGAGAGGTAAGCAATGCCTGAGGACACAGGGGTCCACAGCGTGACAGCTGCGTCTGGAGCCCATACCGGGGTGACGCAAAGACAGATGGTGGTGGCTGTGAAGGATGACGTCTGTCTGCACAACTCCCAGCACTGGCCTGGGTGGGGCCATGGACCCTGGGGAGGAGAGGGCCTCGCCTCCTGGGCATTTGGCTTCAATCTGGGCATGAGACCTAAAAATAGCCCTGAATGGAACCAAGGACGAGTTTCCTCATGATTTACTTCTCTCTCTAAAATGTGTTACTTTAATCTTCCTGTTTAAAGAAGCTGAGATCCTGTGGACAAATGACCCATCTGGCAGAGGCGTGAGGATTAGCTCTTTGATTTGAATTTGTCTACCAAGGTCCAAAATTCTTTTCCAGATTTAATTTACATTCTAATCTCCGCAAGTCATTTAAAGGTGTCCTCTAGCATTTTTCATGCTCCAACCCTTCCTGTTGTGTTTTATTTTTCTTCCCAAAAGAAAAATAAAACACCATCGAAAACTTGTCATGCCAACAGGAGGACAAAAGAAATGCTAAACAGAAGAGGTAACATTGTTTTGTGGATTTTGTAAAAAATGTGCAGGTTAGCTTTTTAAGAAGTTAAACTGCCAAACACATGCAAATAACATCTTCAAGGCCCAGAGACATTTCTACAAATTTTGCTCTGGAAGACAGATGGCCTATAAATCCACATAGAATCATCACACAGTCGAGATGGGCAAACCGGGCAATGTGTCTGCCAGCTAGCATGGCCACCAGCCTCCTTTTATTGAGCCAAATGCCAATTAGGCAGGATCTGGCACTCATATGTTTGGATGTCACTGGGATTAAGTGGTTGAGAACCCATTCATCATTGCTCAATCCTCACTCAATGTAATAATACCAGAGCATACTGGAGTGCTACCAGCCCCATGGTTTTGCACCTCCTTAAATCACTTCTAAGCACAGCGCTGAGAAGCTCTTTCTTGGCTCACTTCTATTCCTGGTGCTGTGACCCTTGTGAATTCTGCTAGACCAGCTCAGAGAAAGTAAGTACAGATGGCATTAATTTCTCATGGCTCACCAAAATCTATTTGCTTGCTTTCAGAAATAATCTATTAAACACTCCCTTCTCAATTATCTTTGTGTGGGCACAAACTTTCCTATCACATTTGCCAAATGTGTTTTTGTATAGTATGTAGACTTTGCTGGTTTCTTTATATATTTTATCATTTTTCCCCAAACCCTCGAGTCAATATGTTCTATATTTGTTCTCTTGCCTTATTATCTTAGGTTGAAAAGTGTCATATAATCTTATTCCATCTGGATTGTAAAAACCGTTCTATTACCATTGCTATTTACAAATACAACTCTAAGATATCGTACCGTAAGATACGGTACGATAATGTCCCCTAAATGGCTATGTGCTCTTCTCAAAAGCTTTTTCAGAGTAGCCCCTCACCCAGAGCTCACGGCTTTTTGTGTCCCTGAAGTTTTTCCCTGTATTAGGTTGTACTATTTGATGTGGTTTTGTGTGAAAGTTAATAACACCTTTGATTTAGCACTTTCTCTTTTTCAAAATATTCTCACATCTGTGAGTCTATTTACTCTTCACTGTTCTGTTTAGGAGGTAGAACAGAGTTTTATTATTTAACATGACGGGTAAACAAACTTTGTCCCAAGAGAGATTAAATTGTCCCGTTAAATTGACATGGAAAGATAAGGACAGAATCCAGATTTGTACCCTTCTCTCTGAAATACAGCCTTAGAGCTGCATTGGCAGTGTGTGTGTGTATAAGTACTGTTTAGCACTTAGAGGTTCTCGGAGGGTAGGAGACAAGTTCCATTGCATTTTATTAGTGCACTGTCACATTGCTTTGTGAGACAAGACCCTCCGCAATGGTTCCTGACCATAATGCAAAGAAGGCAAAAATGTTCTAGATCCTTAACCAAAAGGTCATGTTCCTTGGTCAAACTGGACATTGGCTTTCTAAGGGCAAGGACCATGACCTTCACTTTGTTTACAGCTCTTCCATTATCTAGCATAAAGGCAGGCCCAGACTATCACGTGTTCGTTAATGCTTTATAATGAACTACTTAGAACATTCTATCTTTCGGTGTCTTAAATGCCACCAGATACTGGCCTGTCTCTCATCTGGCTCTCTGCTCTAAAGCACTCCTGAAGTGCAGCAGGAAATGCCACTTTCCTCTTCAGAAGCCTTCAGCATATCCTTCCCCACTGTACTGACCACAGAGGAGGGTCTACTGCATTGACAGTCCCAGGAGGTGAGAAATGGCACCTTTCCATTGTGTAGCCCAAGGTTTGGCACAGGTAGCAAGGCTCAAAAAAACTGTGTTGAGTAAATATAATGAATGAATGAGTCAGGAGTAGCATGAAGGCTTCCCTTGAGGTCAAAAATGCTACTCTTTGACTTACTTCTAATTCCTTCTCAGACAGCATAACTAAGTCAAGTTACTTGCCCCTCCAAAGACTCAGTTTCTTCATCATAAAATGGGGATAATAATATAGACTTGAAGCCTTGTTCTGAGGTTTATACAAGATAATTAGCAGGTAAAGAGCTTGCAGAAATTTCTGAAACTCCCCACAACCTCAGTAAACAGAATTTCTCTTTTCCTCTAAGCTTCCCTAGCACATAAAGGATACTCAAGAGATGTTTGCTATTATAGATGAATGAATGGAGGTGTAGCACATTATATCTTGTATTATACTTATTTATAACATTGTCTCCGCTTGGAATTACAGCCTCCTGAGAGCAAAGACTTTATCTTCATTTTGTTCCACTTCCTAGTAGCCCTTAAGTTGGATGGGCAATACAGGATTGTTAGATTAAAATGTCCATACAAGTGCTTCAGGTCTGTGTTAGAATAAAGAAAAGAGTTCAATAACCATCAGGTACTTTGGAGCATTTTCTCTCCTTTGACATGCTGGAGATTCTTGTTAGAGCTGTAGAGTTGGATAGAAAAATCCTTATACTACTGTGATCATGGTGAATATTGTTTTGCTAGAAATGACACTGTCCCAGACTCTATTGCTGCTCCAGGAGATTTGGTTGGGCTGGACTTCCACCTGCATCTCTTTATCTGCTGGCTTCCTTTATGTGGAGCAGGCTGGAAGTACCTGAGCATTAACTTCCTAAGAGCATCCCCAGACAGAGGCTATGGTTGGGCATCACTGGCTTGACCACACACACTTTACTGGCTGTCTTCTCTTCCTCATTCTCACTTCCTACTACCCTACTGGTGCTTTCTGTGATCACCTCTCAAACTTTGTGTACTTGAATTCTTCTTTCAGAGTCAGCTTCTGGGGGAACCCCAACAAAGACATACAGCAACATTAATGAGAAGCATTTTTGGCTCATTTTTTTACATCTAAGGTAGAGTGTTTAGGTAAGAAGTTTAATTTTGTTCACCATTCTCAATTAAGTCTTCTCTTAAAATAATGCTCTCCCTAGCCTCGAGATAATCTTTGCTCTTACAACTGGAGTCTGAGAGACTATAGTGACTCAGTGAAGACAGACCTCCCAGACTCTCCACCATAGATTAGTGACATCCTTCATCAATCAGCTTCCTGACAGTATGCCCTGCCATGGACATCTTTCAGCTTTTTTTTTTGAGACAGAGTCTCGCTCTGTTGCACTGGGTAGAGTGCAGTGGTGTCATTAGAGCTCACTGCAATCTCAAACTCCTGGGTTCAAGCAATCTCCTGCCCCAGCCACCCAAGTAGCTGGGACTACAGGCATGTGCCACTATGCCTGGCTAATTTTTCTATTTTTAGTAGAGACGAGGTCTTGCTCTTGCTCAGGCTGGTCTCGAATTCCTGAGCTCAAGCGATTCTCCCATCTTGGCCTCCCAGAATGGTGGGATTACAGGCGTGAGCCACCACGCCCAGCCTTTTCAACTTTTCTGTTAAGTGTTAGGGTGCACAGTCCACAACTCATTTATCTGGTTTCCTTGTGGTCATGGTTTATTTTCTCTCTACATTTGAGCTGTTTCCCTCCCACATGTTTGTTGTAAAGCTGACTATTAACAAAACAAGACTCTGGATAAAGCAGATGTTGAGGGTCAAATGTCTGGCCCTGTGGCTTCTCTCCCTTGGGGCACAATTTCCACCTGCCCAGCTCTTTCAACTGAGCCAGTCTTTCCCAACTGCTGCTGGCGAGGGGAAAGGTGTACTAGTCAGCACTTGCTAATGCCATTTTCTGCTCTGAGGTCGCATCTAGGGGAAAAGCAGCCATTACCTGCTTTATCCCAATAGCAAATGGGAGACGACATGGCAAAACACCTCAGGAAGGTCTAATGAGGCAAAGACGGTTTAACAAAACTCAGCAGACTGTGAGTAGATTAGGCTACTGAGCTCACTTCTTTATCCCTTGGGACTGGCATTTGACTTTGTCTTTTACTGTTTATGTTTTTCCTGTCTGGTTATTTCCCGAACAAAGGACATCTCAGCTGTGAGTGGACATGGCTGTGACTTTTTGGCCAGAGCCATGCTGCTGAGCAGATGTTGAGATCACTGTAAAAAAAAGGCTGGAGGAAAATAAAACCAGGATTCCTAGGCCAGGCATTTGCCCCTCCTGGTGCCCAGTCCCTGCCTCCTGGGGACGGAGGAAAGGCAATAAAGGAAAGAAAAAGGAAGGAAGTCGCCAAGTCAACCAATGAACAATGGGCCCATCATGGCTACCTTGAAAAACAATTTTTTTTCATTCTCACCAATCTGAAATACTGCAGAGAAGTCTATGAACATACCAGATGTGGAGTTAAGAAGAGCTTGGACAGTACGCAGGGATGACAATGCCGCTTTTCTGTAACCTTCCACAGGGGCTAGAAAGTCAATAGGTGGAATTTAAATGTGATCTCAATCAATAAAGTAGTAGAGTGGCTTTTCAGCAGCTTTTTCAGTGTAGTAATCTAATTAAGGCATGAAAAGAATTGGCTACATCATATAGTTTTCATCTGTCTTTGTCTTTTGGGAAGGAAATCTATCTCATTTGAGTTGACTTTGTGGATTCCTTTTGGTTCTTTTATTTCCTCGATGACCATGTAGGTAATCTATATAAAATTACTTCAATGGATGCCACCTTAATTGTGAGGCAGATCTTTAAAGCAGTCGATATCTCCTTCAGAGGAGTGCTTTTTAAACTGAGCATCCCGAATGTCCTGGGGTTTAGGCAGAAGTGCCTGCAGATGGGAACCAGCGGTCAGGCAGCCATCGTTAGCTAGAGTCCAGGCTCCCCTCTCTTCAACCAAAAGTGCTTTTAAAGGTTTTTCCTTCATATTGACCTTTCTTATAAGACTTCATTAGGAGAAACAAACACAAATAAAAGGATTCTGTGTTCAGGACACGTTTGAAAGCTACTGCTATAGATGTTAGTCACTAATTTCTAATTAGTCCACCTTGTATCTTTTTTCTAGTCCTGATGGAGGGTCCAAGTGGAAATCTGGAATAGTGGGAAGGATTCTGCATTGGGACAAAGAACACAGAGTCCTGTTCCCAACATTGCCACTTCCGTAGCTGCCTCTTCGAATGATTTAAGAGTTAGGGCTAAATGGGTAAGTCCCTGTAGACAGGAAATCCCATGATGTGAGGCCACTGGCCAGGGCTTCATGAATGATAACAATTTAGACAATTAATTATGTGACAGGTTGGAAGGAATGAGCCACAGGCATAGCCCTTTTCTATTTTTTTTCTCCCAGTGCTCAGCTACTCTGACCTTACCCATTTTTCATGTTTGATTCCATGAGGGCCATTTATTTGCTATACGTGCTTGTCTTAGTTTGGGTTCTTCCAAAAGCAGGTTCTGAGACAAGGATTTGAGTGTGAGTAGCTTATTTGGGAGGTGACCCCAGGAAACAACAGCAGAGAAGACATGTGAGAAGGGAAGAAAAGGCAGCTAATGAAGAGAAGGTTATCAAGCAAGTTACAGCTGTAGGGAACCAGGGCTCCCCTTGACTGAGGAACTCTGGGAGAAAGTGGAGAGCATGCATCAGAACTGTGCCACACAAGAGGCAAGGAAGATGAAGATTTGTCCTCCTACTACTTGTGGGGTCATGAAATCCTGGGGAATTGCAGGCTGTCTGTAGTTGGACTGAGACAAAGTCCTGGAGGGTTGCTGAGGATGGCTGTTGGCTGGGTTCGAACAGCGAGTGCCAAGGGATATGGGATGAAGGCCAATGTCTGCTACAGTACCGGTCTCACCCCATTTTACAGATGAAAAACTTGAAGCTCAAGTGAGTAAAGTCTCCTGCCTGGGGTTTACTGGCTTAATGATGACACTTTGCCAACCTTCCTCTTTAATTTTGGCATGTTTGATCTCTCAAGGATGCACAATAGAGATTATAATCATCATCATCATTAGTTTTTATAACTTCCACCTAACAAAGAAAAATGTTACTGGGAAAATATCAATCAAAAAATCTAGGAAAATGAAGTGATAATAAAATAAATAATAAGAGTCAAGTATAAATGCTTGTATTTATAACTATGATCACAATTCCATCCTAATACAAATATGCAAAAAAGAATGATTGATTTAGAATGGAACATTAGTGCACAGAGATGACATGCCACATTTTCTGGTTTTGTTAACAGACGACTATAACTTATCCTTAATTGTAGCGCATTAAATAAGCCCGTTAGCTGAGAGACAACAATGTTCAGGAATGTCTCAGCACAGTGCTCTGAGTCTCACTGCTAGACCCTTAAGTGGTTCAAAATAATTTGGTGTTAAATGCCAGTTATCACTTTTCAGTAGTTCAGGTCAATAGAAGTTTGGTGGGTAATAATTAATATATGCAACTTTCTTACCAAGACCATCTAATTTAATTCTCCCAGGAAATCATTTCAAAGATGGGAAGACTCGGGGCCAGGGCTAGGTTAAATGGCTTCCTAAGGTAAGACAAAGAGTCATAAGAAATTGTTGCTTTCTGACCCAATTTTAGTGGAATCTGCTGTTTTTATCTGCCCAGAGACCATTCTTCCTTCTAGAAAGTGCATCCCAACTGAATCTTGGGGAGCCACCTCTCTCCCATTATTAGTCCACATGCTCTGTGGTTTAGGTAGTTGACCCCTTATTGGCTCTGGTGAGAGTCATGTGACCTAAGATTTTCCATTTATTTTTATTTGATCCTCCAGGTCACAGTGATTTTAGTCCAGGAGTGGCCTTGGGTGACCTATGCCATGCTCCAGATTCTGGAACTTTCATTGGAAAGTAGTAAAAAGAATTTCTGTGTATGCTGGTGGCTCTCTTGTCACTCAGGAGAATCTGCCCAAGAACTATAGCCAGCACAGAGAAAATGACGAGAGGAAGAGACAATTCTTGATGACATCACTTGAGCTCCTGGATATAGTTATGCCTGAAGTCATTAACATCTTGACTTTCTGCTTATATGCACCAGGAAATTCCTTCCTGTGCTTCAGTTTGAGTTCAGTGTCTGTCATTTTTCATTTGAAGGAGTCCTGTCTAGTATTGCAGGTTCAAGATTCTCAAGTCCAGTGCTCTTTCTGTCACACTCTGCCTGCTGCTTGATGTTGACAATAATGAGACAATATAGTTCAACTGTATCAGTATTTCAAAAAAAATATTGAAAATATAATAAGGTTATGTCTACTGATACGATCGTTATTAGCTTAGGTCTACTTGAAGTAAAAATGCTTGCAATCCCTGAACTTCTGCTTTACTTAAAACCAAATTGCTCTGCCATTACTATTTTGAGTTCATTTAAACTATTAACCTATTAACTCAATAGGTAGTGATCTAATACCAAAAAGGATTATATAGCTTCATTTTTACGATTTAATTACAACAAAGTGGGGAGGCCTTTGTATAGTATACCTTATAAAAATTTAAGAGGAAGAACTGATGATAAAAGAAATATAGCTTGAAACATCAGCTAATGATATTATAATCTGCTACATGAATTCAGTTATTTAGCAAATACTCACAAACACCTGCTCTTCACAGAAGAACAAAAGCATGAATGAACTCATTCAACTGTTTCCAGTTAAATAAACTGCTTGGCAGTTTATTTACACAAAATTTGGCCTTCATTTACAGACTTGTCAGTTGAGTCTAGAGGTCTGCATTCTGTTACCAAAGGCACCAATATAGCTTTGGTGCTATTCTATTCTAGCTTTCATGCTAATTTTACTTATTTTCTTCTGAAGAGTTTGAGTAATTAAAAAAAAAGATAACTCTGTTCATGAGACATTCATCTTGAAACTATGATAGTCATGACCCTTTTGTTTGGAAGAGGCAGAGTCATTGTGAAGTCCTGTGCCAAGCATATTTAGGTCTACGGTGTAAACAACACGGCAAGGAAGAAACATTGGTGACCAGGGGTCATAGCATTTTTTGATGTGTGATTTTAAATTATAAAAATAAACCAAACTCCCTTAAGAATAGTATCTTCTGTGACAGGATTCAAACTCTCCCTGTGTGAAAGACAAACATATAACCATTTGGCCTCAGACTACACAGAAACTCTTTGATTATTTATAACCAATATACCCATCTCCTGAAACAGAAATTCCAGTCTGAGAATGTGGCTGACATGCTAATTACAGCAGACCTACAAAGCAGCCAAGTACGTCATCTCTTCTGGATTTTCATTTCACACTTCCATGTCTTGGGCTTTTTAGTCAGCTAACCTATGGTCAGCTATGGTATTTAGACTTTTGGTCACACTGAAAAATTCTGATTTAACTTTGTCTTTTATGTAAAAATTAGACAAAATACACATCAAAACTAAACATTAGCATGTCAGGTTTTTATATTATTTAACACCTACTTTAAGATAAAAGTTTCTTAATATCATAGAGTATACATGTTTATGTTATGTTACGCATATCGCGGTGTGTATCTTATGCCTAGCATTTTATAAGAAATACAGGCAATATGGAAGTGTCTTTCTCAGATAAATGAGACTTGAGTTAGTGGATCAGCACCGAGATCAACACGAATTTAACTAATGCTTTGAGCACATTTGAGGAACTAGTCAATATGAAAGCAACAGGAGAAAAAAAATGTAATATTAAATTTCCCTACTTATTTTCTTCTGTGTTTATTGATAAAAATGTATTAACTACTTGACTAAAATTTAAAAGTCTGCTTTCTCAAAAAGCAAGCGTATTAGTCTGAAATCTTAGGTGAGATACTTGATCTCAAATCTTTGGTTTGGTTTTTTGCAAAATGTTAATCTGTGTTTTGGAAGTCACACATTATAAAGGAAAGCTAACTTTCTTGCAGGTGCATACCAGTTATCACACTGAAATCAAACAATACTTTCTTAAACTGTATTTTGTTGGAGTCTACTTGTAATTATCTAATAAATCAGGAAGACACAAAAAGGAGTTTCTAAAAAAAATCCCAACGTCAAACATCAAATGTTATGAACTGCAAAATCAAATTAAAAAATTAATTTTCAATTTTAGAAAAAAATATTTCAAACTCTTAGTTACTAAAGAATTGAGGTCTACCCCAGTAATTCCTTAGTTCTACAAACAAAGATTTCAAAATCATTATACTTTTGACAATGAAATAACAGATAACAAAATAAAACAATCTTCTCTAGTCTTCTTTGTTCACACAAATAGAGCAAAAAGCAGCAAACAAAATGACTTGCTATGAAATAGCTCAAGTTCAACACCATTTTCAAGTTCAAACATCTGGAGTTTTAAGGTTAAGAAATGGATGCTGTGATGGAAAAGTAAGATTTACTCTGGGTAGCTAATGGGAAACTTAGAAAAATAATTGTCTTGTCCCTGTATTATCCAAATGTAGTTGCCCGCTCTTAGACCTCTTCAAATATAGCTTGTGAAGCTCTTCAAGGTTCTGTCTTCAGTTTTCTTGATGCTTAATAAATGAGTGCTTAAGAAAAGTTTGTTGAATGAGTGAGCAAATGAATAAGAGATTGATATTCTCTGTCCCTAAAAAGCCTCTAGTTCATTGCTGTTAAAATCGATTCAGCCCAAATGTTATCTCTTCCACATTCTTCCCTACAGGAAGAAATCTGTCCCTCTTCATGCTTACTGCACTTTTTCTGCACTTTTTACAGCCTTGATACTCAGTGTGGTCCTTGACCCAGCAGTATCAGCATAACCTATGGTCATAACCAGCAGAGAAGTTAAATGCCGAGTGACTTGTCAGAAAGGCGAAATCTAGAATCTGCATTTGCACAAGGTTCCAGGTGATTCACGTGCACATTAGAATTTGAGAAGTGCCATTTAGTTATTTATATTCATATCTTATTTTTTAAAAAAGAGTATAAGCCGTTAGAGCCATAGGTTTTATCTTTGGATCTATCACAGTCCATAGCCTCTTGCTTTTCACCGACGATTTATTGAATGCCAAAATTATGAATGAATGAACACAGATTTGCTTGTATTAAATAAGTTTGAGTTTGCAAGGTTAGAATACCAGAGATTGTGTGCTTCCTCCAGCACTATTTGTCCTGCTTTAAATAGCGATAATAGTAATAATACATGCCATCGATGGAATGACTATCGTGTGCTGAACATTAATGTGCATGATTTTACTTTATCCTTAATACAAGGCTGTTATCACTTTTTGTGTACATGCCTTAGAGTTGGAGTGACACTATTGAGGTCTTTGTAATTTTACTATTGACTCCTTGAAGAGTTGGATTTCTCCCATATGGAGTGTGGAGGGGAAAGGGCCATAGATCTAGCCAGCAAGACCTGCTGAATTGGCACTGAGTTCCCCTGGGGTGACAGAGGGTGCATCTTGTATGCTAGTAGGTGGTTGGCCCTCAAGCTACATTCTGGCTGTTGGACTCCAAAGCCCTTGTCCCTCCTGTGTGCTAGACAAGGCTTTTGGTGGAGATGGCACCAGTCTAAATTCCTCCATACAGAGACTATCAGCGGGCATTCTCAAGTGGTAAGTTGGGGCACAAATGCTTTCTACCAATGATTAGGTCACACATACAAGTCTACATTGAGTATTTCACTATGAACAGGTCCATCTTCTAGGTGCTGGGAGGGAATTAAAAAAGTCTAAGGCCCAGAAATCTTGTCATTGCCTAGAAAAATAGATGAAAACACCCAAGGAATTGAAACCAGCATACTACACTTCAATACATTGAGGAGAAAGTTAACATTTATTCATACGATCAAATGAGCCACGCAATCTTCTTTCTAAATTCTTTGCAGGTATTATTTAATTCAAATTTACAAGCCAATCAAGAACTCTTTTCTCAACTTTGAAGTAACTAAAGCACAGAGAGCTTAAGTACTAAGGCCATATAACTAGTGAAGGGGCTGTCAGCTTTGAAACTCTATGAGTGGAACCACTATTCTATGTTGCCTCTCTATACTGTTATTGAGGCTAATTACAGAGGCTTTATGATCAATATCATATTAAGGCAAAGAAAAATAAATAAAGTCACTCTTAAAAATATACCTGACTTTTGTATGGCTGTTGTGATTACAGAATTCATACCTAGTACACTAATAAAAATAAGCAAGGGTTACTAAATAATCTTGAAAATGATAGGAGACATCATCTTAATTTCCATTAAGAATCAAAATTGGTTCTTCCCAGATTATAGGGGTTTACAGTAACCTATCACGATTTTTTCTCTTTGTATCCTCTCTCCTTAGTCTAAGTCATCAGAGGATGATATATGGAGGCATCAGCTACCAGCTGAGGCATGGTCCATCAGAGACGTGGTATGAAGGAAGGAGAAAGGACAAAGTTTATGCCTTGGAGTGCTTCACTGGTTTCACAAAAGCTTTTTGTTTTCCTAGTGTCATGGGCTAACCAGTTCTTAGAAGTCTCTGGATTTGTTGTAATAGTATGTTAGCTATTTTTGGAGAAGTTTGGATTTCATAAGGGAACTGCCAAGCCATGGAGCAAAATTTCCAAGAAGTGCTCCCTGCTTAATGAGAAGGAGAAATCCCATTTTGTGTGGCATTAGGGAAGAAAAGGCCTCATATGTAAGTAGGTTTGAAGGGGCAGGCCTGGCCATGCCAAGACATACTATTGGGTTTGTTGTTTCCTTTGACTGATCTCACCTTCATGGCAATAAGAAGAATGATGACAAGAACAAAAGTTTGACCAAGAAAATAAACAAAAATGAAAAAATTGCATCTAAAAATTCCCAATTCATAGCATGTAGAATAAAATTAATAAGATTTTACTTTTATACTTAACAAATACTTTTATTTGCTATTTAGAGGACCATTTTCAGAATAAATACAATGGACTAAAAGACTTTTTAATCTACTTTTATAATAAGCATGCTTATTAATGACTTACAAATTCTTATAAATTCTTATTATCTAGCTCTTGCTAGAGCTATTTCTGTTACTTTATAAATTGTCTGTATATTAACATACAATTTATTTCTTAATACTTGGTTAATTGTACTTTATTTCCCTCCCTATGGAATATCTAGTCAATCTGCAATACCATCAGTGATGACACACCAATTTTCTCAGTGAAGATATTTCAATCCACATGAGACTTGGTCTTAGCAGTAGAGGAACTTATTCAGGAACAGAGTTGCCACATATAATTGAAAACTTACAACAGTTAAATCATCATGATCTTATTTTGGCAATTCATTTTTCCAAAATCAAAAACATAAATTTCTTAATAACTTCCAGCTAACTGAGAGCTGGTATCAACTTGGGGACTAATTAATTTTTTTTATCCATAAAATTAATTTTTTTTTACATAGTGGTCCAAATTTTAGAATATTTCCCCAACTGGGGAAATTCATCAGATAGTGTAAACTGGAATAAGATGAGGGTCTAATAGACTGAGTATTTTCTTCAGTTTTAGAGAGTTAGAAAAATCTGTGGGCCACTTCACAGAACTTTCTAGAAAAAACCCAAAAGGATAACTTTTACGGTAGTGAATTTCCTATATGAGAACAAGGCATGCAGTCACTGGGTAAATTTGAAACAAATGATTAGACATTAAAAAGCAGTTACATGTATATAGAGATATGTAAGTCATTAAGTGTGAAATGTCCGGTTTCCTTAAGTAATAAGTTTGACAGTTGATATCTCTGACATTTCACTTTGACACTTTTTATTTTTTTTTTCCTATTGTGAAGTTACATCCTCAGTCTTTCAAATGCATGTTTTGGCTTGTGATTATCTTTCACATTTTTTAAGAGCAATTTTTGTGAAACCATGAATATATCAAAAATTTGTGTTATTTTTGAATATGAGTTCCATCACGGAACCAATGCAGTGCAGACAGCTTGAAATATCATTGAAGTGTTTGGGAAAGATGTGGCTAATGAATGCACAGTACACTGATGGTTTGAGAAGTTCCTTTCTGGTGATTTTAATTTTGAAAGTGAGCCATGTGGGTGACCTGAGACCAAGGTGGATAATGATGAGCTGAAAGCTGTAGTGGAAATGAATCCATTTCAACCCATGCATGAATTAGCAGCAAGGTTTGATGTTACTATTCCAACAATATTGGACCATTTGAAATGAATTGGCAAGGTAAAGAGGCTGGACAGATGGGTACTGCATGGATTAAACGAGTGTCAGAAGAGAAATTGTTTCAAAGCTTGCCTTTCTTTGCTGTCACGACATAACGGCAAACCATTTCTACACTGTATTGTTATGTGTGATGAAAAATAGATTATTTTTGACAAATTGCAAGCATTCAACACAATGGTTGGATAAAGATGAAGTGCCAAAACACATCCAAAACCAAATATTCATTCAAAAAAGTTAATGGTGTCTATTTGGTGGTCCAGCACTGGTATTATCCACTAAACTTGATAAAACCTGTTCGATCCATCCCAGCAGATATCTACTGCAACCAACTGGATGAAATGATGAGGATGCTTGTGATCAAGCAGCTGAGATTGGTCAACTGAGACAAGCTAATCCTCTTGCAAGACCACATGTCCCCAAAAGCAATGCTGCTCAAACTACAGAAGCTGGACTTGGAGACTCTTTGTCATCCACCGTATTCACCAGACCTTGCAGCAACTGACTGACACTTCTTCCAGGCTTTGGACTACTTTTTGCAAAATATTCAATTCTCAACCACCTGTGAAAAACACCTTTTGCTATTTCATCACCACTTCCTCTCCAGGCTTGTTTGCTGCTGGAATAAACAAGCTCCCCTTAAGATGGCAAAACTGTGCCAATAGTTTAGGTGCAGAGTTTAATTGTACTGCTTCTTGTTTGAAATATAATAAACTAACTTTTGATTCAAAATCAGACATTTCATATTTAACAACCTAATACCAACAACAACAACAAAAACACACCAAAGTTTAAAAAAAATCAACTTGAGGCTGAACCACCAATGATTTCAGGCAGAAAGGAAAGAAGGTATACAAATGAGGGACACTAAGCTAACCAATCCGTAAAGTCCCTAAATTACCAGGGTGTGACCACTTACCATTGGAAGCAAGAGCTTTCCTATGCTGTGGGACAAAGTACTGACCTTTTTTGGCGAAGCTATCATTGGGTTCATACTTCTCAATCAATACTTGGACTTGCTCTTGTTTTAGAGGTGGGTAAAGTATTTCATTTAGCCGGGGATCTCGCTGCTTAAGGTTGATAAAATCCATCATCTGATCAACGGTAAGGTATGGTTTGCTTTTGGCACCACTAAAAACAATTAAAAACCAAGAAATAAGAATATTTTTCTACCAAATTTCATTCATATATTTGCATTTAACTACAGGAAAGTATTTAATAAAATCCTGCTATACCTGACAAGAGCATGCTGTATTAAAATTCCTCTCTCACCCTGAAAACACTGTGCTGCTCCACCATAATTTCTGTACTTCTGTGGGCTACAAATATCAATTGCAGTCACCATCTCTAAAACCCCATGCTCTTGAAAAATGCCAAAATGTGTAAGAAAACCCACAGTAGGAAAAAGCCCTGCATTGTGCGCACAGGGATGCACCACTCTAAATTGAACACAGAGGTGGAGATCATTTTTTGATCATGACATTGGACTTTTGGGTTTAGTCACCAAACTCCCATATCCCACGTAATCATTTAAAGATGTACTTATTACCATTACATCTTAAAAAAGTAAACAACCCATTTGGACATTTTTTTTCCATTAAAGTTACACTTCACCAAGTGCCTATAATTTCTCAATGTACTATGATTCAAACTTCCCATTTCAATCTTCTTGACAACCGAAAGACAAGTTCAATGGTACAAATAAATATTTGATGGCAACGAACAGCACAAAACAAGAATACCCAGTGTCATTCTCAGCAGTACTGTTTTCCTCTCTTCTATAATGAAGAAATACTTATTTTTGTTTTACCACATTTTAGATTGATTTTCCGTCATGTAGATTTCAGTGTATTAAGAAAGGTAAATTGCTACTTCCCCATATTTGCTTTTTTTCAGTGTTTTAAAAAAGGTGATGCCTATATAAATTTATATTTTTTAACAAAAGCAAATAATTTTTCAGCTGGGCGGGTTCTTAGTAATGCCAAGTTCTCATTTCACTAATGCGGCTCAGAGAGGTAAAATGACTCGTTCCCAGTCCAGAGTTCTTTCTGCTACACCGGTCTGCCCACTAAGCTGAGATGCCTCCCTGTTCTACCCATAATCCTCAAATCACACAGAGCCATCTGAGCATACTAAAACAACTACACCTGGCAATAAATCACAGCAAACTTCCATCCACAAGAAACAGTGGTTGCACCTCAGGGGCAAGAACATATGACCCTGCCCAACAGATCACACAGGAGCACGGCTTTTAGAAATGGTGTGTCGTGTTCTTCTATCTCCAATTGCTGCTCGACATCCTGCCCTAGCCACCCTCAGTACCAATGCAAGCCGAAAAAAGAGTGGGTGAAAATGTGTCCTCTTACAATTCCGAAAAGATGTTATCAATTTCAGGTCGAGGGCAAAGGTTGTTCAGGAAAACTCTGTACACATCTGGAGTGAAGTCTTCTTGAGGTATCGAATCATTCTGGGAAATAAAATGACAGGGTCAACAAATGGTCTTTTTCTTTCCCTAGCGTGCTCCCTCCTATTTTTTTCTTTTTGTCTTTTCCCTCTCTCTTTCCCCTCTCCTCCCTCCTTCCTTTCCCTTTCTTCTAGGTGGGTCAGGGTAAATGTTCAGAACACATCTAGGAGGTCAACTGTAGAGTTCATTTGGACACTGGCTTCACGTGCCATAACCCTTATTTTCTGTTGCTTTTTCATTTTAATTTAAGCTTAAGAATTTTCTCCTGCTAAAAGGACATTAAGGCAATTTCCTGTGTGCATTTACCACAATAAGTTAGTCCTAGGAAAGACAGGGTCTATTTAGAAGATTGTCTTGTTTTATTTGGCTTGAGTTTTTTTTTTTTAATTGTGGTAAAATATACACAACATAAAATCTACCATTTTAACCATTTTTAAGTGTACAGATCAGTGGCATGAAGTACACACACATTGCTTAGCTGTGTATCGGATTTTTGAAGGAATTTTTTTTTAAAGTAATGACCCTAGCGACATAGTCAAAATGAAGACATAAATTCCAATTTTGTGTTATTTTTTCAAATAATGTTCCCTCTGGTTTAAATAATCTGGTGAGTTGTAAAACAGTTTTCATAAGTAGGATAGCACCAGTCATTTTTCACTGATTGCTCCTGGTCCTATTGTTTTGGAGGCAAGACATTGATACAAAAGACCACTTCTGTGACTTATTTTTCTGTTTTGTTGTGCTGCCATGGAAACCCGGAAGCATGTATTCAATCTTTTGTTAACAGGAAGGACATTTTTCATACAATTTTACTATTTCAGGTATGTGTTTACATGACTATTTTTATTTTCAAGTCCTTAAACCAAAGAATACATCCTTCTTTTACCATATTCATATGTTTGGAAACGTACTTTTACAGAAATGTCTAAAAAATTATTGTCTGAAATTGCTCACTGCTTGCAAACAGGTAACTTAGTTCATCACTTGGCAGATAGCAGGATGTCCATATTTGTGGAATGAATGAATGAAGTAATATTTCCTTTACTAAATCCATTTATAAAATGAGATGGGAAAAATCTATTTTGTAAAATAGGATTTCGAGACAACCAGACAACATGTGAATCATTATACGTACAGAGATGCCTGATTAGACTTAGGTCTCCTTGGACACAAACTTTGAAATCATGAGCACAAGTGGTCAAATCCAAGAACAATGGGAAATTCTCATGGATTGTTTTATTGGTGTTCTGCCATTCATAAAATAGAGACAAGTACAATCTGTAAACAGGTTTCTAAAAGTCGACTTGATTTACAAAAAGAGAGAAATCCCTTTGGCTGGAAGATGCATATTTTCCAGGGCAGCTCTCTCTCTGAGTTAGACACCTACAGCTCTTTAAATAGTTTTGTTAATGGCTGAAAATGACCCTGCCTACCTCAATCCTTGGCTGAGAGACACAGGGAAAAGAAAGATTTAAAATCAATTGCAAGAAAATGCTCAATGGAGCTGCTGGCCAACTCAAGTGCATCCAGTGTTTTTGGATTTTATGAAGCCCAAGTGTGTTCTCCCATTCTCTCTCTATTAAATAGAATTCATTCCAATTCCCCCTCCCCCAGCCTCACCCAGCACACAGATAAATTGATTTTATCTAAGGATATCAATAATTGTCTTCCTTCTCTTACTGACCTCTTCTTTTCTTCTTTCTTATCTTAGTTTAGAATCTCATCATCTGGAAAACCTTGCCTTCCTCCTGAACTGGGCTGTCTTCCATCTGTGCACCCATCACACCTTGCTTGTCTCATATTTCAACACTCACTTTAGTGTACAATTGCTAACCTGCAGATGTACACAAGCTAGAACATGTGTGTTGCTTGTTAACTGCTCTATTTCCAGTGTGTAACATAGAGTAGGTATACAGTAAACATTTGCTAAATGCATGAATGCAATTTATGAGAAAGGTGGAAATTGATCGAGAGGACTCCTGTGTTCTCTCTGCCGTGGAATATCAGATTTAACTAAAATCATTACATAAGAATTTTATAGAACAATATGCTTCACTAAAATCTAATTATTGTTTACCAGCTGTGAAGTAGGACTTTCTATTAAAGGGGTCAAATTAATGAGATAACCTGAATAAACACATTATTTTTATTGCCAGTTGGATGTTAGCACATAGGAAAAAGAAAACTTTCAATGCAGCTCATTTTCTTTAATCTCACTTTGCCCAACTCGACTGATAAAGATACCCCAAAGTCTTTGGGGTCAGTGGGTGAAAATGGGAGAAAAATAGTTTGTAGACAGGAGTTAAAATGAATGGGCATCATTGAAAGCTAAAATGAAAGTGTATAGGGAAGACATTTAGGAAAAAGCCATGACAATTCCTAATTCCTTGCATTTTAAACAAGGCTGAAATTCACAAAGCTCATTCACATACTGTCTCTTTCTGGATCTCACGATTTGGTGAAGCAAATGGCACAGATTCATTTTTCCTGTCTGACTAGGAGGAAATCCAAGGTCCAATACTCTAAAGATCATGCCTAACATTCAAATATTTGTCTGTGAACACTTCCCAACCACATCGGCTAAAGATGACACATTTTTTCTTTGTGTACACAATCCCCCTTTATATACCTTTATTATTGCATTCATCTAACAGGTGTTCATTTTTTTATATTTCTGATTTTCTAGTGGACCGTGAGTTTTTGAGTGATAATCTCTTATTGAATTCCTGTGTGTTCTCAGCATGTGCCTGGTGTACAATAGACACCTAAACGATGTTTGCTGGAGGAACCGAGGAGATAGCACCAGGCCTTAGGTCTTGTTTTGTAATTCAGGACCTGGTCCATCTCATCAGACACCCAATACAAAGCAGATTGTTAGTGATTATTTGTTGCTACTGTTATTTGAACTTTTTGAAGGGTGAGTTAAGAAGGCCAGTGTAATCTTAATCAGTGTTAACTGAATGAAGCCCATTTATTTCAGAAAATGCAAAGTGCCAGCAAACTTGAAATATGAAATTGTTTCAATTCCACA